>CM035161.1:33468002-34068002 GCA_020205615.1 Panax quinquefolius | reverse complement strand
CAACCCAAACAACTTTCCGTCTTCACCTATACCAAAAATCCAAAAGGGGTAGGCCTTTGTACATAATTGTGAAAACCAACATCTTTAACAACTTTTTTTAACCTTTTAGTAAAGGAATATCTTAAACAGCCCATGAACATTTCACAGTGCTGCCTATGTCATGTTTTGAAATCAAAGAAGTAGGAGTGTAGTATCTATATTATCCGCATACCATATTAATGATGAGCATTAACCCATTTTGTGAACATAGAAAAACTTGAAGCTCAATAGAAGTTAATATAATTCATTAATCTTTATTTTCTACAGATTTCAGCTTCTGAGCAATTAGCAGGAATAGTAATCGGAATAAAAGGAAAAAAAACAATAATGCAGTTTCCTTGCATCTGAAAAACATTTTAATACACATAATTGGGAATAAATTACTCACGCTGATCTATAAGGCCATTGTAAGCAGCCTTTGCAGCATTCATCTCTGCCAGCTTTTTGGATTTTGCTTTCTGTCCTTCGAAAATCTCACCCCCGATTTCCACTTTTGAGACAAAAGTTGGCATGTGTGGTGGACCAGATTTGTCAGTTTCGTATGTGGGAAAGCGAAAACCCCCTTTCTGAGCAAATTCTTGTAATAGACTCTTGTATAGTCCCTCGTCCTGAATACAAGATATCAAACAAACTAAAATTATAATACAAAATAGCAAAATTATGTAGAAAACAAACTAAAATAAGACAAGATTATTCAAAAGACTAGCCTCTTGAGTTTCATGAAGTGACATCGACTCAAATGCAACTTTTGCAGCTGCATGTTCAGCGTCCTTTAGGTTGGTAAAAAAGTTTGATGTCTCATAAGATTTTCCATCAACTGTGACTTTGGACTTGAAGCGACGGGCATGAGGAGGACCCATAATTTCACAGGTATATGTAGGTAGAGTAAGATTTCTCTTTTGAGCATAGTTTTGCAATCTATTCTTGTACAAATGTAGCATCTCTGCAAGGCAAGTATTTGTTAGGTAAATGATATTTTTTCATAAAAAATATACATATTGTTTAATTTCAAGATTATGGTTATGATATGGGTTGTATATCAGACAAGAAATTGACATAATGATTTTCTCTCTTGTGCATATTCCATAATGAAGCATAATGATAATATTCCTCCCCCAAATGTGCCCCCACCCCCTACCCCAGAAAAACAGGGGGGGAGGCACCCCAGGCACCCACAACTAGATAACTACAAAAATATCACAAGATCTAAACCACGTTTCATTTCCTAATACACTTGGTTTAAAGAGATTATACATAACATAGTGTACAAGGAAAAACACGGTTTATCAACATTGAGGAGTGGCTGCATAGAACCACCTTGTCGAACTTGTGGTTTTATAGTTGAAGTGCAAAATTCACATTTTTCTTAATATAAAAATAACTATACATTGTGAGGAACAAAATTGGGCTACATATGTTTCTTCTCTATTACAATTTCTAAAATGTTGTTGAGTTCAGTTGTTGAGAATAATTCCTAAAGGGTGAAAAGATCCCCACATTAATTTCTTAATGGACTATAAGTCTTCAAAAGTGCATTGTTTTGTCAAACAACCACTTGTAAGCAATTGAAAGCACATGGAACTTATGTGGTGAATTTTCAACCATAAATAATTTATATATGATAGAATAAAATACAGAGATCCCCTTGTGGTTTATCTCGAATTTCACTTAACCGCCCGAGTCCTAAAAGCTAAAGAAAGTTAAACATATATTCATGAATATAAGTTTAACAATTGTTATTGAAGTCGGTATCAGAAAGTTACACAATGTAGAAAAGCAGGCAATGACGTGACAATTTCGGCATATCTGTTTCTGGTTAATTTAGTTTCCAACCATAATAGCATTTAATTGAATAAGTTTGTGATCATCACTTTTAATTCCATCCCATTTCTCACTTCAACAATAAAGAGATGGTTCATAATTTGTTAGTTGTATATTTATAAATAACCGGTCATCAAAAGATTTGAATACTAAATCAGGCTCCTCAAAATTAACAGAAATAATCTGTGTCACGTGAAATCCAATTACAAAGTGTATACAAAAAGAAACAAAAAAAGTAGTAATACAGTTTAATTTTTCACATAATGTACTGCATATATTTTCTGACCTTTACAACTCTTATCTTCTTCAAAACTCAATGGAGTTTCAACAGGTTGAAGAGTTTGGGAATTTTCTTGCTCCACTAGTCCAGTTTTGGCAGCTTTAGTATCCAAAATAGCACTTGAGGCTATAAAACCTACAAAAATCATGAAACTAGGTTAAAATCATGTGTTTTTTTTATCCATATTATCTTGTAATATCATGATATTATCTTGGAATAATAATAATAATAATAATAATAATAATAATAATAATAATAATAATAATAATAATAATAATAATATAAAGCATATATTTTCTGACCTTTACCACTCATGTCTTCTTCAAAACTCAATGGAATTTCAACAGCTTGAAGAGTTTGGGAATTTTCTTGCTCGACTAGTCCAATTTTGGCAGCTTTAGTATCAAAAATAGCAGTTGAGGCTATGAAACCTACAAAAATCATGAAACTAGGTTAAAACCATGAATTTCTTTTATCCATATTATCTTGGAATATCATGATATTAGTGTCAAATCTAATCCCCTGCATCAACATTATATGTTAATATATATTTATGACCTTCCAAAAATGAAAACATACAAATGAAAACCCACAAGTGGCGGGTGGCCTAGTTGTTAAGGGATTGACTTGGCATGAGCCTTTAACTTGGATATCTTGTATTCGACTCCATGGGTGAAAATACCCTCATTCACCAATACAAATGGTTTGTGAGTAATTTCATATATAAACATTTCTAAAAGTAAGAATAAATCTCATTCTCGAAACAGTAGATTTACTTGTCACAAAGTTATATAGTTGTATCTACAACGGTTCTAGCTATCATTGTTGACAAGTATTGTTCTACTTTTCGAGTTTACTGATGTCATAGGACAATGCACTCTCATTTCCTGAGGCATCCTACCTCCATGCAAGCAACCACCAGATTCACACAAATGACAGGGAGTGAGTTGTTTACTTGCTAGTCATATGATAAACAAGAAGATGTCCATATTTGATGGGTTATAAGCTTCTATCACATCTACTTGATCTGATTAAATGATGTGGATCATAAACTCCAATCACATTACAAAATGAGTTTCATAAGACAACTACCACCACTTGATGCAGTTGTGCCAGATGTGGACAATATTATTCCTCATTGTATAGTATTGGAGATATTTCATACTGGCAATGGCATAATATTAAAATAAGCTGGTAACTAGGCATGGCAATTTCGTCACCACGATGGTACCTGCCTTGACCCCAACCCTGATGGGACAGGTTTGCGATAAAGATTAAAAACTATAGGGTTGGGGTAGGTATGGTATTTAGGTAAATTCCTCAAACCTCCCCCAATTTTATATTATTTTACTCAAATGCTCATTATATACGCTTAATCATTATCTTGTTATTTTTCCGATATATTATCAATAATCCTGGGTGACCAGTAGGTACGCCAACGGGGTGAAGAGCGACAAGGCGAGTATAAGGTGGGGCAAGACGGGACGGCTTTTATGGTGAGATTTTCTCACTAAGGTGGGGTTGGGGAAGGGTCGCCCTGTCCCATCCCAACTATTGCAATGCATACTGGTCAGCCAGGACTATAAATTGGAAATCTTCAGAAACTTGGAAAGGAAAAATATTGACTCAAATCAGGCCTTGTTATTTAACAGAAAAGAATTAGTCACGTGAAAATCCAATACAAAAAATTCAGAACATGTTAGTAATACACTATTTTGTAACCATTAGAACTCAAGTCATATTTAGAACCAATGGATTTTCAATGGCTTCTATACGCTTGCACTTTCTAGTGGGTTTAGCTCCATTTTACTGTTGTAAGGTCTAAGCAACAAATAGCCATATTAGTGTTTGAACTTTGACATTGATAAATGTACAAAAGTATATAAAACTTAGTGAAATACTGAAATTAATGTGAACTTATGCATATTTATTTTAAAACATCCTGGTGTCATATTTCCTCCCTTCATCGACACTTTTTATAGTACGCTAAAGGATATTTCTGACCTTAAGAGAACGTATCCGTACACACAACTTCAAAAGTAATATACTACTCTCGCTAAATATATATGTATTTGAAACTAAGTAGGTATATAGTACATAAACCAAGGCATTTTTCTAACTGTAGTACCACCGATGATGACATATTACTAGTGATACTAGTTTACTTTATTTTTTTAGAAGTGCTTTTCATTCACACCATCAAGGGGGCAGAATTTATAAACTATAAACCTAAAGAGGAAAAGCATCCCAAAAAAATCCATGCCTAAAGAGGAAAAGCACCCTTAAACATATCTACAAAAAAACTCATGGAAAAAACAAACTATAAACCTAACCAAGTGCCAGTTCCCCCAAAGAAATCCAAGAATGAAAGAACACTTCACGGATAAACTACTTGTGTACTTTGTAAGAATTAATCACTCCTCAAGGCCACAGTAATAACAAAACTTGAGGTATTATTTTTGAATGTTCAGTCAAAGAAGTTACCGGTTGAACAAAAGATGGACTACAACCCACGAGTATTAAATTAAGCTATCATCTTTAACAACATTCTGGCAGAACAAATTTTTAGAGCTGGAAGAACCAGTAATAGGAACTATCAAATAAAAAGTAACTGGATCCTTAGACAAATCAATATTAAGAACATGTCATAAGTACACAATAGTGAAACTCTTGATGCAGAAATTTATATAGCACACCAAGATTCAAGCTCCTAGATAGGAGAATCATATAATATGAGGTTACCTTTATACCTATCATTTTCTGCAGGAACAAAGTACTGACATATTAATATATTAAACAAAAATAATTTCAAATACATGGTAAATTCCCTAAAGAAAGGAATCTAGTTTATGACGGTTTAGCTATCCTGGTTAAGTACCTTTATAATTTCAATTTGGTTTAGTCTAAAGATATGAACCAGACAAAACGAGGAATAGAAAAAATCATTCATATTATATAATATGACCATAATAACTCATTCAGCAATATCAACAATCAGCATATGTGCCTATGTGCATACCGACTACTTCCAACTACGAACAAGATTAATCTTCCACATACTCACACAATACCGCACACATGTGCAGAAAATACACAGACCCCAAAAGAGGGTAAGAAAAATATAAGTAAAAACATAAGCATGCCGCTGTGTGTGTGTGTGTATATATATATATTCGACATTGTATACATACCAGAAGAAGATGAATTAATTGGGGGTTTTGGATGGACAGGAGCGGGGTTAATTGCTTGTTGAAGAATGGGTTTAGGCACTGTAAAATAATCGAAAGCAATCTTAGCCGCTTCGTTCTGAGCTTCTTTTGATGATCGAAATTGATTTGACGGCGTCTCAAACAAGACGCCATTAACAGTAATGGAGGTAGAGAAGTGAGGGTGGTGGTCAGGGCCGTCTTTCCTCGTCACATACTCCGGTAATCTCCATGCATACTGATGGCATAGCTCTTGAAGCTTGGATTTGTACATTTTGCAGAGAATTTAAGAGAGAGAGAGGGAGGATTTTGGAGAGAGAAAGGGGAATTGGGGAATCTGAGAGAATGACGTCTTTTTGTAAAATGAGAATGAATTACATTTTAAAGATGATGATCCTGAAAGAAAGTACAGTTAGATTATTTGTAATTTTTAAAATTTGAAAGGAATTTCAAAGTCAAGTTAATTAATGTTTTTTTTCAAAATCAAATATTTAAAATTGATTTTCTTCTAAGCTATGTTTGTCTAATTGTCTCGGTTATTTTACATGGTTTGAATATAACAAAAGTCAATTATTGAACATAAGTCAATTGCATATAACTATGATTGCATATAACTATGACGAACCGTCACTACATCTGAATGAATCATGTTATAACGACGATATAAATCGTTGTTATAATTATAAAAAATTACTGGTTCGTCAACGGATGAGTTCGATGGAAAATCAATCTATGTATATATAATAAACAAAAGGTAAATACTTTATCAGTTTAAAATATAAGATCATTATGAATTTTTAAAATTAATATAAAATATTTAAAAATAAAAATTAATAGTAATTTTTAAAATTTAGATAATACATAGATAAATATTGTAAACACTATTTAATTTAAAAAGTACTACTCATTGTTATATACTCTTCTGTTTTCAAAATTAAAGATATATATAATTTGATTTTTGAAGTGAAATGATGTTATATTAAACTTCATATATGAATTATGAAATAAATTTTGTAATTAATAGTTTTTGTTATATACTATATAATTATAATAATTATATAAACTAAAATTAAATAAATTCATATAAATCTGAAGTTTAATATGCGATAGTATTATAATTGTAAGTGGAATCAGTGTTGGTAAATAATAGATCATTGTTTCCAGCTTATTATTACCAATTGAATTCCATTGCCACCATAACACAAATAACGATGGATATAATAATTACTTTGTTACTAATTACTTAGTAAATTATCTAGTTATTTTTAAAAGTTTATAATTATTTGTTCATAATTTTTTGATGTATAAACAAATTTAAAATATGTTAATATTAGTAAAGGTATAATAGTCCAAAATATTTTTTATCCAATACTTTAATTAATCTTAGAAAAAACAAACATAATATGAGATTATTTTAAGTTATCTCATGAATAATCTCATAAAAAATAAACATGTGATTATGACTATTTAATTCGTAATTAATAGTAGTATTGAAATTATAATCTCATGATTATAATCTTTGGATTATAATCTTTACACCTTTACACTGTTTACGAGTTTTGAATGTAAAAAAAAGAATAGAAAACTTAAATTGTAGCGAGAAAAGAAAAGAATAGTAAAACTCAAGTTTTTTTTTTCATTGTTGTTTTGAGTTTTAATAGAAAGAATAGAAAATTTAAAATTGGGGACATGAGTTGTAATTTAAAATTTATTATATTAAAAGTTGAGGATAATATGGAAATTATAAAAATATTACTTATTCAAATTTCTTTTCCGTCCAAATCTGGCCAATTTTGGACGGAAAACTTTGGCAGGAAAAGTGGCCAAATTTTCTATCCATTTCTTTTCTTTTCCGTTTATTAAAAAACTCAGAAACGTAAGAATTGGAAAGAAAACTTAATTTTTGTATATTTTTTTTTTTCTCACATCATTTTAAAACTCAAAAACAGAGCATTAATCTTCTAGCCGTTACAAAACCTTTTTGATTGTGCAATGTAGACATAAGAAGAAGAACACAAACCTGCCCCCACCAAATGCAAATTTGGTTGAGGTGTGTTATTGCTCTGGTCGTTTCTAAGATTAACATGGTGGCATATGATAATAATTTGGTGGTAGATTTTGATGCAACCAAGCATATTTGTGGCATTAAAAATGCATTTTCCTCATATACACCATTGGGAGAAGGAGAGGAACAAGTTTACATGCATGGGATATTCTACTCTAGCACTTGTTTTGGGAAAAGGCCAGGAAATTCCTTATTAAGCTTACCTCCGGGAAAATCCTCTCATTAACAGACGTGATTCATGTGCCAAACATTCGTCGAAACCTTGTGTCTTTCTGTCTTTGCTAGGCAAGGTGGGAATAAAAGTTATTTTTGAGTCGAACAAAATTGTAATGACTAAAAATGGGGTATTTGTGGGGAAGGGGAACAATAATAATGAGTTATTTAATTTGTACTTAATGTTTTGAATAAAAATGCTAGTTCTTCCGCTTATTTGCTTGAGTGTGATTCTTTGTGGCATGTTAGACTAATTTGTGATAACACTACTATGGTTAATTTCATGCAGTAAAGATTCAGCCTTCTGATTATTATAAATACATGTAGAAACGAATCTCTATATTTGTTGATCAGAACATGAATTCATGTGATGCCCATTGGTATATATATACCTGCACAAAAGTTTCTAATACTACGTACTTCATATGCATGCATTTTGTATATCGCCAGAATGAAAAATGGTGAAAAGTATAATTGTTTGGGTACTACAAGTATAAATTATTTGTTAATATAATTGCAACATGGAAATATTTTAAATTAATAATAAGTTTTGAATAAAATGATTTTCAAAAGTAATGCAATTAATAAAATAGAGAGAATTATGATGTAACCTGAATATTACATAAATTAAAACTTATAATGACATGACTCTCTTCAGTTGTTTATTTGAGTAAAAGACATTATCCTTGATAAAAATACTTGATCGTGTGTTGAGTTACATTATTTGATAACAAGGAGTATTTGTTGGAAAAAAATCACCTCCCAAATATCGTTATCTTTGATAAATTAGACGGATATGTCAAACAGATTAAATTTGCAGTTCCATCAAAATAATAACCACTGCAGAAAATAATGAGTAGAAAATATCCAACCATGAGACACCAAGATTTTTACGTGGAAAACCCTCTAAAACTAAGAGGTAAAAACCACGGGACAAACTCCGAAAAATTCACTAGAATAATATGAGAGAATACAAAGATATCTTAATTTGAGTACAAACCCAAATTACTTCACCACAATAACTATGTGATGGAACCCAAATAAAACACTCTTTTATTTGAACTATCTTTCTCTCTATTTTTCTAAAGCTTTACAAAAGCTTTTCTCTCTTTCTCTCCTTAAACTCTCGGATGAGAGTATATATTTTTTGGCGTGTCTTCTTCTTCCATTTGCTGCCCCTTTTATAGCCACAAACTGAGGGAGTCAAGAAAATGCCTAGGCGGATTTCAATGGGCGGGTATTAATGGTGTGAGGATTTTGACTGACAATCTCCCTCTCCGAACCCATTAGAGGAGGTATTCTCTATGACTCCGTCACTTGGAGTCCATCCCGACTAATTCCTTGCAAAATTCCAGCTTGTCACGAGTGACAACTTTTGTCAACATGTCTGAGGGATTCTCGTCGGTATGAACTTTCTTCACTTTCATCAATTCTTTTTCCCTCACTTCTCGAAGCCAGTGATAACGAACATCAATATGCTTGGTCCGATTATGATTCGTGGTGTTCTTGGTCAAGTCAATTGCACTCTGACTATCACAATAAACCACATACTCATCTTATTTTAAACCCAACTCTTGGAGAAACCGTTTCAACCACAACATCTCCTTGTCTGCTTCAGTAGCGGCAATGTATTCTGACTCAGTTGTAGACAAAGCAACACACTTTTGCAACTTGGACTGCTATGATATTGCTCCCCCTGCAAAAGTAAACAAATACCCCGAAGTAGACTTCTTCTCTCGTAACTCCGCCATGTCTCGCATCTCGTAAAACCCTCCAAGACTGGACTCGTACTACCAAAAACCAAACACAAACTGGAAGTAGCTTTCAAGTATCTGAGAATCCACTTAATTGCTTCCCAATGTTCTCTGCCAGGATTTGACAAATACCTGCTCACAACACCAACTGCATGAGCAATATCTGGCCGTGTACAAACCATTGCATACATAAGACTTCCTACAGCAGAGGAGTAGGGAACTGCTGCCATATCATCTCTCATTTCCTTGGTAGAAGGACACATGCACTTCGTCAACTTAATATGACTAGTCAGTGGTGTGCTAACTGGTTTAGCATCCCTCATGTTGAACCTTGCAAGCACCCGCTCAACATACTTCTCTTGTGACAACCACAACCTCTTGGCTTTCCTGTCACGAACAATCTGCATACCCAAAATTTGTTTAGCTAGACCTAAGTCCTTCATATCAAATGACTTAAACAACTCTCCTCGAAAGCTATTTAATCATATCAAACATCACGCCCAACTATCAACATATCATCTACATATAGCAACAGAATAATAAAGTTACCATCCGGGAACCTTTTAACATACACACAATGATCTGCAACTGTTCTACTATAACCTTGATCCACCATAAATGAATCAAATTTCATGTACCACTGCCTTGGGGCTTGTTTCAGGCCGTACATGTAAGACCCCAACTTATTATAAATAAAATTAAATTTCCTCTATTTATTATTTTGAAATAGTAAGAGTTGATTTGATTAATGTGGTTAGTTATGGGTAGAATGCGCAAATATTTCAAATAAGCAAGTGGTTATAAAATATTCATTTTTGTCGGGGAATATTAGTTTGGTCGTGGAATATTCTTACTGTCGGAGAATATTTGTACGACGACGCAGCCTTGTGTGGGCCCCATAATGGAAAACGATTGGATGAAAGAAAACGACAAATATAAATTGTTTATAAATAATCGGCAGTAGTTATTCTCAATTATCTTGTTGGAATACCCGGTGGTTAAAAACACAAGAAGATACCAGATTACACCAATTATTGATTCTTACGTAGGAAGGCATTATTCAATAATTGTTACAGTAGTTACTGTTCAATATTTATTTTATTGATTCAATAATTGCTACGTTGATATTTTATATTATTGTTGTTTCAATAATTGTCACTGCACAGTATTTTCATTATCAGATCAATAATTCATATTATTTGAATAATATTATTAGATAACATTATTGGCAATGTCTAGAAAGTTCTGTCTAATGAGAGGTTTGGTCACCTAATTGCGCGTCAGTAAGGAGAAATCCTCATTGGAAAGCCCTCTTTCACGAGAAGCACACGATTATCGAAGATTGTGATTCGTAATATTATTTGTGAATAATTAATTATTAATTTATATGATAAGAAAAATATTCATTTTATATGGATATAGATGGAGAAAATTTAAAGTGATAATTATTGAAAAATTGATATTTTATCTTTTACGATAAATAATTCATTTAAATATATTATTATATTTTAATAATATAATAATGGTGATATTTTACAATGAATGTGTGATATATGAGTATATGAGGAGGAAGAATATTTTTGTTACAATAAATATTTAAAACATGTTAAACATGTTAAATTGGACCCCATTTCTTGACCGAAATTTGATTATACTTTGTAAAATCGTCTGTTTATGAATTTGATCAATTTACATTTGGAATTTGGAAAAACTTTCTTACGCAAAATTGTAAATAATGAAATTTCCTATGAAAAAGACATGGGGTTCAAATTTTTTCGATAAAAGGTCTATTTATTATGAATTATTGAAGTTCGAAATAATTTTTTTTAAAGTTTTAAATTTTTTTAAAAGAAAACGTTTTTGATATGTTTGGTGGGCTTATTTGTTGTCAAGCATGGGTGAATTCAGATCTTAGAATGTATGCGTAGGAATTTATATATAATATATTAATATTATATTAAATTTTTCGCTTTAGTGTTCTAAAGATTTTTTATAAATAGGTGCTTAGGTTAGAATTGAAAATCACACCGTAAAGCGAAGTTTTTCTCTCTAAATTATCGCGTATTCTTGTGAGTATTTTGATACCTTGAGTGTTGCTTTATCTGGTCTGCAAGTTCCCTTCAAAGACTATATTCGTAATTCCGATCGAAGTATCATTTTTCAAGGTAAGGGATGTTATTTTTTTAAAATTATATTATTTCTTCTAATATCATTATCGTGCGAAATATTGGTAAGATTTTTCTTGTGAAATTCTTGTCTTTAATATGGAGTTATTATTCACGATATCTGGCCTTTATTCACGATATCTGACAATTATTCACGAATCTGGCCTTTATTCACAAAAAAATTAAATTTTTTTTTTTTTCCAAAATATCGATTATGGATACTAGCTTTGATTGTATCCATATTTTGATCATTCTTGAATTTTACTTCACCTTGTGATTATTTATGAAGTATTTTGAACTTCGGATTGTTTAAAGCAAAGAATCCTTAATATATGTTCTTTTGTTTCTTTGGATTCGTTTTCTTTAAAATATTTTCATCATCCTCGATCTAAAAGATGATATTATTGAATATCTTTGGCTCAGAGTGCAAAAGATGGTTGATTTTCTTATGAATATCTTTGGCCCGTAGTCAAAAGATGTACAGTGTTGAGATGAACATAATGGTGATGAATATCTTTGGCACAGTAGTGCAAAGATGAATATTTGATTCAAGATGAATATTGATTGATGTTACAAGGATAAAATATTGATGATGGACTTTTAAATTCATTGATTAATTTCATTCTCTACGTAACAAATACATGAATTATTATTTTCATTGTGAATATTGATCCAAAACACGTTGTTTATTATATTCTATCGATTTTTTTTCTGTTGAAGACTAACGATAATTTGTTCTATATTATCTTAGTCATAAAATTCTTTCTTGGGCTAGTTGAGCTCACCTTTTCTTTTTGTTCCATTTTTCTTCTCGGGAGGCGAGAATGTAGCGAAAGTCTTAGTCAAAGGGTGTGGAATGATGGTTCGAAGTTGTTTTAGTAGTCCTCACCATTTTTGTAAAATAATGTACCAATAATTGTAATGAGAACTTAGTTGGGTATGGATATTGTCTAGATGACAATATTTGTATTTAAACTTACAGTTTATATGTTGTATTAATAAAGTTGTAGTTGTTTCTATACCATGTTATTGACAACTCAAAATGGGTGATATATACCTATTTTGGGGGCGTCACAGTACAAACTTTTCTTCAACTTGCAAACCAAGTGTTCTTTCCCTTTAACTTCAAATCCCTCTGGTTGTTCCATGTAGATTTCTTCCTTCAAATCATCATGAAGAAAAGTAGTCTTCACATCCAACTGCTCAAGCTCAAGATTCATACTAGCAACTAATCCCAGCACTACTCGAATAGAAGTCATCTTCAGAATTGGAGAAAAAATCTCATCGAAGTCGATACCTTGCTTTTGAGCAAAATCCTTGACGACTAATCGAGCCTTGTACTTTACTAGTTTTTCACCATCCTTCTTAAGCTTAAACACCCATTTGTTCTTCAATGTTTTCCTGCCCTTTAAAAGTGTAGTCAACTCATAGGTGTGATTTTTGTGCAAAGAATCCATCTCATCCTGCATAGCTCTCAACCAATTGCCCTTCTCCTTATGAGTCTCGACTTCCTGAAAATCCTCTGGCTCCCCCTCCTCAGCAACTAAAAGATATTCAGATGAAGGATATCTGACTGATGGCACATGTTCTCTAGTGGATCTTCTTAGCTGAAGTTCTTCAATATCAGGTTGCTCCCCCTGATCAATACTCTCTGCATCTGACCCATCACCATCGTGCATATCTTCATTTTGACCTCCTTCTCCAACTGTGGCATCCTGTACTGGAGATGGAACTTCACTGAGGTCTGGAACTCTATTATCTCTTTGTGTAGCATTATCAAAATACTCATAATTCTTGTGCTCATGAAACACCACATCTCTACTCCTGAATAATTTCTTCTGCACTGGATCCCATAACCGGTATCCAAACTCAGCATCTCCATAGCCAACAAATACACATGGAGTAGACTTGTCATCAAGTTTCGATCTTTGTTCCTTGGGGATATGTGCAAAAATCTTACACCCAAATACCCTCAAATAAGAATAAGACAAATCCTTACCACTCCAAATCTTTTCTGGAATCTGAAAATCCAATGGTGCTGATGGAGATCTATTAATCAGGTAACAAGCAGTACGAACAGCTTCACCCCAGAATGACTTAGGCAGTTTAGCCATTCTCAACATGCATCGCACTCTCTCAATAATAGTGCGGTTCATTCTCTCAGACACACCATTATGCTGTGGGGTACCAGGAACAGTCTGCTCATGTCGAATGCCATGCATACTGCAATATTCAGCAAACTCCTTAGAATTGTATTCCCCTCCGTTGTCGCTACGAAAACACTTCAACGATTTTCCAATCTCCCTTTCAATCATAACATAAAAACTCTGAAAATGCTGAAATACCTGGTCTTTTGTTCTCAACAAAAATACCCACAACTTCCGTGAAGCATCATCAATAAAGGTAACAAAATACCTATTTCCACCCAAAGACTCAACCTCAATGGGTCCACATACATCAGAATATACTTTCTCTAGTAGCTCTGATTTTCTTTTAGCTGAACTACTAAAACAAACTCTATGTTGTTTCCCAAACAAATAATAATCACAAGGGCTTAAAACAGTACCTTTAGCAAAAGGAATGAGTGACCTTTTTGCTAGTAATTGCAACCCTTTCTCTCATGTGGCTATTTATTATGAATTATTTAAGTTACGAAGCTCAAAATAATTAATTTTGGAAGTTTTAATTATGTTTTTAAGAAAACGTTTTTCAAAAGCCTCTTATGCCATAAGTTTGGCGAAGAGTCATCCTCAACTACATTCAACTCACTAGAACACACCTTCTTAGGGATATGATTTGGCGTGAGAGATGTGGAATGGTCTTGTCTGACAACAACAAGCAACACCTCTTGTAATCACCATAGAGCCTTGGTAAGCTTCCACTTTCCCTTTGCTAAAGTGATTCTCATAGCCTTCTTTCAAGGCCATGCCAAAATCAGAGTTGAGACGCATGAATCTGAACGTGTCTAACATCCCTCAAGTGTGGCAACCAACACCTGTCTGAATGCAAACATCACCAATTCCAATAATCTTGGACTGATCAGTATTTCCCATTCTTACATACCCAAAGTCTCTAGCTTTGTAAGTTGTGAAAAATTCTCTCTTAGGTGTAGCATGATACGAGGCACCAGTATCAACCACTCAATCAACTTTCTGATCATCAACATGCAAGCATTTTTCTTCCCCAAATGAAAGAATCACAACATCTTCGGTGACTGTGGCTGTAGTATTCTTCTCTTCAACCTTTCCCTGCTCACCATTTTTCTGCTTGTCTAACCGGATTCTGTAATTTCTCTTGTAATGACCTTCCTTATTACAATGGAAGCATCGATACGTTTCACCTTGTCTGGTCTTTGACTTGCTCTTGTGATTTTTGCTTTTGTTGCGACTTGTATCTCCTTTGTGAGATCCTCTAAAATTATACCTTACATTCTCGTGACAAGAGCATGAGTCTCAAAATTTACGCCTTGCTCCTTTCGCCTTGTCTCCTTATTATGAAGACTGTCCTTGACTATTTGCATAGTCATTTTTCCTTCTGGAGCTGAATTGCTTAGAGACACCACCAAAGTCTCCCAACTGTTTGGCAACGAACTGAGAAGCAAAAGAGCCTGAATCTCATCATCAAGATTCAACTTCATGGTGGACAGCTGGTTAACCAAACCTTGGAACTCACTCATATGCTCCGATACACTGCTCCCGTCCTTGTACTTTAGATTCACAATTTTCCGAATGACAAAAGTTTTATTTTATGCATTCTTCTTCTCGTACATAGACTTTAGTGTTGTCCATAAAGTGTGAGCATCCGTCTCCTGCGAAACATGGTGGAACACACTTTGATCAATCCACTGCCGGATGTGACCAATAGTCTTCCTATTCATTTTATTTCAATCAGCCTCAGACTTATCCTCGGGCTTCTTTCTCTTGAATTCCAACGGATCATACAAATCCTTGCAATAAAGGATATCCTCCATTCTGGGCTTCCAGATCGAAAAATTTGAAGAGGTCAATTTAATCATGGCTCCGACTGATTCCTCCATAAAATTTATCAAAACAACCGAGCAAATAACCTTAGCTCGATACAGGGTTGTTGGGAAAAATCACCTCCCAAATACTGTTATCTTTGATAAATTAGAGCGGATATAATCAAGCAAAGATTAAATTTGCAGTTCACCAAAATAATAACCACTTGTAGGAAATAATGAGTAGAAAATATCCAACCATGAGACACCAAGATTTTTACGTGGAAAACCCTCTAAAACTAAGAGGTAAAATCATGGACAAACTCAGAAGAATTCACTAGAATAATATGAGAGAATACAAAGATATCTTAATTTGAGTACAAACCCAAATTACTTCACCGCAATAACTATATGATGGAACTCAAATAAAACACTCTTTTATTTGAACTATCTTTCTCTCTATTTTTTCAAAGCTTTACAACAGCTTTTCTCTCTTTCTCTCCTTAAACTCTCGGATGAGAGTATATATTTTTTGGTGTGTCTTCTTCTTCCATTTGCTGCCCCTTTTATAACCAGAAACTGAGGGAGTCAAGAAAATGTCTAGGCAGATTTCAATGGGTGGGCATTAATGGTGTGAGGACTTTGATTGACAGTATTAACTTAGATTATTTTAAACCTAAACAACTGATTTATGCATGATACATTATATGGTCAAATCATTACAGTAGATTGCGTTGTTGATTGAGTTCTATTACCTTGTATAATTAGTTACAAATTAATGCATAATATTGGTAAAAAGATGCATCATTATAGATGTTAAAATTTCATCTATGTGACTGAATCGCATACACTGTATTTGTAATTATGCACTGTATTTGCTATGAGAAATTTCTAATTTATATTTTTTTAGAAATTTTTATTGGAGTTAGTTTGACAGCATTCTCTTCTATGTGGGGTTCATATTGCTTTCATGCAATATATACATAATTTTTGTTTGCTCTTAATTTATGAAAATATTAACAATGTTCGTGTGAAAAATAAATAAAAATATTTTTGTGATTACAAACAAATAAATAGCTTGATATCTTTAAATTTGATAAAAATGTGGGGGTCTTTGTATGTCTATGTGGATGACATGCTTATCATTAATATTTTAGATTTCTTTCAAACTGCTCGAGACCTGACATTGCATATGTAATAAATAAATTGAGTATATATACACATAATTCTAATGAGTATTGAATAGTCATTTTTAGAGTACTTAAGTATTTAAAAGGGATTATGAATTATGGTATATTGTTTACAGGTTATCTATCTGTACTTGAAGGGTACACTGATGCTAACTGGATCTATGATTCAAATGAGATTAAATTCACGAGTGAATTTGTGTTCACCCTTAGTGGTGGTGGTGTCGCTTGAAAATCAACCAACCGAATGAATCTGAGCTTATTGCTTTGAATTTGGCAAGTGTTGACGCTGATTGGTTGAGAAACCTATTAGCAAATATCCTTTTATGCAAGAGACCAATTCCATCCGTGTCTATACGTTGTGATTGCCAAGCCGCAATATGTTGAGTTTTTAATCAAACTCATAATGATAAGAATAGGCATTTCGCTTAAGGAATAAAAATATTCGACAGCTGCTTAATGATGGTGTGATATCTCTAGAGTATATAAGGTCGGAAATGAATTTATCTGACCCTTTAACCAAACCACTTAACAAAAGGCTGATAGAGACTACATCTAGGGGGATGAGAGTTATGCCTAAAACAAAGATCAACAGTGATAGTAACTCAACATATGTGAATGAAAATCCTAGAAATAAGGTTCATATGGGTAATAATAAGTCACAGGTTGATTATTGTGGCACTATCTAATTTATATATTTTTTGTTCATCCCTATGGTGTATGATATTGCATTTGTAGTGAATGAGGATTGAGCTTTAAGCTCTTAATATTTTCATAGTCCATATTGGATAAAATTAAATTATCGAACCGAATCGAATTTTTTTCTGTTATTCGGGTATTTTTTGTAATTCAGTTATATACGATTTTATTTTCAATTTTCGGGTTCGGGTTTGACTTTTAATTTTGGGTTATTCGTTTAACTGAATACCCGAATTAGAAATTTCCCTCAAATTTCGCGATCAAAGTCGGGTGATTTGGTTCTAGGGTGGGGAGATGGGTCTTGTAGGGAGCTAAGGGAAAGGGAGGAATTTGAAGTTGCTAGAGTTCTCAATCTTCGGCTTGGAGATGAGACCCGGCAGAGAATGAGGAAGAGGGTGTTTCAGAAATTGCATTCACTATTTGGGGGATCAGATGAGGAGTGTTTTGCTTTTTGGGCAGGATTTTAACTCGAACCGTTCCCAGTTTAGGGAGAAACTTGCAGTTAAGAAAGCAAAGGAGAGGCCATGGGATGGGATGGGATGGGATGGGATGGGATGCTTACTCAAATGGGAACAGGTCTCCATTCTCAAATATTAGAAATGCTCATTATGGTTTAAATTGGATTCAACAATGTGAAGCAGGAAGGCACGGTAGAAATTTACAGCCCTCGTACTCCACCAAAAAAATCTACGCGAGGCAGTCAGAAAAATAATAATTAGATTATCTATTTCTTAATTTCGGTTATTACCGAACAATTGAATAATAAATTCGTTAATTCGATAATTCGATAATTTTTAATTTATAAAATTAGTCTATTGATTAAACCAAAGAGATGTTAATGATAAGTTTTTAGTGACTATAAACAACAAACACGTTTATAAAACCACTTTAACATCTTTCAAAAAAAAAATTGAAGTCGAAATTTTTACTACTTAAATACTTTTATTATGTTATTATTATATTTTTTCAACATAATTTGTTTAAATTAAAAGACCTTGGCCCAACTTACACAACAAATGGTCATGACCATGTTGTGAGGTGCAATTGTTCTGAAGGTCAGTGAATATAATCTGTGTGACTTCATTCAGTTGCGTCCACAATCTTTTTTATTTTAGATGGGATGATATTAGCATTATTAATTTAATAATTAGTCCCTATTTTATTCTATCAACAAAATAGAGGGTACCACAACCAATTGGATTATAGAAATGTACTCGTCCATAACACCGTCACACAAATTTTATAGAACATAGATACTAGTCCCCTCGTCCCCCCTCCCCCCCCCCCACCCCACCCCCACCCCCACCCCACATAATTTAAGACGTTTTCGGTATATCAAAGAGATATAATGAGAGAATTATAGAGAAAATAAAAAGAAAAGAAATATAAAGTTGTATGCTAGGCTTGTAAAATTGAACCAGGAGTAATTGAGAGAGGGGAAAGGAGTACTAGTGCGTAATTTGACAGAAAAAATAATTACTTAACATTGCTATTAATGAGATTTCTATAATATGTGAGATTGTGTCTTAAACGACTTATATAATAAAAAAAAGAGAGTATTCATTTTTTTAGCTCATTTATATATTAAAAAAACATACATTTTTATTTTAAGACAACATATAAAATATGCATGATATTCTTAGTTAACTTGTGATCATTATCTTCTTGCTACTATTTTTAACATTACAGTACTGCCGTTAAATTATTTAATATGAAATTCTAGCTCCTTTGTTTTAAATTATAAGATCGTTATTGACATTTAAAATTAAAATAAGATATTTTCAAATTAAAATTTGAAATAATTTATTAAAAATTATGGAATAATAAATAAGTTTAAATATAATTTTCTATCCTAAACTATAGGTCATATTCCACTTCGATAATGCACCTTCTAATTTTTTTAATTAGATGATTGAACTATTGATTTTTTTTTCAATTTTATTCAATTGGACCGTCACGTCAAAAATTGCTAACGTGACTATCTAGGCAGGACAGACCCTAAGTTTTGAAGAGCCTAAAGCGGATAACAAAAAAATGGGCCTTTTGCGAATTGTTATTGAGACAGGCATAAAAAAAAGAATTACTTTTCCTGAACAAAAGAGCATCAATACGAAAGAATATCAAATATAATAACCGACTATTTCAATATTTTCAAAGTATCATTTAAATATCACATTATCATCAAGTCAAAAAAGTAATTACCAAATAGGGCCTCCTTTATTAAGAGTCTAACACTACTCCCAAACAATTAAAAAAATCCAAAAAACTAAATCTGATGATGAACCCCCTGGTACATAATAATTAAGTTATTTTGTACAAATTATATGCTTTAAATATGTAGAATATTACAATAATCAGTAAATGTAGAATATTACAAATTGATTATTTGCTTTAATATTTAAGTATTCTATTTAAGTAATAAAATGAATAGAATATTTAAGGGGGCCTAAAATTTTTTGGGCCTAAAGCCCGGGTACCTTGGGCTTTAGCCTAGGGCCGGTACTGTATCTAGGTGGGGCATAACTCAGCTGATATATAATTAAAAAAATATTTTAATTTTTGATTACACATTTATTATATATTGAAGGGCAAATTTGTCAAACTCTGTTTTCACCCCCTCCCGACATCTCACTACTTCGAAGAGCTTTCATAACAAACCACCGGAGATTGGTCAGAGCCCGATCATACCGGTCAAACCTCCATGAAATCCGTCCATTAAGATGAAAACTCGGGATCAATGAGAACATGAAAACACCAAATTTAAACATGGATCAGGTTAAAAATGGAAGAAACAACCAAAATCAGATGGGATACATGTAACACCCCCTTCCCGAAAAGGAAAGGGAGGTCACGTGCAAAGCACAACAAACCTCAAAATAAATAAACAGAGCACTAATAACTTCAAAATATTAATAATGATATTCATCAATGGAGTACTAAATATAATTCTCAAACTAGAATCAAAATAATCAAAACAAAAAAAAATCAAAACAACCTAGATGGTCAAAGACAACTCTCTCATCACACTAGCCCTGAATCACCCCTACAAACCTGCCGGAAGAAAAACACAGCATGAGCCAATTGCCCAGTACGGATACAGATATACAAAAGATATACAACTGATATCTGAAAACAATCGAGACAAAATCTTGAACAAAGCCTCGAGTGCAAATCTGAGCGAAATATAATATCCAAAAATCTGAATGGAATATATCTGAATAAACATAATTGACGAAACCAATAAAAGAATAAAGAAATAACGAATTGAAGTTGTGACGCCCCCAAAATTAGGTATACGTCACCCATCTTGGGTCGCCACTTACATGGTACATAAATTCAAATACAACTTACTAACTAACATAAGCGTAGGTATACAATACGACATAAAGCTGTGAGTTTGAATACAAATATTATCTACTAGATATTATACAAACTCAAAAGGAGTCCTCATTACAACTATTATCACACTATTTCACGAATAGTGAGGACTACTAATGCTATCCTCTGGACCATTACTCTCAGTTCCCCGACTCGTCCAGCTTATGTTCTCATTTCAAGAGAAACGGTGAAAGAAAAGGGTGAGCTCAACTAGCCAAGAAGAAATATTATGACTAAGATAATGCGAATAAATTATCATTAGCCTTCAATGTTGTTAAACCGATAAACAACCGGTTTAAGCTGCAAAAATATGCAATCCATTAAAAGAGTCAAGTAGAAAATAAAGTCTACTATCTTTTAGGTTTTAAAAGGTTTTCATAAATTTTATCACTAAAACTCGGTTTAATGAATAAACCACAATATCTAATCATCCATGTGTACCACGGTCAAGGATTTTCATCAAATTATCAATGGTCATGACTATCTAGAATCACCCCCTGGTCATAATCATACCAAAACTATCCATCATCGCATTACAGTGCCATCGAGGACTTTTGTCACATCATTTATATCAAGCCACGATTATACCGAATGATCCTCAGTCATAATCATACTAAGTTCATCTATGCACGTAAGCCAAAGATAACATAATATAACATGAGGATGATGACAATGACATAATAATTTAATAAAACAAGTTCAAGAATTATTTAATCCAGGAATTATTAACATCCAAATTATCAACATGATACTGTTTTATAGAGTAAAATTCAAGAATAATCAGAAGAATATTTTCATGAAAAGATACTGGATGAAACGCAAATATCAAAGATAATCTACTAATTTCATGGAGTATAAAAGTCAAAGTTTAATCTTAATTGTTTACGCTTTACCATATAATGCATTTAATCATTCAAAAATGCCATACTCATAAGATATCATCACCAATTATCAAATCCCTCATCAAAAAAATATGCATATACTCTATATAGGATTCTCTAGCCATAAAATCATATTTTCAACTTTGTTACTTCACATAACATATTTAACTCATATGTTCATAACTAAACTATTTTCATGAAAAATACCAAATCAGTCCCAAAAATATTTCTTTTCTGGGATTTAGCATAATATAGTCTCATAATGAAAATATATTTTTCTCAAAATTTTTAAAATTCATTTACTATTTTTCAAAAATCAATTTCTAATTAATTCCTTAAGAAATTAGCTACCTCAAGTTTAACTCCAAAAATTTCCAAATCTTGGCAGGACCTTACACATGTTAATGTGAGCCTCCAGTTTAAATTTCATGGTCATCGGAGTTGTAGAACTCCGGTTATATCATTTTTTGTCGGAAAAACCTAAATATTGAAATGGTCATAACTTGCTCATTTTAAGTCAGAATAAGCTCATTTTTGGACAGGAGTTACCTTATACCATATACTTTCATTTCCCAAAAGGCTAGAATTTTTCTCATAATTTAAGTGGCCGAAAATGCCCTTTTAAAAATAAAATCAGTAGCTTTTTGAAATTTCCAGCTTTTTCATTCTTTATTAAAATCAGTCCACACGTAAATCTACAACACCTTTTCCAGTGATTCCACTTGGAGATGCTACAAAACTCATAGATCTAACTCTAGAAATTGACCACACTTTGAAAAATTCAAAATATATTAGGAGATATGGTCGATTGAATTTCATATTACGTTTTTCACCAAAATCGATTTTCAACTCTTTGTGATTTCTAAGAAACTTTCATGTTTTCTCATAATAACCAACATAACTCATTATAACACTTACTAATACCACGTATACCCATGATTTTCATTAGTCCAATGCTTTTATTATGACTTTCATTATAATCCACGTAAATGAGATCCTTTTAGTTGAAGAAATATTTGAGGTTTAAGAAATGGGTTTTTGTCTTTGGGGTCAATACAAAATTCGATTTCACGCTCTAGGGTAGGCTAGAAAGTCTTCAAGAATACGCCAAGAAATTTATTAATGATAGAAATATCATTCAAGAGCTGTGACTCTCATCCAAAACTTGGATAATCGTCACATTGATACCAATTGTGACTTCTATCCTTTAACCTATATAGCACCTCATAATGATGCCTATCAACTTCGCCATCTTCTTTCATGATGTCGCCTAGAGAAAGTCGGCGGTGCATTCCACACAAGGAAGTCAACAATGAAAGGTTCGGGGATCTTTACTTATGGCTTGATATGATGATGATTGACTTTAATGGTTTGGTTACTTGAATTCGCACAACAAAGTTGGTTATGAATATAAAAGCTAACAACCTTACTTAAAAGCATGATGATTAGTTAACCAATTGATTCCTAAAATCACATCAAAGATAAATATTTTTAAAAAAATAAGATCGACAAGTAGCGTGAAAGTGTTTATTTGAATCAAACAAGATTTAAAAATAGTAGCGATATTGAAGGCTCCTACTATGAAGTTTCAACCGATAAGTCAAAGTCTAACTTCTCGGAGTCAAATTTAAGCGTTGAACGCAAGCAAGAGAGAGATAAAATAATGGGTAGAACCGGTATCTTATAAGGTATAGACTTCATGATTTATAATTAACTAACCTGCGTGCTAACCCGTTCGGTTTACTCGCTTTTGAGAAGTCATGAAAATGCACTTCCTAAAACCAACGACTTTGTTTTGTCCATATCCTCCTTTGGTGCCACCAGTCGGCTAGACTTGACTTTGGTGCACAACAAAATTGAGCTAAATGAGCTAACTCTTCTTGCAATTTCCACTTCTATTATCTTTGCCATGATTACCACCAAAGTGGTTACCATTCTTAGCATGATAATTTCCCCACGATGGTTATCATTGTTACGATGGCCCGTTGCCACCGATATGATTATTATCGTGTTGTTGGTGTCGTTACCTTTTGTTTGAAATGAATCAACACTCTCATGTGCTTCATTGCTTATCTCGGCATTTTAGGATGCCATTCTCAAACAACATCACAAAAAAAGGGTTAATTAACATATCACATATTATCCTATACTACGACGACCAATTAAATACCAAATAAATTTAGGTAGGTCATACTAGTGAAGGTATTCCCGTCTCTCCCCTCTAGTACTATTCTCACATCTTAGCCAGGGGATCGTATCCTAAGCTACGATACTGTTGTGACGCAAAAAAATTAGGTATCGTCACCCATCTTGAGTCGCCGCCACTTACATGGTACATAAATTCAAATACAAACTTAATTAACATAAGCGCGTGTATATCGATATACATAAGCGTGAGTTTGAAATAGAAATATTGTCATTTAGAGATATATCCATACTCGAAAGAGTCCTCATTACATTTATTATCACATTATTTCACGAGAATAGTGAGGACTACTAATCTTATCTTGGGACCATCACTCTTTTCCCGAGGCTTCGTCCCGGCTATATTCTCATTTCTGAAGAAAACGGTGAAAGAAAGGGTAGAGCTCAACTAGCCCGATAAGAAATATTATGACTAAGATAATGCGAGAATAAATTATCATTAGCCTTCAATGATGTTAAAGCGATAAAATACAATAAACAACCGGTTTAAGCTGCGGTGGAATATGCGATCCATTAAAAAGTCGAGTAGAAAATAAAGTCTACTATCTTTTAGGTTTTAAAAGGTTTTCATAAATTTTATCACTAAGACTCGGTTTAATGAATAAACCACAATATCTAATCATCCTGTGTACCACGGTCGAGGATTTTCATCAAATTATCGATGGTAAATGACTATCTTAGAATCACCCCTGGTCATAATCATACCAAAAACTATCCATCAACTTTGCATTCTGAGGCCTTTGAGGACTTTTATCACATCATTTATATCAAGCCGTGATTATCTTAGAGATGATCCACAGTCATAATCATACTAAGTTCATCTATGCTTGCGTAAGCGAAGATAACATAATATAACATGAGGATGATGATGATGACATAATAATTCAATAAAACAAGTTCAAGAATTATTTTATCGAGGAATTATTAACGTCAAATTGTCGACAAGATCTCTTTGTTTTGTAGAGTAAAATTCAAGAATGATCGGAAGAATATTTCCATGAAAAGATCTTTGGATGAAAGCATGAAATATCGAGGATATTCTACTAATTTCATGGAGTATAGAAGTCAAAGTTTTAACTTATTTGGGTATAATAAAGAATGGAATAACAAAAAGAAATCACCGTGCATGCGGTACCCGCATAGGCAGGTTATTCAGCGAGAATAATAATAACGGAACGGTCGGGTGAAATTCACTGCAAGCGAGGATGATCAGAATAAGAATAATAAATCTTTGAATAATAAACAATGGAACCCGAATGATAGGTGTAAAAACACAGACGAGGATATTCAGCGAGAATAATAAATGCGGAATAATAAGCAATGGAACCGGTCGGTGTAAAACACTGACGAGGATATTCAACGAGAATAATAAAGAATGGAATAACGAAGAAGATCACCAAGTATAGGGGATTAAAGCGTATCTGAGTTATTCAATGAGAATAAATAAGAATGGAATAATATAAAGATTTCACCAAGTATAGGGTATCTGGCGTATCGAGAGTTATGTATAGGGTATACCACTTTTACGAGTTATTCAACGAGAATAATAATGAATGGAATAATGAAGTTCTCTTCATGAATAAGAAAGAATAACACCCACTTACGAATTACATGAAAATAATATCCCTACTACTAGTAAAAGATGAATTTGGATATCAAAGTAGTGAAGTGCGAATACTCTTCTTCTTTCTCTCTATAGATTTTCTCTCTATAGCTTCTCTCTATAATTTCTCTCTCTAGAGTTTGGTGAATTAGTAAGAAAATAATGAAGGAATGAGCTTATTTATAGGAAAATAGAATGCGTAGTAATTAATCCATGAGCGGTCCAGATTGATTTACTTTAATCGGCGGTCCATATTTAAAAGCAAAATCTTTTAAATAAAATATATATATTCTATTTATATAAAAACATTTTACTATGCAAACCTTTATACTTAACACCTTATGCAAAACACTTATCTTATGCGTAATAAAATATAATATATTCTATTTATAGAATAACTTTAATAAAGTATTACATTTTTATAAAAGATGTTTTTTTTATTACGTTAATAATCTGAATAAAACAAAAGCGTCATTATCATTATAATAATTCATATTATTAATCGATGATAATGGAATCAAGTGAGTGACTTCTCACATAAGCATCGATAATCAATACTGGTGTCTTCTTATGCGACCACTGCGTATTCTTTGTACTTTTACTCTAGAGTAGTTCAGCGGTATCAGCGGTAAAACTTCATAGTTATTTCAATAAAATATTTTTGTCGTTTTCTCGATCAAGCAATAATTACATTTATGGGGTCCTGATGATTGAGTAGTTGTACGAATATTCCTGCTAAGCCAGAATATTCCTGAGCCAATCGAATATAATATTAACACTTGCATACTTTGCAAAATTTATAAATACTACCAACTATAATATTATCTCAAATTCACACCATAATATTAAAAATTATTTCGACAAAATTTAAATCTTTATTGATAAAATCTGGGTCTCACTGATCTCCCTCCTTATGGAATTTAGCCCTCGAAATTAAGTGCGATACACTGGTATGATAAAGAGGTGAGGATACCTTGAATACCTTTATCGTTAAAAATATTAAATTCATCTTTGCTTGATCCGGCGAAGATATTCATTAACAATTCATCTTTTTGCTTCTGGGCTAAAGATATACAATTTGTAAAACCAATAATCTTTGAGGGCCAGCGACAATAGTATCACGACCACGAATTATCCATACACTCTTGGCGAGGATATTCGTGTTTTCAATCTGATCGTGATTATCTTAGAATAATCCTTAGTCGTAATCATACCAAGTCTATCGATGATATGCTTCTGACGAAGATGACTTTTACCACATCCATGAATTAATATTTCATTCTTTGAGACTCATTTCGATAATTAATCCATAATCGAATCATCATCTACTGGCCGAGGATATTCATTAGTATCACGACCACGAATTATCCATACACTTCTGCCCGAAGATAATCGTGTATTCATTAGTATCGCGACCACAAATTATCCATGCACTTCGACTGAAGATAATCGTGTATTCATTAGTATCACGACCACAAATTATCCATGCACTACGGCGAAGATAATCGTGTATTCATTAGTATCACGACCACAAATTATCCATACACTCGACGAAAGATAATCGTGTATTCATTAGTACGACCGAATAATCGTGTATTCATTAGTATCACGACCACAAATTATTACTTTGACGAAGATAATGTGTATTCATTATTCATTAGTATCCGACCAAAATTATCCATTTACTACACAAATTATGAAAGATATAATGTATTCATTAGTATCACGACCACAAATTATCCGTACCTTTACTGACCCGAAGATAATCGTGTTTTCAATTACGGTTATGATTATAAGAACAATCCACGGTCATAATCATACCAAGTCCATCTATGCACTTCTGAGGCCACGAGATGACTTTCAACATAATATAAGCATGAGGATAATGATATAAAGAATCGATCGAATGAGATAAAGGATAAATATTAAACATTTATAATATAATTTATCCGAGGATTCAAGAATATCCCATGTTATCAATCACTTAATAATCTCATAATCTAATATCATTAATATTATAACAATATTTTAATCACTTCTTAAATTTATAAACAATTTATCTCGATTGTTTACGCTTTACCATATAATGCATTTAATCATTCAAAATGCCATACTCATAAGATATCATCACCAATTATCAAATCCTCATCAAAAAAAAATATGCATATACTACTATATAGGATTCTCTAGCCATAAAATCCTATTTTTCAACTTTGTTACTTCACATAACATATTTAACTCGTATGTTAAGTAACTAAACTATTTTCATGAAAAATACCAAATCAGTCCCAAAAATATTTCTTTTCTGGATTTAGCATAATATAGTCCCATAATGAAAATATATTTTTCTCGAGATTTTTAAAATTCATTTACTATTTTTCAAAAATCAATTTCTAATTAATTCCTTAAGAAATTAGCTACCTCAAGTTTAACTCCAAAAATTCCCAAATCTTGGCATGACCTTACACATGTTAATGTGAGCCTCTAGTTTAAATTTCATGGTTATCGGAGTTATAGAACTCGGTTATAGCGTTTTTCGTCGGAAAAACCTAAATATTGAAATAGTCATAACTTGCTCATTTTAAGTCAGAATGAGCTCATTTTTGGACAGGAGGTACTTTATACCATATACCTTCATGTCCCAAAAGGCCAGAATTTTTCTCATAAATTAAGTGGCCGAAACAGCCCCTCTAAAATCATGGCAGTGACTTTTTTGGTTTTTTGCAGCTTTGCACTCCTTTGCTAAAATCAGTCCACACAAAATCTACAACACCTTTTCAGTAATTCCACTTGGATTAGTTAGGTAACTCATAGATCTAACTCTAGGACTTGACCACACTCAAAAATTCAAAATATAATAGGAGATATGGTGATTGAATTTCATATTCGTTTTCACCAAAATCGATTTTCAACTCTTTGTGATTTCTAAGAAACTTTCATGTTTTCACATAATAACCAACATAACTCATCATAACACTTACTAATACCACGTATACCCATGATTTTCATTAGTCCAATGCTTTTATTATGACTTTCATCATAAACCCCGTAAAGCAGATTCCTTTTAGTTGAAGAAATATTTGAGGGTTTAAGAAATGGGTTTTTATCTTTGGGGTCGATACAAAATTCGATTTCACGCTCTAGGGTAGGCTAGAAGTCTTCAGAGAATCGTCAAGAAATTTATTAATAATAGAAATATCATTCAAAGCTGTGACTCTCATCCAAGACTTGGATAGTCGTCACATTGATACCAGCTGTGACTTCATCCATCCTTAACTAGATAGCACCTCACAATGATACCTATAAACTTGCCATCTTCATTCACGATGTCGCCTCTGAAGAAAGTGCGGCTTGATTGCATTCCACCTGAGGAAAGTCAACAACGAAAGGTTCGGGGCTCTTTACTTATGGCGATATATGATAATTGACTTTAGTGGTTTGGTTACTTGAATTCGCTATAATTGAGTTGGTTATGAATATAAAAGCTAACAACCTACGAAAAGCATGATGAGTAGTTAACCAATTGATTCCTAAAATCACATCAAAGGCAAGTATTTTCAAAAGATAAGATCGACGGTAGCGTGAAAGTGTTTATTTGAATCAAACAAGATTTAAAAATAGTAAGCGATAATGAAGGCTCCTCTATGAAGTTTGACCGATAAGTCAAAGTCTAACTTCTAGGGTCAAATTTAAGCGTTGAGCATAAGCAAGAGAGATAAAATAATGGGTAGAAGCGGTATCTTATAAGGTATAGACTTACATGATTTATAATTAACTAACGTGCTAACCCGTTCGGTTTACTATTTCGCTTTTTGAGAAGTCGTGAAAAATGCACTTCCTAAAACCAGCGACTTTGTTTTGTCCGTATCCACCTTTGGTGCCATAGTCAGCTAGACTTGACTTTGGTGCACAACAAAATTGGGCTAAATGACCTTCTCTTCTTGCAATTTCCACTTCTATTATCTTTGCCATGATTACCCAGAAGTGGTTACCATTCTTAGCATGATAATTTCCCCGATGGTTATCATTGTTACGATGGCCGTTGCCACCGATATGATTATTATCGTGTTGTTGGTCGTTACCTTTTGTTTGAAATTTGAATCAACACTCTCATGTGCTTCATTGCTTATCTCGGCATTTTTGGATGCCATTCTCAAACAACTTTGTCACAAAACAAGGGTTAATTAATATATCACATATTATCCTATATACTACGTGAGCCAATTAAATACCAAATAAATTTAGGTAGGTCATCTTAGCGAAAGAATTCCCGTCTCTCCCCTCTAGTTCTTATCTCACATCTTAGTGGCCCCCAAAATTAGGTATCGTCACCCGTCTTGGGTCGCCACTTACATGGTACATAAATTCAAATACTGAAACTTAACTAATATAAGTGTAACGTATGACAATCGACATAAAGCGTGAGTTTGAATACAAATATTGTCTACTAGATATTATACAAACTCGAAAAGAGTCCTCATTACAACTATTATCACCTTTATTTCACGAGAATAGTGAGGACTACTAATCTTATCCTACGGACCATTACTCCGTTCCCAGGCTCGTCCCGGCTATATTCTCATTTCACAGAAGAAAACGGTGAAAAAGAAAGGTGAGCTCGACTAGCCCGATGAAATATTATGACTAAGATAATGCGAGAATAAATTATCATTAGCCTTGATGATGTTAAGCGATAAAATACAATAGACAACCGGTTTAAGCTGCGACGGAATATGCGATCCATTAAAAAGTCGAGTAGAAAATAAAAGTCTACTATCTTTTAGGTTTAAAAAGGTTTTCATAAATTTTTATCACTAAGACTCGGTTTAATGAATAAACCACAATATCTAATCATCCTGTACCACGGTCGAGGATTTTCATCAAATTATCAATAAGTAAATGACTATCTTAGAATCACCCTGGTCATAATCATACCAAAAACTATCCATCATTTTGCATTACAGGCCCTTTGAGGACTTTTATCACATCATTTATATCAAGCCGTGATTATCTAAGAATGATCCACAGTGGTCATAATCATACTAAGTTCATCTATCATGCGTAAGCGAAGATAACATAATATAACATGAGGATGATGACAATGACATAATAATTTGATAAAACAAGTTCAAAAATTATTTTATCGAGGAATTAATAACGTCAAATTGTCGACGAATCTTTGTTTTGTAGAGTAAAATTCAAGAATGATCGGAAGAATATTTCCATGAAAGATCTTTGGATGAAAGCATGAAATATCGAGGATATTCTACTAATTTCATGGAGTATAGAAGTGAAAGTTTTAACCATTTGGGTATAATAAAGAATGGAATAACAAAAAGAAATCACCGTGCATGCGGTGCCGCATAGGCGAGTTATTCAGCGAGAATAATAATAACGGAACGAATCGGGTGAAATTCTGCAAGCGGGATGATCATCAACGAATAATAAATCTTTGAATAATAAACAATGGAACCGGTCGGTGAAAAAACACACGACGAGGATATTCAGCGAGAATAATAAATGCGGAATAATAAGCAATGGAACCGGTCAGGTGTAAAAAACACAGACGAGGATATTCAGCGAGAATAATAAAGAATGGAATAACGAGAAGAAGATCACCAAGTATAGGGGATTAAGCGTATCTGAGTTATTCAGCAGAATAAATAAGAATGGAATAATATAAAGATTTTCACAAGTATAGGGTATCTGGTATATCTGAGGTTATGTATAGGGTATACCACTTTTCTGAGTTATTCAGCGAGAATAATAATGGAATGGAATAATGAAGTTCTCTTCATGAATAAGAAAGAATAACACCCCTTACGAAGTACTGACAAATAATATCCACTACTAGTAAAAAGACCTTTGGATATCAAAGTAGTGAAGTGCGAGAATACTCTTCTTCTTTCTCTCTATAGATTTTCTCTCTATAGCTTCTCTCTATAATTTCTCTCTCAGAGAGTTTGGTGAATTAAGTAAGAAAATAATGAAGGAATGAGCTTATTTATAGGAAAATAGAATGCGTAGTAATTAATCCATGAGCGGTCAGATTGATTTACTTTAATCGGCGGTCCATATTTAAAAGCAAAATCTTTTAAATAAAATATAATATATTCTATTTATATAAAAACATTTTTCTTATATGCAAAATTATGCAATCTTATACAAAACTTACAAAACATTATGCAACCTTATCGTAATAAAATATAATATATTATTATTTATAGAATAACTTTAATAAAGTAATACATTTTATATAAAAAGATGTTTACATTTTATTACGTTAATAATCTGAATAAAACAAAAGCGTCATTATCATTATAATAATTCATATTATTATCGAAATGATAATGGAATCAATGAGTGACTTCTCACATAAGCATCGATAATCAATCTGGGGTGTCTTCTTATGCGACGACCACGCGTATTCTTTGTACTTTTACTCAAGAGTAGTTCAGCGGTATCAGCGGTAAAACTTTCGTAGTTATTTGATAAAATATTTTTGTCGTTTTCTCGATCAAGCCAATAATTACATTATGGGGTCCTGATGATTGGTAGTTATGCGAATATTCCTGCTAAGCAGAATATTCCCAGAGCCAATCGAATATAATATAACCACTTGCATACTTTGCAAAATTTATAAATACTACCCCTGACTATAATATTATCTCAAATTCACACCATAATATTAAAAATTATTTCGACAAAATTTAAATCTTTATTGATAAAATCTGGGGTCTCTGATCTCCCCTCCTTATGGAATTTAGCCCTCGAAATTAGAATGCGATATACACAGTATGATAAAGAGGTGAGGATACCTTGAATACCTTTATCGTTGAAAAATATTAAATTCATCTTTATGATCCAGGCGAAGATATTCATTAACAATTCATCTTTGCCTTACGGGCTAAAGATATACAATTTATAAAACCAATAATCTTTGAGGCTTGACTTAATAGTATCACGACCACGAATTATCCATGCACTTCTTTGGCGAGGATATTCGTGTTTTCAATCTGATCGTGATTATCTACAAGAATAATCCTTGGTCGTAATCATACAAAGTCTATCGATGCTACTTCTGACGAAGATGACTTTTACCACATCCATGAATTAATATTTCATTCTTTGAGACTCATTTCGATAATTAATCCATATCATCGAATCATCCACCTACTGGGCGAGGATATTCATTAGTATCACGACCACGAATTATACTTCTTCTGGCGAAGATAATCGTGTATTCATTAGTATCACGACCACGAATTATCCATACTTTCTGGCGAAGATAATCGTGTATTCATTAGTATCACGACCACAAATTATATCGTGTATTCATTAGTATCACGACCACAAATTAATCGAAGATGTATTCATTAGTATCACGACCACAAATTATCCATGCACTACTGACGAAGATAATCGTGTATTCATTAGTATCCGACCACAAATTATCCATACACTGACCGAAGATAATCGTGTATTCATTAGTATCCGACCACAAATTATCCATACTACTGACCGAAGATAATCGTGTATTCATTAGTATCACGACCACAAATTAATTATCCATGTATTCATTAGTATCACGACGAAGATAATCGTGTATTCATTAGTATCACGACCACAAATTATCCATTCTGACGAAGATAATCGTGTATTCATTAGTATCACGACCACAAATTATCCATTACTCTGCGAAGATAATCGTGTGTTTCAATTACGGTTATGATTATCCATACACTACGACGAAACAAATCATAATCATAAGTCATACCAAGTACCCATCATCTGAGAGATGAGATGACTTTCAACATAATATAAGCGTGAGGATAATGATATAAAGAATCGATCAAATGAGATAAAGGATAAATATTAAACATTTATAATATAATTTATCCGAGATTCAAGAATATCCCCATGTTATCAATCACTTAATAATCTCATAATCTAATATCATTAATATTATAACAATATTTTAATCACTTCTTAAATTTATAAACAATTTATCTCGATTGTTTTTACGCTTTACCATATAATGCATTTAATCATTCAAAAATGCCATACTCATAAGATATCATCACCAATTATCAAATCCTCATCAAAAAAATATGCATATACTACATATAGGATTCTCATGCCATAAAATCCTATTTTCAACTTTGTTACTTCACATAACATATTTAACTCATATGTTAAGTAACTAAACTATTTTCATGAAAATACCAAATCAGTCCAAAAAATATTTCTTTTCTGGGATTTAGCATAATATAGTCCCATAATGAAAATATATTTTTCTCGAATTTTTAAAATTCATTTACTATTTTTCAAAAATCAATTTCTAATTAATTCCTTAAGAAATTAGCTACCTCAAGTTTAACTCCAAAAATTCCCAAATCTTGGCAGGACCTTACACATGTTAGCGTGAGCTTCTAGTTTAAATTTCATGGTCATCGGAGTTATAGAACTCAGGTTATAGCGTTTTTAAATCGGAAAAACCTAAATATTGAAATAGTCATAACTTGCTCATTTTAAGTCGAGAATGAGCTCATTTTTGGACAGGAGGTACTTTATACCATATACCTTCATGTCCCAAAAGGCCAGAATTTTTCTCATAAATTTAAGTGGCCGAAACAGCCCCTCTAAAAAATCATGGCGGTACTTTTTTGGGTTTTGCAGCTTTGCACTCCTTTGCTAAAATCAGTCCACACAAAATCTACAACACCTTTTCAGTAATTCCACTTGGATTAGTTAGGTAACTCATAGATCTAACTCTAGGACTTGACCACACTCAAAAATTCAAAATATAATAGGAGATATGGTCGATTGAATTTCATATTCGTTTTTCACCAAAATCGATTTTCAACTCTTTGTGATTTCTAAGAAACTTTCATGTTTTCACATAATAACCAACATAACTCATCATAACACTTACTAATACCACATATACCCATGATTTTCATTAGTCAATGCTTTTATTATGACTTTCATCATAATCCCACGTAAGCATTCCTTTTAGTTGAAGAAATATTTGAGGTTTAAGAAATGGGTTTTGTCTTTGGGAATTGATACAAAATTCGATTTCACGCTCTAGGGTAGGCTAGAAGTCTTCAAGAATCGTCAAGAAATTTATTAATAATAGAAATATCATTCAAAGCTGTGACTCTCATCAAGACTTGGATAATCGTCACATTGATACCAATTGTGACTTACATCCCTTAACTAGATAGCACCTCACAATGATACCTATAAACTTGCCATCTTCATTCACGATGTCGCCTCTGAGAAAGTAAAAAGCCGGTGCATTCCACTGAGGAAGTCAACAACGAAAGGTTCGGGGCTCTTTACTTATGGCTTGATATAATGATAATTGACTTTAGTAGTTTGGTTACTTGAATTACATATAACAGGTTGGTTATGAATATAAAAGCTAACAACCTTACGAAAAGCATGATGAGTAGTTAACCAATTGATTCTAAAATCACATCAAAAGGCAAGTATTTTCAAAAAGATAAGATCGACGAAGTAGCGTGAAAGTGTTTATTTGAATCAAACAAGATTTAAAAATAGTAAGCGATATGAAGGCTCCTCTAACGAAGTTTGACCGATAAGTGAAAGTCTAACTTCTAGAAGTCAAATTTAAGCGTTGAGCATAAGCAGAGAGAGATAAAATAATGGGTAGAAGCCGGTATCTTATAAGGTATAGACATGATTTATAATTAAATTAACTAACCCGTGCTAACCGTTCGGTTTACTCGCTTTTTTTGAAGTCGTGAAAAATGCACTTCCTAAAACCAGCGACTTTGTTTTGTCCATATCCACCTTTGGTGCCATAGTCAGACTAGACTTGACTTTGGTGCACAACAAAATTGAGCTAAATGACCTTCTCTTCTTGCAATTTCCACTTCTATTATCTTTGCCATGATTACCCAGGAAGTGGTTACCATTCTTAGCATGATAATTTCCCCCGATGGTTATCATTGTTACGATGGCCGTTGCCACCGATATGATTATTATCGTGTTGTTGGTCGTTACCTTTTGTTTGAAATTTGAATCAACACTCTCATGTGCTTCATTGCTTATCTCGGCATTTTAGGATGTCATTCTCAAACTTTGTCACAAAACAAGGGTTAATTAACATATCACATATTATCCCTATACTACGTGAGCCAATTAAATACCAAATAAATTTAGGTAGGTCATCTTAGCGAAGGAATTCCCGTCTCTCCCCTCTAGTTCTTATCTCACATCTTGGCCGGGGATCGTATCCTAGCTACGATACCAATTGTGGCGCCCCAAAATTAGGTATCGTCGTCACCCGTCTTGGGTCGCCACTTACATGGTACATAAATTCAAATACAAACTTACTAATATAGCGTAGGTGTACACAATCGACATAAGCGTGAGTTTGAATACAAATATTGTCTACTAGATATTATCAAACTCGAAAAGAGTCCTCATTACAACTATTATCACCTTTATTTCACGAGAATAGTGAGGACTACTAATCTTATCCTACGGACCATTACTCAGTTTCCCAGGCTTCGTCCCGGCTATGTTCTCATTTCACTGAAGAAACGGTGAAAGAAAAGGTGAGCTCAACTAGCCCGATGAAATATTATGACTAAGATAATGCGAGAATAAATTATCATTAGCCTTCAACGATGTTAAGCGATAAAATACAATGAACAACCGGTTTAAGCTATGACGGAATATGCGATCCATAAAAAAGTCGAGTAGAAAATAAAATCTACTATCTTTTAGGTTTTAAAGGTTTTCATAAATTTTTATCACTAAGACTCGGTTTAATGAATAAACCACAATATCTAATCATCCACTGTACCACGGTCGAGGATTTTCATCAAATTATCAATAATTAAATGACTATCTTAGAATCACCCCTGGTCATAATCATACCAAAAACTATCCATCATTTGCATTCTACAGAATTTGAGGACTTTTATCACATCATTTATAACAAGCCGTGATTATCTAAGAATGATCCTGGTGTGTCATAATCATACTAAGTTCATCTATGCGTGCGTAAGCGAAGATAACATAATATAACATGAGGATGATGACAATGACATAATAATTGATAAAACAAGTTCAAAATTATTTTATCCGAGGAATTAATAACGTCAATTGTCGACAAGATCTTTGTTTTGTAGAGTAAAATTCAAGAATGATCGGAAGAATATTTCCATGAAAGATCTTTGGATGAAAAGCATGAATATCGAGGATATTCTACTAATTTCATGGAGTATAGAAGTCAAAGTTTTAACCATTTGGGTATAATAAAGAATGGAAATACAAAAAAGAAATCACCGTGCATGCGGTACTTGCGCATAGGCGAGGTTATTCAGCGAGAATAATAATAACGGAACGGTCGGGTGAAATTCACGCAAGCAGGATGATCAACGAGAATAATAAATCTTTGAATAATAAACAATGGAACCCGGTCGGGGTGTAAAACAGACGAGGATATTCAACGAGAGAATAATAAATGCGGAATAATAAGCAATGGAACCGGTAAGGTGTAAAAAACCTGCAGAGACGAGGATATTCAGCGAGAATAATAAAGAATGGAATAACGAAGAAGATCACCAAGTATAGGGGATTAAGCGTATCTGAGTTATTCAATGAAGAATAAATAAGAATGGAATAATATAAAGATTTCACAAGTATAGGGTATCTGGCGTATCGAGGTTATGTATAGGGTATACCACTTTTTGAGTTATTCAGCGAGAATAATAATGAATGGAATAATGAAGTTCTCTTCATGAATAAGAAAGAATAACACACCCTTACCCCTTACAGATACAACAAATAATATCCCCTACTAGTAAAAGACCTTTGGATATCAAAGTAGTGAAGTAGTACGAGAATACTCTTCTTCTTTCTCTCTATAGATTTTCTCTCTATAAGCTTCTCTCTATAATTTCTCTCTACAGAGTTTCGGTGAATTAAGTAAGAAAATAATGAAGGAATGAGCTTATTTATAGGAAAATAGAATGCGTAGTAATTAATCCATGAGCGGTCAGATTGATTTACTTTAATCGGCGGTCCATATTTAAAAGCAAAATCTTTTAAATAAAATATAATATATTCTATTTATATAAAAACATTTTACTATGCAAAATATAAAATACCTTATCAAAAACTTATACAAAACTATATGCAATACTATATATCGTAATAAAATATAATATATATTATTTATAGAATAACTTTAATAAAGTAATACATTTTATATAAAAAGATGTTTACATTTTATTACGTTAATAATCTGAATAAAACAAAAGCGTCATTATCATATATAATAATTCATATTATTAATAAATGATAATGGAATCAATGAGTGACTTCTCACATAAGCATCGATAATCAATACAGGTGTCTTCTTATGCGACCTGCGTATTCTTGTACTTTTACTCTAGAGTAGTTCAGCGGTATCAGCGGTAAAACTTCATAGTTATTTTGATAAAATATTTTTGTCGTTTTCTCGATCAAAGCAATAATTACATTGTGGGGGTCCTGATGATTGGTAGTTATGCGAATATTCCTGCTAGCAAGAATATTCACAGAGCCAATCGAATATAATATAACCACTTGCATACTTTGCAAAATTTATAAATACTACCCCTGACTATAATATTATCTCAAATTCACACCATAATATTAAAAATTATTTTGACAAAATTTAAATCTTTATTGATAAAATCTGGGGTCTCACTGATCTCCCCTCTTATGGAATTTAGCCCTCGAAATTAGAGTGCGATACTGGTATGATAAAGAGGTTTTATCGTTGAAAATATTAAATTCATCTTTTATGATCAGGCGAAGATATTCATTAACAATTCATCTTTTTTGCCTTCTGGGCTAAAGATATACAATTTGTAAAACCAATAATCTTTGAGACTAGCGACTTAATAGTATCACGACCACGAATTATCCATACCTTCTTGGCGAGGATATTCGTGTTTTCAATCTGATCGTGATTATCTGCAAGAATAATCCTTGGTCGTAATCATACCAAGTCTATCGATACTTACTCTGACGAAGATGACTTTTACCACATCCATGAATTAATATTTCATTCTTTGAGACTCATTTCGATAATTAATCCATATCATCGAATCATCCACTGCTCTACGGGCGAGGATATTCATTAGTATCACGACCACGAATTATCCATACACTACTGACGAAGATAATCGTGTATTCATTAGTATCCGACCACAAATTATCCATGCACTACTGCCAAAGATAATCGTGTATTCATTAGTATCACGACCACAAATCACGACCACAAATCATATCCATACCACTACTGACGAAGATAATCGTGTATTCATTAGTATCGATTATCCCGACCGTGTATTCATTATTATCCGACCACAAATTATCACTTCGACGAATAATCGTGTATTCATTAGTATCCGACCACAAATTATCCATACTGCTACGGCGAAGATAATCGTGTATTCATTAGTATCACGACACGAAGATAATCGTGTAAATTATCCATGCACTTTCTGCCGAAGATAATCGTGTTATTCAATGTAGTATCACGACCACAAATTATCCATAACAATCGACGAAGATAATCGTGTTTTCAATTACGGTTATGTCCGAACAATCACGGTCGCATAATCATACCAAGTCCATCTCATCTGCTTCTGAGCCACGAGATGACTTTCAACATAATATAAGCGTGAGGATAATGATATAAAGAATCGATCGAATGAGATAAAGGATAAATATTAAACATTTATAATATAATTTATCCGAGGATTCAAGAATATCCCCATGTTATCAATCACTTAATAATCTCATAATCTAATATCATTAATATTATAACAATATTTTAATCACTTCTTAAATTTATAAACAATTTATCTCGATTGTTTTACGCTTTACCATATAATGCATTTAATCATTCAAAAATGCCATACTCATAAGATATCATCACCAATTATCAAATCCTCATCAAAAAAAATATGCATATACTACTATATATAGATTTCTACAGCCATAAAATCCTATTTTCAACTTTTGTTACTTCACATAACATATTTAACTCATATGTTAAGTAACTAAACTATTTTCATGAAAAATACCAAATCAGTCCCAAAAATATTTCTTTTCTGGGATTTAGCATAATATAGTCCCATAATGAAAATATATTTTTCTCGAATTTTTAAAATTCATTTACTATTTTCAAAAATCAATTTCTAATTAATTCCTTAAGAAATTAGCTACCTCAAGTTTAACTCCAAAAATTCCCAAATCTTGGCAGGACCTTACACATGTTAACGTGAGCTTCTAGTTTAAATTTCATGGTCATCGGAGTTATAGAACTCTGGGTTATAGCATTTTAAATCGGAAAAACCTAAATATTGAAATAGTCATAACTTGCTCATTTTAAGTCGAGAATGAGCTCATTTTTGGACAGGAGGTACTTTATACCATATACTTTCATGTCCCAAAAGGCCAGAATTTTTCTCATAATTTAAGTGGCCGAAACAGCCCCTCTAAAATCATGGCAGTGACTTTTTTGGTTTTTGCAGCTTTGCACTCCTTTGCTAAAATCAGTCCACACAAAATCTACAACACCTTTTCCAGTAATTCCACTTGGATTAGTTAGGTAACTCATAGATCTAACTCTAGGACTTGACCACACTCAAAAATTCAAAATATAATAGGAGATATGGTCGATTGAATTTCATATTCGTTTTTCACCAAAATCGATTTTCAACTCTTTGTGATTTCTAAGAAACTTTCATGTTTTCACATAATAACCAACATAACTCATCATAACACTTACTAATACCACATATACCCATGATTTTCATTAGTCAATGCTTTTATTATGACTTTCATCATAAACCACGTAAGCTATTCCTTTTAGTTGAAGAAATATTTGAGGTTTAAGAAATGGGTTTTGTCTTTGGGGTCGATACAAAATTCGATTTCACGCTCTAGGGTAGGCTAGAGAAGTCTTCAAGAATCGTCGAAGAAATTTATTAATAATAGAAATATCATTCAAAGCGTGACTCTCATCCAAGACTTGGATAATCGTCACATTGATACAATTGTGACTTACATCCCTTAACTAGATAGCACCTCATGATGATACCTATAAACTTGCCATCTTCATTCACGATGTCGCTTCTGAAAAAATGCGGCGGTGCATTCCACACAAGGAAGTCAACAACGAAAGGTTGGGGCTCTTTACTTATGGCTTGATATAATGATAATTGACTTTAGTAGTTTGGTTACTTGAATTTATATGTGAGTTGGTTATGAATATAAAAAGCTAACAACCTTACGAAAAGCATGATGAGTAGTTAACCAATTGATTCCTAAAATCACATCAAAAAGCAAGTATTTTCAAAAAGATAAGATCGACGAAGTAGCGTGAAAGTGTTTATTTGAATCAAACAAGATTTAAAAATAGTAAGCGGTAATGAAGGCTCCTCTAATGAAGTTTTGACGATAAGTCAAAGTCTAACTTCTCGAAGTCAAATTTAAGCGTTGAGCATAAGCAAGAGAGATAAAATAATGGGTAGAGGCCGGTATCTTATAAGGTATAGACTTACATGATTTATAATTAACTAACCGTACTAAACCGTTCGGTTTACTCGCTTTTTGAGAAGTCGTGAAAAATGCACTTCCTAAAACCAGCGACTTTGTTTTGTCCATATCCACCTTTGGTGGTGCTTAGTCTAGACTAGACTTGACTTTGGTGCACAACAAAATTGAGCTAAATGACCTTCTCTTCTTGCAATTTCCACTTCTATTATCTTTGCCATGATTACCGCAGAAGTGGTTACCATTCTTAGCATGATAATTTCCCCCCGATGGTTATCATTGTTACGATGGCCGTTGCCACCGATATGATTATTATCGTGTTGTTGGTCGTTACCTTTTGTTTGGTGAATCAACACTCTCGTGTGCTTCATTGCTTATCTCGGCATTTTTAGGATGCCATTCTCAAACAACTTTGTCACAAAACAAGGGTTAATTAACATATCACATATTATCCTATACTACGTGAGCCAATTAAATACCAAATAAACTTAGGTAGGTCATACTAGCGAAGGAATTCCCGTCTCTCCCCTCTAGTTCTTATCTCACATCTTGGCGGGGATCGTATCCTAAGCTACGATACCTGTTGTGGCGCCCCAAAATTAGGTATCGTCACCCGTCTTGGGTCGCCACTTACATGGTACATAAATTCAAATACAACTTAATTAATATAAGCGTAGGTGTGCAATCGACATAAAGCGTGAGTTTGAATACAAATATTGTCTACTAGATATTATACAAACTCGAAAAGGAGTCCTCATTACAACTATTATCACACTTTATTTCACGAGAATAGTGAGGACTACTAATCTTATCCTGCGGACCATTACTCAGTTCCCAGGCTTCGTCCCGGCTATATTCTCATTTCACGAAGAAGAAACGGTGAAAGAAAAGGTGAGCTCAACTAGCCCGATGAAATATTATGACTAAGATAATGCGAGAATAAATTATCATTAGCCTTGTGATGTTAAGCGATAAAATACAATAGACAACCGGTTTAAGCTGCGGCGGAATATGCGATCCATTAAAAAAAGTCGAGTAGAAAATAAAATCTACTATCTTTTAGGTTTTAAAAGGTTTTCATAAATTTTTATCACTAAGACTCGGTTTAATGAATAAACCACAATATCTAATCATCCACTGTACCACGGTCGAGGATTTTCATCAAATTATCGATGGTAAGCGTGACTATCTTAGAATCACCCACTGGTCATAATCATACCAAAAACTATCCATCATTTTGCATTACGAACCCTTTGAGGACTTTTATCACATCATTTATATCAAGCCGTGATTATCTTAGAATGATCACTGGTCGTAATCATACTAAGTTCATCTATATGCGTAAGCGAAGATAACATAATATAACATGAGGATGATGACAATGACATAATAATTTGATAAAACAAGTTCAAAAATTATTTTATCCGAGGAATTAATAACGTCAATTGTCGACAAGAATCTTTGTTTTGTAGAGTAAAATTCAAGAATGATCGGAAGAATATTTCCATGAAAAGATCTTTGGATGAAAGCATGAAATATCGAGGATATTCTACTAATTTCATGGAGTATAGAAGTCAAAGTTTTAACCATTTGGGTATAATAAAGAATGGAATAACAAAAGAAATCACCGTGCATGCGGTGCTTAGCATGAGCGAGTTATTCAGCGAGAATAATAATAACGGAACGGTCGGTGAAATTCACCTGCAAGCAGGATGATCAACGAGAATAATAAATCTTTGAATAATAAACAATGGAACCGGTAGGATTGTAAAAACACACGAGCAGGATATTCAGCGAGAATAATAAATGCGGAATAATAAGCAATGGAACCCGAATTCAGGTGTAAAAAACACAGACGGAGGATATTCAGCAGAATAATAAAGAATGGAATAACGAGAAGAAGATCACCAAGTATAGGGGATTAAGCGTATCTGAGTTATTCAACGAGAATAAATAAGAATGGAATAATATAAAGATTTCACCAAGTATAGGGTATCTGGCGTATCTGAGGTTATGTATAGGGTATACCACTTTTACTGAGTTATTCAGCGAAGAATAATAATGAATGGAATAATGAAGTTCTCTTCATGAATAAGAAAAGAATAACACCCCTTACAGGTACAACAAATAATACCCCCTTCTTAGTAAAAAGACCTTTGGATATCAAAGTAGTGAAGTGCGAGAATACTCTTCTTTTCTCTCTATATAGATTTCTCTCTATAGCTTCTCTCTATAATTTCTCTCTCTAGAGTTTTGGTGAATTAAGTAAGAAAATAATGAAGGAATGAGCTTTATTTATAGGAAAATAGAATGCGTAGTAATTAATCCATGAGCGGTCCAGATTGATTTACTTTAATCGGCGGGTCGTATTTAAAGCAAAATCTTTTAAATAAAATATCATATATTCTATTTATATAAAAACATTTTACTTAAACAAACTTAAATCTTATGCAAAATCTTATACAAATACTTTATCACATATTATCGTAATAAAATATAATATATATTATTTATAGAATAACTTTAATAAAGTATTACATTTTATATATAAAAGATGTTTACATTTTATTACGTTAATAATCTGAATAAAACAAAAGCGTCATTATCATTATAATAATTCATATTATTAATCGTGATAATGGAATCAAAATGGTGACTTCTCACATAAGCATCGATAATCAATCTGGTGTCTTCTTCTTTATGCACGACCACACGTATTCTTGTACTTTTTACTAGGAGTAGTTCAGCAGTATCAGCGGTAAAACTTCGTAGTTATTTTGATAAAATATTTTGTCGTTTTCTCGATCAAGCCAATAATTACATTGTGGGGTCCACTGATGATTGGTAGTTATGCGAATATTCCTGCTAAGCAAGAATATTCCCAGAGCCAATCGAATATAATATAACCACTTGCATACTTTGCAAAATTTATAAATACTACCTGACTATAATATTATCTCAAATTCACACCATAATATTAAAAATTATTTGACAAAATTTAAATCTTTATTGATAAAATACCAATGGAATATAATATAATCACTTGCATACTTTTGCAAAATTTATAAATACTACCCACAACTATAATATTATCTCAAATTCACACCATAATATTAAAAATTATTTCGATAAAATTTAAATCTTTATTGATAAAATCTGGGTCTCATGTAAGTAATTAACTCAATGACTGAACCTAATGTAAACCAACAAACTCGATCCAATAAAATAATAGTCAAACAAATGGTCGGAGTTATTTCACACCGAATGAGCTCAGAATATACCTCGCCACACGTGCTAGTCAAAATAATGCCACACAGTGCAAATCAAATGATGCCACATAAAGCAACCAAAATAATGCCACATGATAAATCAAAACAATGCCACACAGTAAGTCAAAATAATGCCATTATTACGCAATCACACATGGACCCGAATCCAAAATGTATGAAAATCTGATAGTGTGTTTGGCACAACATCACCAATCCGCAGAACACAAAACTAGGGGTTAACCCATACGCCTCCCACAACAAAACACCAAATGGCCCACTATCTATAAGAGCCCAAAACGGAGACGCCAGTGGACTAATCACACCACCACGGAAAGTGTCAGTGTCTCTCGTGCCAAGACGACATGCCTCATGGTACTTTCTGGTGTGTGGTTTTAGCTCATATACCCTACCAGATATTCTAATGAAAATACCATGTCACAACACACGCGACATAATACCAACAAAAGGGTTCTATATGCAAGTTGAACCAAATCAAATTATAGTCACAATGTCTCAAAAAGAAGGTAAGAATATATACTGCTTCTAGAATTATTAAAATAAATATTAAACATGATAACCTAATTCAAAGAGTACAAATCTGAGTCCAATGTCAACTCCAAAATGAAAGTAATGTATGAATTTCACAGAAACAATTACATGAAATTATAAATAATTCAAATAAGGGACAAGATTTAACAAATCAAATTTAACAAGAGTCTCGCTGAACAAATCATGGAATATGTACCAATTTTAATAGAAGGAAATTAGTTTAAATTACTGAATACAACCAAAGTAGCAATTATCAAATTTCTATTTAAGAATTCCAATAGAATTATAAGAAAATAAATGACGATATATCACGAGATACAAAGAATGCAACTACAATCAAAGGAGTGGAGTACGGAATCCGTACCTGATACTTCCAAGCCATTTATAGCACACTCCACAATTTTACCCTCAATTGTCAACGACATCAAATACAAATCGTTATTCGCAACCTAAACATATTCACCTCAAATTAAAAACAATCCAAACTAATAATTCCAAAGTAATTCATAATCTATTTAATATACCTTTAATCATCGCCTTCTATCAATTATTAATAATCCAAAATTTATATTCCAAAAAATAAAAACTCTTTAAATTCCTCCGCTCAATTTAAATAATTTAATAAGATTTTATTACAATCCAATCATTAAATCAATATACTATTAAATTTATTATTAAAACTTTATAATTATGTCCACAAAATTAATTAATTCAAATTAATATACATAACTTCAATTAATTTACTACTTCTGTTATAAAATTTCATGGCCAAAACTTTATTAACATAGTATATAAATATATATATATATATATATATATAATAATTAAAAAAACGAAAAACACACTTGCAGGCAATCTGCAATCACGTGGTCTCTCTCTCTCTCTATATATATATAAATAATGAAATTCTTAATACATGACAGCAGTTTTTCCCTGCACCATATGACAACGAATTTTTTTATTATTTTTTTTTTATAAACAAAACCGTACCTTATATATATATATATATATATATACATATACCTGTCAAGCAAACAGCTTATATATATACTAATATATATACCCTACTCCCATCACTGCTATTAAAACTTACCGAAAAAAAGAAGAAAAATCACAAGGTATAGATTCCTCTTCTCCAAATTGTAGTGTAAAAGTATTTTTCTCCTCTTTTTCCTTTACAGCCGCAGCTGCCTCTTCTTCTTTTCTTTCTGATTTGTAGCGCATGTATAATTAGGTTTTACTTATTTATATATCTTATTGTGTCTCCTAATTTTAATAAGATTTTAATATTACCAAAATATAAATTAGATCCAATTAGTATAAAAGTTCAAATTAATGTAGTCACATACTTATAATAGTCCACACAAATTAAATACAATTTGACCCAAACATAAGAAAAATCCAATTAAAGAATGGATTTAAATATTAATTAATTATTTTATTTGTATTTTTATTTTTTTACCGGGTATTACGATACATACCGAGATCCAAACATCTTCAAAACCATATCCAAATGGGTGGGTCGATTAGAAGAAAAGAAAGGGGAAATAACAGTCATAAATCCCAGAATTCGGTCGTCAAACATAAACCAAAACACAAACCCCAACCCAAACATCCACCACTTCAGATCATAACTTTTTAGCCGAGTTGGATGCGGAATTGCAATTGGGATTCCCAAAATCAAAACACAAACCCATTTACTGCATTTTCAACTTCTTCCTCCATTCTTTTTATTATTTTCTTTCTTGTTGCGATTCTTTAGATTGGGGATCGAGAGTTTTGTGGGTAGCAACCGCATAGATTTTAGATAAGAAATGGTGGGGTTTTGATTATGATTGATAAAAGAAATTTTTTACAGAAGACGAGTAAAGGGGAAATGGGTAAATGTTTTTCAATATTTTTTTGCTCAATAATTGTTATTTTAGTTATTAAATGTTTTTTTTTATTTTGTTATTATGGTTTGACGAATTTATTTTTGACTAAACAATTAATGGATGTTAATAAAATATTAAAAATAACATTTTTTTTAATTACACATCAGTTGAACAAAATCCTAGCGATATTATTAATTTCTGATGTGGCAAGCTCAATTTGATGTAATTGAAAAAAAATTAATAGTTCAATCATTTAATTGATAAAATTGAAAGATAGATCATCGAAGTGGAATATGTTCTATTGTTTAGGATAGTAAATTATGTTTAAGCCTAATAAATATTATAATAAGTAGTATTTTTAGATAGTTTACAATATTTATTATTGTATCGATTAAATTTAAAGAAAATTATCTCAATTTTATATTTTAAAATATCTTAAATTAATTTTAAAAAATCAATAATAATATTATATTTTGAAAGGGAGGGAATATGTTTCACATTAGAAGTTGTATAAGAATGTTGTATTATTCTCCTAACTTTATTTAGCCGCGTGGGATGACCACTGGCCTTGAGTAGACAAATGCACTATAAACATATATAGCAAAATTTGGAATAATTAATTAATGGTGTGTTTTTATTTTAAAATTTGGTGTTTAGTTTGTGGATATAATAATTAATAATTATGAGGGAAGAGAAAATATAAATAATAAATTGAAACAAAGAGAAAAACGCATGATATATACGTAAATTTTGGGACCCTAAAGCACTTATATGTATATTAAATATATGCGTGCATATGCATGCGGGCACACACACATACATATGTATGTATACATGCATTTACAATGGTGAAGTTTTAAATTTTTCGTTAGTGGCCAAAATTATTATTGAGTTAATAATTTAGTCGAAAGCCAATTTTTTTTAATACTTTATACTTTATATATATATATATATATATATATATATATATATATATATATAGCCCTTCCCTTCCATAAAGATTCTTATAGTATGATCTGCAACACCCCTTTTTGGATAGTTGATAAACTTATTGGAAGGTGAGATTGAAAATAAATATACCAAACCGTAGGACTTCTCAAGGCTTTTATTTTAATATGAGGAGGACCCCACCATAGTCAAGCGTATGTTGTCGGTTTTTGTTTAAGCGATTGAACTTTTAATATTAAATAATACTGACAGTGCGCAACTTTGTACTTGCATTGTATAAAAAAAAAAAAAATTCAAACCGTAACAAGCTCTTCTACGGCTTAAAAAAAAAAAAAAAAAAAAATCTAAACCGTAATAAGCTCTTACGACATGTAAAAAAAAAAAAAATTTTTAACAAATGTTTTATAACAAATGTTTTTATAAAAATAATTTATAACAAATGTTTTTATAACAAATGTTTTTATAACATATTTTATAACAAAAATAAAATAAAAAACATTTGTTTTTTATAAAAAATGTTTTTAACAAATGTTTTTATAACAAAATGTTTTAAAAATATATATATTTTTTTTATTTTTCTTTTAAGTAGATTGGAGACTTGTCTTAATTAATACTTTTTTTTTTTTCCGGTAGGTAGAAAGCTTATCTTAAACTTAATATTTTTTTTCTTCTTTCTCCATTATATGTTATGACTCAAAGCAAATTAAAATAAAATAAAATAAAAAAAAACAACAAATTAGATTATATTATCATCACCAAATGAAGAAAATTTTTTTTTGGATATACCAACTAGTAGGCTCTTTGAACAAATTCGAACTCGCAACCTCATTGCACCAATACTCGTCATATAACCACCCAGAGCACCACAGGCCTAAGGCTGCTAAGTTTAACGAGGATATATCCTTATAGAAAAACTTCACCATCCCCAAAATCTATATTTCTTGCATTACTTATTATATTACGATTTATTATTATTAATTGGATTTTTCTAAATAGAAATAAGTTAATATCTATATTTATTATTATCCCCTTTAATATGTTTTCTTATCTTTGTAATAATATCAATAAAAAGATTATTAATATATTAAAAATAAATATCATTCTTTAATAAAATATAAATAATGATCATTATAAATCTTGTATTATTAGTATTAATAATTTTATTATTAAGCAATGATTATTAGTAATGATTTTATATATTAAGCAATGATTTTATTATTAAGAAATGATTTTATTATTAATAAAACTAGTTCAATTAGTCTAATAAGTAATGATGATAATTTTTCAAGTCATTTCGGAAATTAATTTACTTATCGAATTTATAAAAGTAGTGAAGTATTATTATAATAATAATAATAATGTGATTATCAATATTAGAAATGCAGATTATACCAATACTAATCTTGCATAACATTAAGAGGAATAGTACATATTACATCTTCATTTTCTAATATATACATTAGATAACGTTGGATAAGTTCTATATTTCGAGGCGGGAGTAATCTTTGCGATTTCTTGTAGAGCTCCATGCGACGTGTGATAACGAAAGATTGTGACATCTTCGAGGACCACTATTTCGGAAATATTACCATTGGCCCTAACGAAGCAGTCGACATACTTGCATATAAAATGCCACAATCGAGTGGTTGTGTTGTTTTGATCCGAATCTTTAAAGTCTGCTGACGGTGGGATTCTGCATTTGGGCCACTCACTTGATCGGATTACCATTTTTAGCAAACAAAATGGTATCAAATGTACTGCGTGTACAAAGTAGTTGGTTAATAATTTTTAATATTAAAGGACATTATAAAATTAAAATATTTTAAAACTAAACATACCATGACTTGAGCAATTACGAGTACATTTCATGTAACTTAATATCTTGAGAGTGTCGTTGTAGTCTTGGTCGATTATGGTAACCATCGATCTTCAAGCTGCGAATAGGAACAAGACAAAATGGCGTTGATTGGTACTACACCGGCATGAATATGTATTTGCATTCGTGTAAAGGTGGACCAACATCTTGGTTAACATACGGATCGCAAAAACTCCATGCGATATTCACGTTAGTGCGAGGCACATAATACACCCAAGATGCATGAAGAATGAATTAATGAAACCAAATTGGGACCACCTTTGTATTCCCGCGACACTGTAGTATTCCTCTCTGTCTCGTAGCAACAACATATAAGCGTCGATGACATGCTCGAATATCAACTCCCGGGCCCTAAGGATTGCCTTTGCATTGTGTTCTAATTCATATAAATGGCGCGGATGTGATAAAGGATATAAATCCCCATACGGTGCCTGCGTTTCCAAACATATGTTTATTTACAAATGTCTCCTTCCGATCTTTAAGTCTTTTGGATAAGGACCCTTTTTGGTCCATAAGAGATGTGGTCTCCGCATCTTGTACTAATTGAGACCCTAAATGTACATTATTATTATATAACAATAATAATTAAAACCATCACTATTAACATAACTATATACCTTTTGTGAACTAGATCCTTGGCGTCGAAAGTCCATGAATGAAGAGTTGGTTGGAATGTAACACTCCCCATGTAGGTTTGGAAGGTTGGAATGTATAAACACTCCTCGTGAAGGCTTGGGTGGTGGGAATGGAGCTCTCCTCGATTACTTGTGGGGTGGGTATGTAGCTCTCTTATACAACATAATCATTATTTTGTTTCCAAAGCCCTTTCGTTGAGTTGTGTGTATTGGGAATTTGTGGTCCAAAATTTGTGGGACCCCACAATTAAAACCAGGTATTTGTTTACCTCTTGCTTGGAAGTCGTCGTAGCGTGAATGATTAAATATATTGTGAATAGCTCTAATTATTTTTTTTGCGAGAACCAACTGCTTTATCATACAACGATGTCTAATGAGGGGCTTGGAAGGTGAGTAAATCTTGCATTTTGGTATATATTGGTAGAAAATTTTTATAAATCTTGAAAATTTGCGAGAACCGACTTAGGAAATAACGACTTTTGCACTCTCGACTGTCATATAAGATAAACACAAACAAATATTATTAACAATAAATATGAATAAATGTAATATTAAGTATTTACTCAATACATGATTTATTAAAGAAGAATATAATTTTATACCATTTGAATAAGGTGTTGTTGGTTGTAAATGGCAGAATGGCCATAACTTATTTATGTAAGTGGTCGCGCTTGCACTGTCGAAAGTCGGTGAATTTTCCAACGTGTAATTTTCCTATACCGGACCATGTAATCATCTATTGGGACATAATCGAAATTTCGGTTTGTTGTCCTTGAGATGATCCATGTATGCCTCCACATGAAATATATTCCCCTCTCGAGGCCATACGATCCTCGACATCGATAAATTTAAATTTTTCTCTCTGCCTAAGGTCGCATAGTGGTTTTTGGTACATTGATGGTATGCCTTGCATGAACGAATTGTCTCATCACTGCGGTCCCAGGCATCGAAATTCCACAATATCAAAGTGGATCGAGGGACCCCACAGATCCCAATGACTGCCTTCAAAATTAAATCCACGATATCATCATCCCACATTATGTAAGGTAGCATGAACCACATCCCACATAGACTTAATATCTAACTCCCCTCGGTAAAATGACAAATGGTGATGGGGATTCTCACGTCTACCGAGTATGGCTTGTGGGCTCCAAAATAGGACCATGCTAAAGCCCTAGGTAACCATAAGGATGATTGTGGCCAAGGTTTGGCTTTCCAATACTTACACGCTCATAAGCCCAAATTTGTAACAATGTAACACAACCATTAATGTATTTAACTCCTTTCTAGTAGCGGTATATAAAGATGCGTACACAAATATGCTAACAACTGCGGCGGCCCAAGAGTAAGTTACACTGATCTTGACGTTAGCGATAAAAGACAAATATCGTGGGTGCACACTATTTCTATTCTATTAGGGAATAATATGCCCCACACAACCACAACATGTATGCCTTTGTGTGTCCGCCCTACAACATCTTTACTTGCATTCTCGGGACATTTATTAAAATGTTAGATGCAACCACACTAATAAAATTACCTGCGTTTTTTGAACTAAAATATTCACGATTAATTGATCTCAAAACAATCCTAAAATAATTCAAATTGGTGGCAATGAGGGGACGTTAAGGGCTTTCCTACCACCGGTAACCCAAAAATAAAGTGAACATCCTCTAACGTGATTGTTATTTCTCCACAGTTTAAATGAAAAGTATTAGTCTCAAGCGCCATCTCTCGACTAAAGGCGGATATCGAGACGAAGATCGGTTTGGTGTCAACACCTTGATAACTAAATACTCCAAATCCACATTTATTTAAAAGGATTTTTTGTTCTTTTGTCAAAAGCCGCGATTATATTTACGATCGATTATATTATTTAGAGCTTAGTTTTCCCTATCTCTCCCATGATATATATCATCGATCATGATCTTGTTGATCATGCAGAACACTTGGATCAATTGGCCCATATTCCCAACTATCCATCTTTTACCTAAAAAATACATCAATTCCATATTAGTATTAAGATCGTGACAAAATGAAGTTGAAAGTAACATGTTGCAAAAATAGCGATAATAACAATACACACTTAACATGCATTAAAAAGCGAACAACATCATGTAATAATAATATGCATGTATATAATGTAATAATATTAACATGCATTAAAAACTAGTAAAAAAAGCGAAACTATTAAAAATAAAAACAATAAGAAGAAAAATAAATTAAAACAATAAGTGAACAATTGAGTACCTTTAATGGAATAAAATAAAAACAATAAATGAAAACTCCCATAAAATAAATACTTATAATGATCATTATTTATATTTTATTAAAGAATGATATTTATTTTTAATATATTAATAATCTTTTATTGATATTATTACAGAGATAAGAAAACATATTAAAGGGATAATAATAAATATAGATATTAACTTATTTCTATTTAGAAAAATCAATTAATAATATAAATTTATTAATAATAATAAATCGTAATATAATAGTAATGCAAGAATATAGATTTTGGGGATGGTGAAGTTTTTCTATAAGGATATATCCTTGGTTAAACTTAGCGGCTAGGCTAAAGTGGTGCTCGGGTGGTCGTATGGACGAGGTATTAGTGCGTGAGGTGTGAGTTCGAATCATTCATTGATTCTTAGTTGTTATATCGAATTTTTTTTCTTCTTGGTAGTGACGAGGCTATATCTTAAGTAGGAGTTGTTTTTTTTTTATTTTATTTTATTTTAATTTCTTTGAGTCATAACATATAATGGAGAAAAGAAGAAAAAAAATATATTAATAGAAGTCTACAAGCTCTAAGTAGGAAATAAAAAAACATTTGTTATAACATGCATTAATGACAACAAAAACAAATACATGCATGGTATTATATCCCTTTAATTCGATAATAACATGAAGTGATAAAAACTATTATCTTACATCTTGCAAATAATAATATGAAATGGAGTACCAATAATGATATATCTTACAAAAAATTGATTGTCTTGAGAATATAATAAATGGATTCGGTACCGCTTGATTTGTTGAAGTTTTTTTTGCTCTCTCTCTTTGAAATACTCTCTCTCTCTACTCTCTGTTATTTTTATTTTATCTAGCTTGGCAAGTGAACTTTAGTTTGAACAAGATGTGTTACGAATAGAGCGTTTAAATAAGCTCTCATTCAAATGTAAAGTACATGAATTAATTTAGGACCAAATTCAAACAAATGTCTCGACTTTTTAGTTTACAGAGCTTGCGGTGTTCTTTCCGAGGCAATGTTGCGAGAAAAAGTGGTCAAAAAGTGCATTTTCGAAGGTCTTTGTGGTTTGTCATTTTGTCAAAAATGGTCAAATAGTTTCCGAAGCTTGTCGTTTAAAATTTTTTTTTTTTTTATTTTTTATTTTTATTTATTTTTTTTTTTTACAATAGAGGTAAATATATGACTTTTTTTTTTTTTTCTGAAGTAAAAAAAAAATTGAGCTAAAAAAAAAAGGACAAGCTATTACCGGGATTTTTTTTTTTTTTTTTTTTTTTTTTTTTACAATAGGTAGAGGCTATCTTATAACGGTAGGAAAAAAAAAAAGTACAATAAGTGACAGGGACAAGCTCTTACGACTTGGAATAAATCAATTTTTATTGCTTATTGAGACTCGAACTCGAGACCTCGTACCAATACCTCGTCATATGACCAATTCCGAGCACCACGGGCCTGGTTGTAAATATCTTACCTTGGATTTGAATATATCTTAAAACATTCCATCTCCCCAAATTAAATTTCTCATTATTTTATTATAATTATTCGATTATTATTATTATTCTATTATAATTCTGAATTGAGTACAAAGTAGTTCCATATTACAGCGCTTATGTACTTTTTATTATTTTATTATCATTATTATTATTATTATTATTATTATTATTATTATTATAAACAATATACGGTGAATAAGTAGTCGAACATAATAATACAACACTATGGGAATAGAACAAAGTGACATTGATTATATGGGAAAAGTACATTAGTTTGACTTCTTGAGCATTACTTAAGCTACTACTATTTATCTTAAGGGTGATCTTTTTACCTTTAAATATTGTCTAGGAAGGCGCTATTTTCTCAAGTTATCTTCTTATCCTTCCATAGAATTTGTTCTACGATATTATTTTCTCTTTCTCTCTCTACTCATAATTTGTTTCATCTCGGTTGCCCACTTTCACTTCGGAAAATCAAGTTGAAGTTACGATCGAGCAAAATTCATCACTATTATTCACAAGTAAGTTTTTCAAAATGTCATATAATACATCGAATTTGTTAGTGAAGTTGTGATAATAAATCGATATTGTTAAAATACGTTGGTCAATTATTTTATACGTTGGAAGAGGTTGAATATTTTTATAGATCATATCTTCATAAAAATGGATTTGAGATTAGAATTGCAACTAGTCATAAACATCCTAATCTGAATGATATCGGATCTAGGCGGTATGTATGTAAAAAAAGCGGTACACCAATTGTTGGCAAGAGTTTACCGATGATGAAGATAGTAGTAATAAAATAACTAGACGGAGAGACTCTATAGGACGAACAATGTGCAAAGCTAGAATATATGTTGTCCCTGATAAGAAAGAGGACAATTAGGCGTATATCTCTTTGTTGAATTAGAGCACAATCATCACTTAGTGACCCCCACCAAAGTAGATTTGATCGAGACTCACGAAATATTACTCTGTTGCAAGAACTTTAATTGACACTTTAAATAAGTCCGGTATTGGTCTAGTAAGATGATGAATGTTTTGAGCACAATGGGAGGTGGGTTGCAAAATGTTCCTTTCTCTCTTGCTAATGTTGAGAATGTGGTGCGAGATTTAAGGCGTGATTCTGCAGATGAAAAGCGATGCAAGGCTTTGTCGATCATTTGAACAAACTTGCATCCGGAAGTGCCGGCAATTTTTTTCCGAGTGAAACCCGGTGAAAACAACCGCATAGCTTGTGATACGTGGGTTGGCCTTGCGATCGAGTTTATATATCAGCGGTTCGGAGAGCGTTGTGACATTTGATAGTACATCTGGGACAAATAAGTATGGCATCCGTTTGTTTTCCATTTCTTGGGGTCAACCACCATTATCGGTCTATATTGTTTGGATTTGCCTTTATTACGAGATGAGGAGACGGAGGACACTTTCGTTTGGGTATTACGGACATGGCTTGAAGCCGTGGACTACAAGGCACCTACTGACCATCATCATTTGATCGAGAGCGAGCCATGAGTAATGCTATTGCTACGGTACTTCCAACTAGTTATCATTTATTGTGTTCTTGGCATATTGTGATAAATTTCTGAAAAATTGCATCATGTTTATTATGAGCACCCATCGTTCAAAAATGATTTTAACAATTGTGTGTATAACTCATTGTCCATCGAGGAATTTGAAGAAGCGTTGGCATATTACGATAAGTTCTATGAATTGTATCTTAATGAATGGCTTGGAAGTTTGTATGATGTCTGACGAAATGGATTCCAAAGATATACAAAGAGATATTTTGCATGGGAATGACTACGGCTGGAAGAAGCGAGCATGAATGCCTTTTTTGATGAGTATGTTAATGCATCAGCGGGTATGCTATGTTTTGTCTCTTGAGTCAAAAAATTTGTAGAAAGAGCGGTTTATCGGGAGAGGAAGGCCGACTACATAACAAAACATCGTAAAAGGATTATGGTATTTTCGGTTCATCTTTAGAAGTTCATCTTTGCACAAGTGTACACAAAAAGAGATGTTTAGAGCGTTTCCAACGTCGATTCGTCGATTCCATGAAATCTGATGTTTCGTAAACTTAGTGAGTTGTGTGTCGACGATACTAAGGTTTATCACGATTGTATAATCTGAATCTGGTTGAAAGTGGTGGAAGATATAAAGAAGTTGTCAACAATCGACAATGGGATCGATTACATATAAGCGCAAATGTTTTCTCACTACGGTGAATTATGCGAGCACATCTTGAGATATTTCATAGCAAAAGTATTTCACAAATATCTGGTAGGCATGATCCTTCATCGGTGGACAAGAGCCGCGAACAAAAGCAATGGTGAAGACTTACTCTTTAACTCCACATCTGCGACTTGAACAAAATCAAGCAATCTTGCTTATAATCATTTGATGAGTGATCGATTACCGAGTTAAGCGAAAAAAGCGGCTTGCTTTCGGTCAGGAGGTTACAAAAGCTATTCTTAAACCGAATGCACGAGGAAAAGAGTTGGTTGACGAGTATGATCCGGATGAGAATATTCTTTGGCTGGAAGATGGCGACATTGATTGCACAGTTGGAGATCAAATCATGATATGGGATACGATAATGACGATGAAGATGCGAGAGGTGGAAGAAGAAGAAGAGTTTTTGCCGCCTAATATTTCTCAAACAAAGGGTCATGAAAAATAATCTAGATTCAAGTGCACTCGAGAAAATCATTCCTTCTAAGACTCATTGAAAATGTGCAATTTGTGACTTTGAAAGCCGACCACGATAAAAGCGAAATCACTATCGAGTGCTAGGGCTTCCTGAGCCAAAAAAATAGGCGTCGGTTGTATTAATCATTCTATGTTTTTTTTATTATTAGAAAATGAAGATGTAATATGTACTATTCCTCTTAATGTTATGCAGTACTAGTATTGGTATAATCTGTACTTCTAATATTGATAATCACATTATTATTATTATTATAATAATACTTCACTACTTTTATAAATTCGATAAGTAAATTAATTTTTACGAAATGACTTGAAAAATTATCATCATTACTTATTAGACTAATTGAACTAGTTTTATTAATAATAAAATCATTTCTTAATAATAAAATCATTGCTTAATATATAAAATCATTACTAATAATCATTGCTTAATAATAAAATTATTAATACTAATAATCTGATTTATAATGATCATTATTTATATTTTATTAAAGAATGATATTTATTTTAATATATTAATAATCTTTTATTGATATTATTACAAAGATAAGAAAACATATTAAAGGGATAATAATAAATATAGATATTAACTTATTTCTATTTAGAAAATCCAATTAATAATAATAAATAATAATATAATAGTAATGTAAAGAATATAGATTTTGGGGATGGTGAAGTTTTTCTATAAGGATATATCCTTGGTTAAACTTAGCAATTTAGGCAAGTGGTGCTTTCGGGTGGTCATATGACGAGGTATTGGTGCGTGAGGTCATGAGTTCGAATACATTCAGTGATTCTTAGTTGGTATATCCAAATTTTTTTTTCTTGGTAGTGATGAGAGCTATATATAAGTAGGGTTGTTTTTTATTTTATTTTATTTTAATTTGCTGAGTCATAACATATAATGGAGAAAAGAAGAAAAAAAAAATATATTAAGCCGGTACAAGCTCTCTAAAGTAGGAAAAAAAAAAAAAAAAAGTATTAAGTTTCAATACAAGCTCCACGCGTAGAAATAAAAAAAAAAAAAATGTTTTAAAAACATTTGTTATAAAAACATTTGTTATAAATTATTTTTTATAAAAACATTTGTTATAAAAACATTTGTTAAAAATATTTTTTTTTTATAACAAATGTTTTTATTTTTGTTATAAAATATGTTATAAAAATATTTGTTATAAATTATTTTTTATAAAAACATTTGTTATAAAAACATTTGTTAAAAATTTTTTTTTTTTACAAGCCGTAAGAGCTTGTTACGGTTTAGATTTTTTTTTTTTTTTTTTTTTTTAGCCGTAAGAGCTTATTACGGTTTGAATTTTTTTTTTTTTTATATACAAGCAGGTACAAACTGTACCGGTCGTATTATTTAATATTAAAAGTTCAACCAGTTAAACAAACTGACAACATGTTGACTATGGTGGGGTCCTCATATTAAAATAAAAGCCGGTAGAAGCTCCTACGGTTTGGTATATTTATGTTTCAATCTCAACCTTCCAATAAGTTTATCAACGGTCCAAAAAGGGTATTAAGATAAAGACCCATAGCAATAGGATTCTTTATGGAAGGCTCTATATATATATATATATATATATATATATATATTACAATAAAAATATAATGAGTAATAATATATGATATATGTAAAATTCTAAATTTTATTTAATAAAGATTTAATTTTTCGATTTTTTTTAAATTATGGTGTGGATTTGAGATAATGTTATAGTTGTGGGTAATATTTATAAATTTTGAAAAGTATGCAAGTTGTTGTATAATATTCGATTGGCTTGGGAATATTCTTTTTTTGGGAGAATATTAAATGACGACTAAGACAATCATTAGTGGACCCCACAACGGAATTATTGTCGAATCGAGAAAATGACAAAAATATTTTTATGAAAATAACGGCGGAAGCTTTTTACCGTTAAAACCTGTTGAACTACTCGGTAGTAAAGTACAATAATATGTCTGGGATGATAAGCATAGTAGCACACGGTATTGATTATTGATGCTTACGTGAGAAGTCACTCCGGTTTTGTTAAATTATTGATGCACGAGAATTGTTGCATAAGATCTCACGTTATTTGATTCAATTATTGTTGATATTTTATATATTATTAAATCAATAATTGAGATGACAAAGTTATTAATATTATTATTTACAATATTAACAATGCCTGTAAGTTCGCCAAGGAGAGGTTTGGTCACCTAATCAATACTAATAGGAGAAATCCTTATTGGAAAGCCCTCTTTCGCGGGAACGATCTTGTCGATTAATAGTGTGAATTATAATAATGATGATGAGTTTTGTTTTATTTGTATTATTAATGTAATAAAACAGTAAAAGTTTTTTATATAAAATGTAATACTTTTATAAAGTTATTTATTTTATTAGACAATAATTAATATATATATTTTATTATGCGATAGTATTGCGATAGTGCTCTGCGATAGTATTTTGCATAGTAAAATCTTTTTATATAAAATGTAATACTTTTATAAAGTTATTTGTTTTATTATACAATAATTAGAATATATTATATTTTATTATGCTTAGTGTTATATAGTGTCTGATAGTGTTTTGCATAGTATTTTTTTTTAATATAAAACAGAATACTTTTATAAAGTTATTTATTTTATTAGATTTTAAATAATATATATATATATATATTATATTTTATTGTATAGTATCCTTTCTATTTTTCTATAAATAGGAAGCTTAGTTAGAATTGAAATCACACCAGAAGTTCAAAGAATTCTTCTATAATCTTGAGAGTATTTCTTTAGAGTTTTAAGAAGCTTTGAGCGTAGTGCAAGTTTTCTTCAAGAATATCCTCACCCTACCAGTCGGAATACTCTTCTTTTACAGTAAGGGGTATTATTTCTTTTGTATTCATGAAGAGAACTTCTATTATTCCATTCTTTATCATTATGTTGAAATAACTTGTCTATGCGAAGTACCGCATACATGATGAAATTCATCTGTTATTCCATTCTTTATTATTCTGTTGGAACATCCTGTCTGTGCTTTACGCATGACATGGTTCCGTTATTTATTATTCAATTGGAACATTCTGTCTGTGCGTTTACGCATGACCTGGTTCCGTTATTTATTATTCTGTTGGAATATTCTGTCTGTGCGTTTACGCATGACCGAATTCCGATTATTTATTATTCATTTGAATATCATGTATGCGTGCGTTACGCGTGACACGGTTCCGTTATTTATTATTCGTTGGAATGAATCGTTCATGCATGCGATTCATCGCATGCCCTGGTGATTTCTTTTGTTATTCCATTCTTTATTATACTCGGTTGGTTAAAGTTTTGACTTTCTATACTCCATGAAATTAGTGGACTATGCTTGATATTTTGCGCTTCATCCAAAGATCTTTTCATGAAAAAATTTTCTTCCGAGCATTCTTAAATTTTACTCTACAAAGAAGTATCATGTTGACAATTTTGGACGTTATTAGTTCTGGATAAATTAATTCTTGAACTTGTTTTATTGAATTATTATGTCATCATCATCATCCTCATGTTTATATTATGTTGAAAAGTCATCTCGTGGCGCGTAGTGCATAGATGGATTTTGGTATGATTATGGCTGCGATTATTCTTAAGATAATCATCTTAATCAGTAATGTTATAAATGATGACCCAAGATAATAACATGAGTTGAAATGGAGGACTATTTAATATCATATCCAATTATGTATTATAATCCCTATCATTTGACACTAAAAATTTGTGCAAATTTTTTTCCTTTAAATTTTATTTTAAAAAATCGATGTATCTTATCCTATTTATCTATACTCCAACTAATAAGAATATGATATTTTTATTATTAATGGTAAGAGTATAATAGTTCAAACGTTGAATTTTATTTAGTTTTTTAATAATTCTAAACAAAACAAACATAACATGATATTATTTTAAATTATTTCATGAATAATTCTATAAAAATAAACATATAATTAGAATTATTTAATCTTAAAATTAATAATCTTAAAATAATAATCTACTATAAAAATATAATTTCAAAATTATAATCTTTATAAATAAATATGGCCTGAACGTATTAATTACTGCTCGTTATTAGAAATTTGGAAAAATGACCGGCATATAAAAGTTGGTTCACTAATTAACTAGCACGATGTGGATTACGAGCAGTGGCGGATTTACGTGAAGGGCAATATAGGCAGCTGTCCCTGTTAATTTTTTTTTTATATAGATATAAGGACAGAATAAATATATAAATTAATAAATTTAAGAGGGGTTGTCACCAAAAAAATTCCTCAATCCGCTCTTGAATTCGAGGGGAATATAACGGAAATGAAAGAATTGATCCAAGGCGCCTACAAGAAAGACAGACAAGGGTGGAGATTGAAATGTTAGTAGACAGAAAAATAAAGACGGTAGTATATTCCTTTATACGATGCTATGATTGTTTATAAAAATTATTTTTAGGATTAAATTATTTGTTTTAATTTAATATTATTTTAAATTATTTTATTTAATAATGGGGATTAATAATTTTTTAAATAGTCTTATTTTTAAAGCTATTTATGATGGCCTATACCATCCTATAATGAATGAGATTAATAGTCCCTTCATTTTAAGTTATCAAATGACTTTATGAGGTTAATAGTCCCTCTACAAATGATTAAATAGTTCAAAATAGAATTAAACTAGATACAAACTCCCGCGTTGCGGCGGGATTATTTAATATTTTAATAATAAATATGTACATACAATTAATAAATTAAAATATAATAAGAATAACATAGTAGATTGTTGTGCGATGATCAAATTTTATCCAGACAAAACAAATGAATATACATTGTAAAGAGTAGTGTTGAAATAAAGTAGTGATTTTATTAAATAATAATTAAATTACAAAGGATAATATCAAAACAGTTGATATTATCAAAAGCAGTTTAGATTTTTAATGATTTAAGGGATTATAAATCTAAAAATTAAGAGAATGACATTATGCTATTAACTGCTTAGACTTGTAGTGATTTAGAAGATTATAAATCTAAAAAATTAATTAATAGCATAAAGTAGTGATTTTATTAAATAATAATTAAATTACAAAGGATAATATCAAAACAGTTGATATTATCAAAATAGTTTAGATTTGTAGTGTTTTAGGAGATTATAAATCTAAATTTTAGGGGAATGAATTAGGATTTGTTTTCATCCTCATTTGTTAGGTTAGTTGGACAGTTTTGTTAAGAGTCTTAAGAAACATTAATTAGACAAGACACGTGTTGAATTGTGAGAATTACAGGTGTCAAGTTATGGTATCATGTATTGTGTTTTAGTATATACTAGATACAAACCCGCGCGTTGCAACGGGATTATTCAATTTTTTAATAATAAATGTGTACGTACAATTAATAAATTAAAATATAATAAAAAGATGATAAATTATTGTGCGATGATCAAATTTTACACAGAAAAACAAATGAATATAAATTGTAGGGGATAGTGGTGAGAGTTTACCTGTTTGTGCATTACACTATACGCATGTGACTATTGCTGGTTTGTATATTACACTATGTGACTATTGCTTCTGAGTGCGGAAAGAGTGAAAAATTCGAATAGCATTATAAATTTCTGATGCAGCAAAATAATGGTACATTAGAAATAACACTTGTACATGAAGAAAGATAGTCAGACATCACTGATGATGTGGACAATCCAAACAACTTTTACCTGGATCATGAGTAGGTTATTATAAGTAAGTTTATGTAATCAGTATACTCAGTTCATCCATCCTGGAAAGATAGTCTACTTTTTTTATATATATAAAAAAAGTTAACCATAAAAATTGATTGGGACACAATCAATGTCCAATATCACAAAAATTAAATATTATTTAGTACATTGATTTTGGAAGTGGGCTATCATTTGGGACTGAGAGAGACATCCTTTTAAAATTCTATAGTAAATCTAAATCTCTAGAACTTGTGACTTTATCTTCAAAAGGATCCACAGATAAAAGCCAAAACAAATTTATGATGGAAAGGAAAAAGATTCCACAGCAACCAACATATGTGAAATGAACCAGATTCTTAAAACAACGTTTAAAGTAAGAAGGAATCTCTTAATGAGACCTCACAAAACAGTTTATTATTATGATTTGTTAGGAAACCTTTTAAAGAAATGAATCTCTATTAACCAAATGTACAAAGTATTTTTTTTAACCCCAACAAAGGCATGCGACTCAACAATTAAATGGAATTGATTTCCTTAATTCTGTTCTAAAAAATAATTAAATGGAATTCAAGGCTAACTTACCGACTATTAGGTAACTCTCTACTTTATCAATTCAATTAAATGCCGTTTGCCCATCTTGCAATAAAATTAAAATATTATTATATCAATAGATATGATATTTTAATACATTATTTTAACGTAACTAATACATTATCTTTCTAAAATACATTAATGATAACACAAATGGCATTATCTTCTTCCTCATTTAACTCTTTCCCACTAATGTTCAAATTCATAGCAAACATCTTATTTTTATTTTCTTTATTATTTACTTTAAAGGTTATGTGAACCTAAGCCAGTACAATTCCTATCTAAAGCAACTGGGATTAAAAGCCAATTTGATTATGTTGAATAGTCGTTGGACACTAACTCTCTAAAATCTGGAGATATTAACTCAACACTAAGACAGAGTATGGTTGAAAGTAAAATTCTTAATGAGATTCATGTTTTGTTTTTTCCAGATAATCCCTACTTAGAAATGTTATTCACTCCCCCATCCCCCATCCCCCGCCACCCGCCACCCGCCACCCACCACCCACCACCCACCACCCAAAAAGGACAAAAGAGAGACAGAGAGAAACCATTCTAGTTATTAAACAAGCATGAATAAAAATTTCCTAAAAATATTGGAAGTTGAAACAACTAAGTTAAAAAGAATAGTTATGTTGGTATTTTTGGTAATTTTTAAGAAATACCTAAAATGGTTTTAAAAAAAAACAAACACAAAATTAGGCAATCTAATATAGAAGATCACATGTTCCTGCAGGGTTAGGTTCCTTTGGGTAATAATAATGCCTCCTTTAAAATACTTCACATCTTCACAAAACCATCCTTTTCGCAAGAAATACTTCTAACAACTAATTTCCTAACTTCAAAAGTAGATTCATCTACCAATATTATCTCATAGCACCAAAAATATCTATGAGGACGAAAATGTCACATTAAATCAGAGTACCAAACTCTCAAGACATAATTTGAGTGAAAGCATTAACCTTTTTTACAAATGAAGAGAACCATCTCCGCCGAGACAAGTAGAGCCAGTAATAGCTACTTCGGTGCTTCAAGTAATCATGCTTTGATTTGACTGCCCTAAATAAAATTATACCCAGTCTATGAAGCTTCATTGCAAATATGGTACCATATTCATTGGCAACCTCAAAAATATCTAAAATACACGCTTTGTTAGAATTTCTGAACAGTGCAAGAAAAACATGGATTAAACTAAAAAATACTTCCTCTGTCCCGAAAGAGAATCCATTTAAAAGATAATTTTTTAAAGAAAAAACTTAAGCTTGTTAATGTATCCTCCATATACCATATTAAAACAACTATCCATAAAGTTGCTCCACCTGGCATTAACTGCTCAAGCTTTCTTTCATGTAGAAAAAATGCTGCATAAGAATGTGCAATATAAATGGCAAATTTTGGAACCCATAACACTCGGCATCTTTAATTTTTTTTTAAAGGATTGTTTGGGGACATCTCGCAAAGGGAAGCAACTCTTAACTTGGGATAGAGTGACTAATTGAAAGAAGAAAAGTAATTATTACCGGACTCTTTCCCTACACCAATTTGACGACCCACAGCTGTAAAAATTCCACGGTTAACCAAAGTCTTTATCGCAAGAAAATCGTAGCCAATGTAAGTAAGTCAGAAACCATCATCTACAATACATGAAAGAGAGAGGAAACAACCAAGTGGGTATTGCAAGGTCTTCAAAAAGTTATAAAATAATATATTTAGTTATTTATTAATGAACAACTATGTCTATATTGTATGGACACACGTGATTAACTCACACTTGGAAGAGTCGTGATGCAACAACTTATGCTTGAGCAAGTTCTTCATCACCCTGTACGTATAGAATTGGAAGAGTCATGTTGCTTACGTATGTTAAAATATATAATATCACCTTGAACTGGCTAAAGATTGTGAAGCTGCTAAGGTGTTTTGAGTGAAAATTACATAAAATGGAAAGATGTAAAGATATGGGAGTGAATTCGTAGATTTATTTTACTGTAGAAGTCGAGTCCAAAAGAGAGTGAATCTTGATGAGGTGGTCTAGATGGAAATATTGTATCGTTTTGAAAGGACATTCTGACAGGTTCAAAAGACGTGACAGACATAATAAGTTTTTGGATACCGAAAACAGTGTTAAAAACTTTTTAAAGCATAAACATTTCCTTTAAAGCACCAATCACTGTAATTACCAATAGTGATACACACCCTCAAATACTTGTATCATCATTTCACTGCAAGCATTTAAAAGAAAATAATTAGGCAAAAGCATGTAATGACACCAAGAAAGAAAAATGTGACAAAAAAACTCTTACCAAATTAACTAATATTCATTATCAATAAGATAATCATTAAGCTTTTTAACAACAATGTTGCAATGCCATGTAGTCATTGGCTCATTGTAGATACCAAAAATCAAGGCATTGGTGGTATTATTAATAGTGATACTCCCAAGACCCTGAAATCAAAGTTAAAAAAGAGTTAAAGGCAAAAATTAAGAGGGTCAAATCCTAAATGACATGACATATAGCAACTACTCACGTCCGAATTAGACTAACATGTGTAGGAAAGTGTTCCGTTTTGAGTTGTCTGTGCCTGAAACTATATCTCATTCTTGCATATCAGATAATCTAAAAGAGAAAAAGTGAAATGTTCAAAGGACATACATGTCACACAGAACATGTATAAGGAAATTAATCCAAATATTCCAAATACATGTCACACAGAACATGTCACACAAAACATCCAAATAATCCAAATTAAAAATTCAAATGAGATATTTAAAACAACCAAGATACGTAGTAAAATGAGATAATGAATTAAATTAATTTAAAGTAGTAAAGTTGTCATCTTTTTCGATTTTGATCTTCTTTTGCATTTTGTTGGTTGACATTTCAACATCAGTTGACTGAGATACTTGTACATCATCATCGTTGATTGAATGTATAGCCCTTTTTCTTATAGGTGTGACACAGTTGACAACATCGAGCATTGACTCACCCTGTATAGACTGTAGTAAAAGAATTAAACTTGTGAAGGATTCAATTTTTTTTTTCATATGTATAAACAAATTTATTGTAGGATTCAATTATTTTTTCATATGTATAAACAAATTTATTGTAGGATTCAACATCAACCAAATGATATTAGCTGAGGTTCATCATCACATATACTTGTGTAGGATTCAATTATTTTTTCATCGTTAGTCATCCTAGCAACTGTGTATTACTAAGGATAATATCAAAAATAACCTCTTTTGCAACAATATATTAAGTTCATCCGGAAAACAATCAGAGTCTCCATCCTTTAACGCATTTAAAAAATATGAAAATATTTGATATAAATCTAAAATCTGTTTAGATTTATAGTAGTGATTGAGGGGATTATAATCAATAAATTAAGAGATAACAAATAAATTACAAAAGATAATATCATAATTAAATTACTACGGATAATATCAAAATAGTTGATATAAATCTAAAAACATTTAGATTTATAGTAGTGACTTAGGGATTATAATCAATAAATTAAGAATAATTTCAAAATTACTAAGGATAATATCAAAACAGTTGATATATTTAAATTAAGATATAACAAATAAATTACAAAGGATAATATCATAATTAAATTACTAAGGATAATATCAAAATAGTTGATATATTTAAATTACAAAGGACTAACTGATTACTTCATCACAGCTGAAAACAAAACACGAAATACAACATATCTACAACATTAATGATTCGAATAACAGCAGTAACCATAATTAGATCAAACAGAGTTCACAACAAAGTTCTTAAACAAACCAAAATGACTGATATTTATTTCTGCTAGTAGAACTAATATTTAGTATTGCCGTGGAAGAAATTCCAAGTATTGAATTGGTTAGGCAATAGACCGCCTTAAATTATCAGGAAATAAAAATAGTCACTACTGCCATCCAAATACTCCACTCAAACGTAACAATTAGTCAATAGACAACTACAACTGGTTAAATCAAAGCAAACAACCCTGTATAATACACATAGAAACACATGCACACAAAAATATGCACTCATACTTTTGGATTAAACTGACAAGATCGTGGTCACTTTATTCATCATATCCCCATGAGGATTAAATTGCTGTGATGTCAATATAACACTAATATAAAAATATAAACATATACCAATGCTTTATGAACATTTATGTATATAAAGAGAGAGGGACTATGGATACCGACATAGAAAAAACCAGTCCAGTTACCCAAATTGAGGTCAATGAAGCTCTGAATAGTGTCAACGCTCAGTAATTTTTCGTATGCTGTTTGAGAGAAGTATGCTTCTTCATTTGGTCCGATTCATCATTTGGGGCTGATTGAACGAATATGAACGTCATATTTGAAGATATGATTCCAGATGTTATTTTAGATGATATGATTTCAGAGTTGTTATTTTAGAGGGGTTTTTTTGTTAAGGATATTTTTGTAAAGGGTAATTAGGAGCATTAATTAGGATGGGCAAGTGTGATTTTTTAGAATGACATATGTCAATTTATTGTGCTATGTACTGTGTTTTAGTATATATAATAAATAATAGATATATAATAGATTTAATATATGTGACACCCCCAAAATAAGTATACATCACCTATTCTGAGTCGTCAAATACATGGTACAGAATACATATACAATCTTTAATATACAACAAGAAAGTTGTGAGTTTTAAAATAAATATTGTCTTTTAGACAATATCCACTCTCAGAATAAGTCCTCATTACATTATACTTTAAATCGAGGTCGTTAGGAACACAAAATGCAGAGTTGATTTCAAGATTCCTTCTTCATCGATTCTTGCTTCCCGGTGATAGCACCTTTCGTGACTTTCTTCCTCATACGATCGGGTTCAAGTGCGTAATTTGAGCGAACTTTAACTTTATCGATTAAAGTTCTGTTCTACTCAGATATATTCGCCATCATCACGTGGGTCCCGGAGTCTTTATCTCTATCTCCATCCTTTGCAAAGTCATACAAAATGGGCCTTTGTGTTGACAATATCACACTGCATGCAAGATATGATCTTCTACTCAATGCGCCTACCTACCACGTTCGCTTTTTGGGATGGTATTGGATGGTATGATCATAATCTTTCAACATTCAAGCCAACAACTCGTCGCATGTTGAGTTCCTTTTGAATGAAGAAATATTTGAGGCTTTTATGATCCAGTAAAGATCTCCACTTTCTCCCCATACAAGTAATGCCTCCAAATCTTTAGTGCAAAAATGATCACGCCAACTACAGATCATGAGTAGGATAATTCCTCTCATACTCTTTTGAGTTGTCGAGAGGCATAAGCTATGACTTTCTTTCCGTATTGTATGAGAACACATCCTAACCTTTGCTCGAAGCATCACCGTAGATGACAAATCCTAAAGAGCAGGATGGTATTGCCGAGCAGGTGCTAAAATGAGTCTCCTCTTGAGTTCTTGAAAACTCTTCTCACATTCCTCGCTTAACAGAATTTTGTATCTTTCCAAGTCATTTGAGTTAATGGAGTAATGATTCGAGAAAATCCTTCCACGAATCTCCGATAATAACCAATGGCCGAGAAAGCTACGACTTTGATCATTTCGATTTAGGTTGCTCCCAGATTTGAATAGCTTGATCTTTGTTGGGTCAACAGATATTCCATGACTTGATACTACGTGCCCAAGGAATGCTACTTCCTCAAGCTAGAACTCGTATTTCTTCAACTTGGCATAAAGCTTATATTCATGAAACTTTTGGAGTATCAGCCTCAAGTGTTGCTCATGATCTTCACGGCTTTTGGAATATATGAGGATGTCATCAATAAAGACGACCACAAAGTGATCCAAATATTCCTTGAATACTAGATTCATCATATCCATGAAGGCAGCATGAGCATTAGTCAATCCAAAAGATATGACTAGAATTCATAATGCGTGCATTTAGTTCCGAAAGGCCGTCTTTGGAATGTCATCGGTTCTAATCTTCAATTGGTGATATTTGGAACGAAGATCAATCTTTGAATAGAATTTGGCTCCTTGCAACTAGTTGTTAGGTTTGTAATATTCATGAACGCAATCAAATTGCAAAAATAAGCGGAAACGTGGAAAATCAGAGTTTAAAAATTTTAAAAACCATATACCCGGATCACCCTTTATGCACAATTATTAATTAAACGAAAAAGAAAGAACAAGTATCATACCCTTGAAGATTCGAGCTTCCTCAGGTACAAGTTCACCTCCAATCCTTTTCGCATTCAACTTGAATCCACCGGGTTTGGTTCCTTCCTTTGATCAAAGTTAGCCACCCAAGTGTTTAGCCTCTAGAGGTGATCCACCAAGGAAGAAGAATTCAAGAAGATGGGTGGTTGGCTAAACCTTAGTTTTTCTATCTCTATAGAAAAAGAGCGTACTCTCCAACTTTTGGAATTGCGTATGTTTTGATATCTGATATAAGACTACTCTTATAAAGATATCAGGTAACCTTATTTAATAAAATAAGGTATTATTTGATTAAACTCTTTTAATTAAATGGGCTCCCTAATCTTATTAGGGATAATTAATTAAACTCCTTTAACTAATTTTCCCTCCTAATCCTATTAGGAATAAATGAGAGTACTTATATTAAATTAATTTCTAAACTCTTTTAGAAATTAAAATAATAATAATAATTGTAATAATATTAATAAGACTCCTCTTATTAATTTATATTTAATATTTCTTAAATATTAAATAATAAATATTAAGCTATTTAATTTATTCTATCACCATAGATTAAATTAAATATACATAATATATTATTACGATTATGCCATTAACTTCTTAAATAATTATTCTTCCTTTTATGGTGTGTGACCCTTTAGGTTCTCCATATTAAACCTAGGTTGTGAATAAATCAATTAGAACAATTCTAATCTTATTTAAATAAATAAATTAAACAATTAATTTATTTAAATAAATAATATTTATTCTATAGGGATAAGTTCTTCCTAGCGATCAACGACTTTCCGGATAATATAGATTTCAACATTAATCATAAAAGAACCTTTGAGTAAATAGTTACCATCTGATTCAATCATTCCACCATACGATTGTCCCAATTAAATATAAGACATGAAATTACTTTCAAGTCTTATTTTATTTAATTATATGTATTTCGACTCTTAAATGCACAACTCAAATAATGCAAATTAGAAACTCCTTTCTAATTTCATTACGCCTTCGCCAAGGACTCTTTGGGTTGTCATTTATCGAATCACATAGGACATTCTCTTCTTTTAATAGAAGTGGTAGATTCTTTATTGATCATACATAATCTCCATGTACAACTTATTATACCCAAGCATACCCTTTGATATACCCTAAGGGTCTTAAGGAATAAGTCAAAGTATAACTCATCATACACGAGATACTATGATGATCTCAAGTCCAAGGATTACTTGTACTACTATCACTACAGAATTCCTATCGAAAAGCAAGTAAAACTCCATTAGGTATTCCTTAGCGAGCCACGTTCGTGAACTTATTCTCTAATAAGCACCTACATACTTGCTTTAGTGTCTCCACACAAATGATCATGAGATCAATCATCCTCATCCAATGAGCGAAAGCAGCGTATGTACCAATCTATCCGGATTCACTAATCCCCAATTTAGTAATCCAATGATTGGGAACTATTTTAGTTTTAAGCTTTCTAAGAATTTAGATCTCATTAGAATGATCATCATCATTATTCTAAAAGTATTGCTTAAAACTATGGGTTTATCGATATTATAAAACAAAGATCATGTAGATAATTAAAAGCCTTTAATAAATTAATACTTTTATTAATAAATGAATAAGATTGTTACAAAGTATATGCTTTATCATCAAACATGATTGGCTTGTGTGCATACTACTTTCAATCTCCCACTTGCACTAAAGCCCGATGTCATGGTATCTCATACTCTTCTTCTCTAAGTGACGATTATCCTGCTTTGTTGGATAAGCTTTAGTTAATGGATATGTAATGTTGTTCATGAGAGTCCACTATCTCTATAGTGATTTCCCATCTTTCAATGATTCTAATAATCAAATAAAAGTGCCACAACACATGTTTAGATCCAAGATGAGACTTAGGAAATATTCCTAGTTACGTAATGAACTTTTAATCCAAATAATCAACTTGCGACTTCATTTATAGCTATATACTTTGTCTTTATCACTAAACCAAAGAACTCTTTCTTTGTTTTGAACCTTTCAATTCAACGCACCTTTATTCGAGATAACGCTTTACCTTAAAGTGGATTTTTTACATCATCTTAGTTCTCGTCGAAAAACTTGAGTCTGTTAAGCCCTCTAGTTTTAATTTAGACCCACCATGAATATGATCACATCCTTAGTGCCGGTTAAGCACTTTAAGATATTTTTCACTGACTCATAGTGAAATTCTCCATAATATGACTGATCAACATCAGGTCTCGTACATTTCATTGCATACATGATTGTCATGAAAGTAATATGCACACAAGCCAATCATGTTTGATGATAAAGCATATACTTTGTAACAATCTTATTCATTTATTAATAAAAAGTATTAATTTATTAAAGGCTTTTAATTATCTACATGATCTTTGTTTTATAATATGTGATAAACCCATAGTTTTTTAAGCAATGCTTTTAGAATAATGATGATGATCATTCTAATGAGATCTAAATTCTTAGAAAGCTTAAAACTAAAATAGTTCCCAATCATTGGATTACTAAATTGGGGATTAGTGAATCCGGATAGATTGGTACATACGTTACTTGCTTTCATTGGATGAGAATGATTGATCTCATGATCATTTATGTGGAGACACTAAAGCAAGTATGTAGGTGCTTATTAGAGAATAAGTTCATTTGAGCGTGGCTCGCTAAGGAATACCTAATGGAGTTTTACTTGCTGTCAATAGGAATTCTCAGTAGTGATAGTAAGACAAGTAATCCTTGGACTTGAGATCATCATAGTATCTTGTGTATGATGAGTTATACTTTGACTTATTCTTAATACCCTTAGGGTATATCAAAGGTATGCTTGGGTATAATATGTTGTACATGGAGATAATGTATGATCGATAAAGAATCTACCACTTCTAATAAAAGAAGAGAAATGTCCTATGTGATTCGATAAATGACAACCCAAAGTAGTCCTTGGGCAAATAGAATAAAATTAGAAAGGAGTTTCTAATTTGCATTATTTGGAGTTGTGCATTTAAGAGTCGAAATACATATAATTAAATAAAATAAGACTTGATGTAAATTTCATGTCTTATATTTAATTGGGACATTGTATGGTGGAAGGATTGAATTATACATGTGAATTATTTACTCAAAGGTTCTTTTTATGATTAATGTTGAAATCTATATTATACGGAAAGTCGTTAATCGCTAGGGAGGCTTATCCCTATTGTAGAATAAATATTATTTATTTAAATAAATTAATTATTTAATTTATTTATTTAAATAAGATTAGAATTGTTCTAATTGATTTATTCACAATTGGGTTTAATATGGAGAACCTAAAGGGTCACACCATAAAAGGAAGAATAATTATTTAAAGTTAATGGCATAATCGTAATAATATGTTAAGTATATTTAATTTAATCTATGGTGATAGAATAAATTAAATAGCTTAATATTTATTATTTAATATTTTAAAATATTAAATATAAATTAATAAGAGAGAGTCTTATTAATATTATTACAATTATTATTATTTTAATTTCTAAAAGAGTTTAGGAATTAATTTAATATAAGTACTCTCATTTATTCCTAATAGGATTAGGAAGGAAAATTAGTTAAAAGAGTTTAATTAATTATCCCTAATAAGATTAGGGAGCTTAATTAATTAAAAGAATTTAATTAATTAAATAAAACCCAATTCCTTAATTGTTAAGGTGGGTTGCCCACATCTATAAATAAGAGGAGTCTTATTATGGGTGGTGGGGGTTGTTGACTTTTACAAGTACGTAATAATTCCAATTTGTTGGAGAGTACGTTCTTTTCTATAGAGATAGAAAACTAGGGTTTAAGCCAAATACCTATCTTCTTGAATTCTTATTCTTCCTTGGTGGATCACCTCTAGAGGCCAAACATTTGGGTGGCTAACGTTGATCAAAGGAAGGAACCAAATCCGGTGGATTCAAGTTGAACATGAAAAGGATTGGAGGTGAACTTGTACCTGAGGAAGCTCGGATCTTCAAGGGTATGATTTTATTCTTTATCTTTTCGTTTAATTAATAATTGTGCATAAAGGGTGATCCGGGTATATGGTTTGTAAAATTTTTAAACTCTGATTTTTTACACGTTTCCGCACTTTTATGCAATTTGATTGCGTTCTTGAATATTACAAACCTAACAGTGGCATCAGAGCCAAACCTTTATGCGAATTATTAATTGTTTTATTTGATATGTATATTGATATGTATTTAGAATAATTTAATTGGGCATAATTTTATTGTATAAAATTTAAAAAAAAAAAAAAATCGTGTGGCCTTTTATTTATTTTTTTTTCCGCGTGGACTGCAAGTTCTTGGGGGATGTTGAGTTCTTGGGAGGTTATTTTTTTTTTTTAGTGAATCAAGTGAGGTTGGCGTCTTCGATTGTTTTTTTTCAAATAATAACGTGGCCTGAGAATGGAGATTCATAATAAATGGGGCATCACGTGAAAAAAAAAAAAAGGTTCTGAACCTTTACATTTCTGAGGAAACATGTTCTCTCACATTATATATATGGTATCCAGATTAAGGTAATCATGAATCTCAAAGTGGGATGTTACATTAACTTTTATATGTATATAATAGTTAGTATATATATATTAGTTTCTGAGATAATCAGTTAATATATATATATATATATATATATATATTCTTAATTATTTTAATATTAAAATAAAAAGTTTATTTTAATATTAAAATAAAAAGTTTATTTTAATCTTAAAATAAAAAGTTTATTTTAATTTTAAAATTAAATTTCATGATAACTAATTAGAGTTGGAATTAGATTCCATGATAACTAATTGGAGTTGAAATTGTATTCCATTTTTCCTTAAATAAAGTAGTTTATTTAGATATGAAATAAGATTTCATATTATTCAAAATAAAAGAGTTTATTTGTGAATAGGAAAAAGAATCCTATTTTCCTTAAATAAAGTTAGTTTATTTAGATATGAAATAAGATTTCATATTATTCAAAATAAAAGAGTTTATTTGTGAATAGGAAAAAGAATCCTAATTTTCTTAAATAAAGGAGTTTATTTAGATATGAAATAAGATTTCATATTATTCAAAATAAAGGAGTTTATTTGTGAATAGGAAAGAAAATCAAGTGTTTCCTTTAATAATTTTTTTTACATGGAATTGGATTCCATAATTAATTAAAATAAAGGAGTTTATTTTGATTAAAATTTTGATTAAAATAAAATAGTTTATTTTATTCAAAATAGGATAAATTAAAATAAAATAGTTTTATTTTGATTTAAATTTGGATTAAAATAAAGGAGTTTATTTTGATTCAAAAATAGATTTTATACTAACTAAATTTGCCCATTAAATGATATCAATATATATATTAAATGTTTATTATTCATAAGATGAATGTTATTTATTGATGCGTATGGTGATGTGTATGATAATAAATGGGATTGATTATGATTTATTGACCGATGTGATTGGATTTTATTTTAGTTGGATGCATGAATGTATGGGTTTTATTAAATGGGGTCTCACGTACCTCGTCTTCTCTAATTTTTCTTAATGTAAATTCTATCTCCCTCTATGTACTTCCCTTGATCACGATCAAGGTTTCTATTTATTTTAAAATAGTTATGTAATGGGAATAGTTAGAATTAATTTTGAAGAATTAGAGATCAAGGAGCAAGAGCGCTTGAAGACCCGTTTGTAATGGAGCCCAAGGGTTTAAATGTAATAGTTATATTTAAATATTATTTCTTGCACCCTAGGGTTTGACCTTTTGGTTCACTTGGTGGCTCTAGTGAACCAAACTAGAATAAAAGTCCATAATCAATCGGGTAGAATATAGTATTCTATATGTGCATGCTTATACTATATTTATTATATATTATGCAAACATGCTTCGCATGTTCATTAATATACGCGCATATTTTATATATATATGCATGCACGCTAAACAAGATGAGACAAATTAATAACAAACCCCTCAATTTATTATATTAAGTCCTAAGCGTTCAAAGATATTTGGAATATCGAAGCGTTAGCCTTCTAGCATGATAAAATTAATAGAGTATTAAATATTTAATATGAGTTTGTTGTGTCACCACAAGGCAAGTATTAAGTATTTAAGATGTTAATTTATCACATTTGATGCTTATAAAGAAAAATGAACAATATTATTTTGTTGTGTCACCACAAGGATGATATTTTTCTTTTTGAATATATGGAGTGCTAGAGTCGGACTTAACTTGGATAATTTTGATTCGGATGTGCCACCATTTGATCAAAATAATCTAAGAGGCAAAAGAAAAGGAGTTGCATAGTTGATGTAATTGACAAAAGTTGTCTACCTATTTATTTATATATAGTTTGTTGTGTCACCACAAGGCTATATACATTTGAAATGGGATCCTTATTCTCACTAGCAAATATTTAATTAGATTTTTCCGAACTATATAAGTGAGGGTAATATAGTTTGAAGAAAATAGTGGGAGATACCAATTTAAAATAAGACCTAAATTTATTTTGGTAATTAATAAAAGAATGTATGCTAAAATGTTGTTAATTACAAATTCATCTATAGAATTTTACAATGTCTAAATTACTATCACTGCGAAGCATATTAGATGCTAAATTAACCAGACCGAATTAAATGGATTGGTTAAGGAATTGAGAATAGTTCTCATGGCTGAAAAGCTATCTTATGTCCTTAATACGCCTATCCCTGCAATGGTTGCAGACAATGCCTCTGAGGAAGACATTGCTACTTTTAGAAAGTGGCAAGATGATGCACAGATGGCTCAATGCATCATGCTCGCATCCATGAGTACTTGAGCTTCAGCGTCAAGATGAAACTATGGATGCTCCTATATATTCTGCACATCAAGTAGTTGATGGTGAGGAAAATGGGACCGATAGATATCGAGATATCTAAGGAGCTCTTCCGATCTAGAATGGCCAATGGCACTATATAAGATGCAGAACAAAAAGTTCTTAACATAACAATTTGATTGATCAATTCGGACAATTGGTTTTGTCATGGATGGAGAGTTGAGCCAAGATTTGATCTTGCACCCACTCCGGACTCCTTTCACAATTGTTGTGAATTTTTCATATGAACAAGCTAGATATCGACCTGTTGATTTGCTTAACATATTGAAAAATGTTGAGAGTCACTTTCAACCAAGAGAAAGACCATGTCTTCTTGGTAGGGGCCAAAGGATCTTCCGAAAAGAAGAATGATTCAAAGAAGGTATATAGAAAGGCAAAACAAAGGATAATAAGAACAAAAGCGTCACGGATAAAGAAAGGAGTTTGCTTTCCACCGCTATAAGCCGAGGACCTTTGGAAAGAAAGCTGCGAGAAGCATCTTTGAGAGCTAACCAAAAGAAGCTTAGTGAAGTTTTGATTACAAATACAAATTTGTTCATGATTTAAAATAATTTTTATTTAAGTCGAGGTTCTACTTGGGTATTGGATACCGATTTTGGTTATCATAAATATATATTTATGAAGGGACCAAAGTAAGTAGAAAGTTAAACAAAGATAAGTAATCTATGTGTGGAAAATGAAGCAAAGGTTCTTTGCATTAGCTATAGAAACTTATAGTTTAAGATCGCTTATGGGCAAATCTATTAAGTCGATAAGTTGTTATTGTATTCCAATTCTTGTTAGAAACATTATTTCCATTTTATTGTTGGACAATAAAATTTTTGGTATTATAATTAAGAGCAATTGTTGTTCTATTTATAATAATAATGTTTCGTATAGAACTGAAAGATTACTTAATGGATTTTGTATACTTGACTTACGTGAAAAATTATTTTGTAATTTGAACAAATTAGTATGAGAAAAGGAGATGATCATTCAAAGTGTTGATTGTGTGTATTTGCTGAAATACAAGTGTGAATTTTTTGAAAGGTTCAAGGAATTCAAAAGTGAAACAAATTGGCAAAGTATTAGGATTCTTTGATTGGATCAAGGAATAAATACTTGTGCAATAAGTTTCTAGATCATCTCAAATGGTTTTCTCATAATGGACACATCCTGATACGCAATAATTGATTGATGTATCTGAAAGGAAAAATCGTACCTATTTGAACATGGTGCGATCCATAATGATTTTACCGACATTCCTGTATCCTTCTAGGATCATGTCCTAGAAATGGCTACATATCTACGAAAATGGTAACCTCAAAATCCGGCCCCAAGACTCCATAAAAGTTATGGACAGGGAGGATTCCTAATCTTAAGTATGTTAAGTTAAGGGGTTGTCCAACTTATGTGAAAATGTTTCAAAGGATAAGCTTGGGACAAGATTTGACAAATGCAGATTTGTTGGACATCCTAAAGTAAGTTTAGGGCATATGTTCTATAATCCTACTTAGCAAAAGGTGTTTGTTGAGAAACATGCTGCCTTCTAAGATAAAGATATTTATCATTAAAGGGGTTGGTGGGAGGATAATAGATCTTGAAAAGTTCAAGAACCACAAAACACTATAAGTCAAATAAGAGGAACCTGTAGATAGACCTATTATACCACAACCGAATCGTAAAATGGAATAGTCATAGAAGATACGGGAGGTATGGATTCATCATAGATGATGATGATGAGGTACGCATCATAGAAGATGATGATCCAGAGTTACATACGATGAGGTAAGAGTTCTAGTGTGTACAAAAGGGTCAGTGGGAGCATCGTGACATTCCTAGTACTATATGTTGATATACTACGGATAAGGAATGACATACCAATGCTACAATCAGTAAAGATAAAGTTGTCTAAACATTCCTCCATGAATGATTTGGAAGAGTATCTTAATTGGGGATATAAATCTATATAGATAGATTTAAGAGGATGCTCGACTTAACCCAAGGAACGTATATTCATTTGATGCTAAAATCGTTTAGCATGGCAAGCTCTAAGAGATGTCTCATGTCGATGAGCTATGGAGTGTATCTCTCTTAATAGTCCCCACAGACTCCTGAAAAGAGAGGTCGCATGAGTGACAATCATGTATGCAATGAAATGTACGAGACCTGATGTTGATCAGTCATATTATGGAGAAGTTCACTATGAGTCAGTGAAAAATATCTTAAAGTGCTTAACCGGCACTAAGGATGTGATCATATTCATGGTGGGTCTAAATTAAAACTAGAGGGCTTAACAGACTCAAGTTTTTCGAGACGAGACCAAGATGATGAAAAATCCACTTTAAGGTAAAGCGTTATCTTGACAAATTGGTGCGTTGAATTGGAAAGGTTCCAAACAAAGAAAGAGTTCTTTGGTTTAGTGATAAAGACAAAGTATATAGCTATAAATGAAAGTTGCAAGTTGATTGTTTGGATTAAAAGTTCATTCTGAGAACTAGAATAGTTCCTAAGTCTCATCTTGTATCTAAACATGTGTTGTGGCACTTTCATTTGATTATAAGAATCATTGAAAGATGGGAAATCACTATAGAGATGGTGGACTCTCAAGAACAACATTACATATTCATTAACTAAAGCTTATCAATGAGGATAATCGTCACTTAGAGAAGAAGAGTATAAGATACAATGGCGATTGGCTTTAGTGCAAGTGGGAGATTGAAAGTAATATGCACACAAGCCAATCATGTTTGATGATAAAGCATATACTTTGTAACAATCTTATTCATTTATTAATAAAAGTATTAATTTATTAAAGGCTTTTAATTATCTACATGATCTTTGTTTTATAATATGTGATAAACCCATAGTTTTAAGCAATGCTTTTAGAATAATGATGATGATCATTCTAATGAGATCTAAATTCTTAGAAAGCTTAAAACTAAAATAGTTCCCAATCATTGGATTACTAAATTGGGGATTAGTGAATCCAGGATAGATTGGTACATCGTTGCGTTCTTGCTCATTGGATGAGGATGATTGATCTCATGATAATTTGTGTGGAGACACTAAAGCAAGTATGTAGGTGCTTATTAGAGAATAAGTTTCTTCGAGCGTGGCTCGCTAAGGAATACCTAATGGAGTTTTATTTGCTGTCAATAGGAATTTCTGTAGTGATAGTAAGACAAGTAATCCTTGGACTTGAGATCATCATAGTATCTTGTGTATGATGAGTTATACTTTGACTTATTCCTTAAGACCCTTAGGGTATATCAAAGGTATGCTTGGGTATAATATGTTGTACATGGAGATAATGTATGATCGATAAAGAATCTACCACTTCTAATAAAAGAAGAGAAATGTCCAATGTGATTCGATAAATGACAACCTGAAGAGTCCTTGGTTAAATAGAATGAAATTAGAAATGAGTTTCTAATTTGCATTATTGGAGTCATGCATTTAAGAGTCGAAATACATATAATTAAATAAAATAAGACTTGATGTAAATTTCATGTCTTATATTTAATTGGGACATTGTATGGTGGAAGGATTGAATTGTCACGGTAACTATTTACTCAAAGGTTCTTTTATGATTAATGTTGAAATCTATATTATCCGGAAAGTCGTTAATCATTAGGGAGGCTTATCCTATTGTAGAATAAATATTATTTATTTAAATAAATTAATTGTTTAATTTATTTATTTAAATAAGATTAGAATTATTCTAATTGATTTATTCACAATAGGTTTAATATGGAGAACCTAAAAGGTCACACCATAAAAGGAAGAATAATTATTTAAGAAGTTAATGGCATAATCGTAATAATATGTTAAGTATATTTAATTTAATCTATGGTGATAGAATAAATTAAATAGCTTAATATTTATTATTTAATATTTTAGAAATATTAAATATAAATTAATAAGAGGAGTCTTATTAATATTATTACAATTATTAATATTTTAATTTCTAAAAGAGTTTAGGAATTAATTTAATATAAGTACTCTCATTTATTCCTAATTGGATTAGGAAGGAAAATTAGTTAAAAGAGTTTAATTAATTATCCCTAATAAGATTAGGGAGCTTAATTAATTAAAAGAATTTAATTAATTAAATAAAACCCAATTCCTTAATTGTTAAGGTGGGTTGCCCACATCTATAAATAAGAGGAGTCTTATTATGGGTGGTGGGGGTTGTTGACTTTTACAAGTACGTAATAATTCCAATTTGTTGGAGAGTACGTTCTTTTCTATAGAGATAGAAAACTAGGGTTTAAGCCAAATACCCATCTTCTTGAATTCTTATTCTTCCTTGGTGGATCACCTCTAGAGGCCAAACATTTGGGTGGCTAACGTTGATCAAAGGAAGGAACCAAACCCGGTGGATTCAAGTTGAACACGAAAAGGATTGGAGGTGAACTTGTACCTGAGGAAGCTCGGATCTTCAAGGGTATGATTTTATTCTTTATCTTTTCGTTTAATTAATAATTGTGCATAAAGGGTGATCCGGGTATATGGTTTGTAAAATTTTTAAACTCTGATTTTTTACACGTTTCTGCACTTTTATGCAATTTGATTGCGTTCTTGAATATTACAAACCTAACATGTCACTCATGCGACCTCTCTTTTCAGGAGTCTGTGGGGACTATTAAGAGAGATACACTCCATAGCTCATCGACATGAGACATCTCTTGGAGTTTGCCATGCTAAATGACTTTAGCATCAAATGAATATACGTTTCTTGGGTTAAGTCGAGCATCCTCTTAAATCTATCTATATAGATTTATATCCCCAATTAAGATACTCTTCCAAATCATTTATGGAGGAATGTTTAGACAACTTTATCTTTACTGATTGTAGCATTAGTATGTCATTCCTTATCCGTAGTATATCAACATATAATATTAGGAATGTCACTTGCGCTCCCCCTTTGTCCCTTTTGTACACACTAGAACTCTTACTTCATCAGATGTAATGGATCATCATCTTCTATGATGTGTACCTCATCATCATCATCTATGATGAATCCATACCTCCTAGGTATCTTCTGCTATTATTACGATTTATTTATTGTGCCAGGGTACAATAGGTTACATCTATAAGTTCCTCTTATTTGACTTATAGTGTTTTGTGGTTCTTGAACTCTTCAAGATCTATTATCCTCCCACTAGCCCCTTTAATGATAAACACCTTTATCTTAGAAGGCAGGGTGTTTCACAATAAACACCTTTTACTATGTAGGATTATAGAACATATGCCCTAAACTTACTTTAGGATGTCCCACAAATCTGTACATGTCAAATTTTGTCCCAAGCTTATCCTTTGAAACCTTTTCACATAAATTGGACAACCCCTTATCTTAACATACTTAAGATTAGGAATCCTCCCTGTCCATAACTTTTATGGAGTCTTGGGGCTTGATTTTAAGGTTACATTTTCGTAGATATGCAGCCATTTCTAGGACATGATCCTAAAAAGATACTGGAATGTCGGTAAAATCATTATGGACCGCACCATGTCCAACAAGGTACGATTTTTTCTTTCAGATACATCAATCAATTATTACGTATCAGGAGGCGTCCATTATGAGAAAACCATTTGAGATGATCTAGAAACTTATTGCACAAGTATTTATTCCTTGATATAATCAAAGAATCTTAATACTTTGCCAATTTGTTTCACTTCTGAATTCTTTGAACCTTTCAAATAATTTATACTTGTATTTCAGTAAATACACACATTCAACTCTTTGAATGATCATCTCCTTTTCTTATACTAGTTTGTTCAATATGCAAAATTATTTTCATGTGAGTCAAGTATAGAAAATTTATTAAGTAATATTCCAGTTCTATACAAAACATTATTATTATAAATAGAACAACAATTGTTCTTAATTATAATACCAAAGATTTCATTATCCAACAATAAAATGGGAATAATATTTTTTAACAAGAACTGGAATACAATAACAACTTATTGACTTAATAGATTTGCCCGTAGGCATTGTTAAATTATAAGTTTCTATAGCTAATGCAGCAACCTTTGCTTCATTTTCCACACATAGGATTACTTATCTTTGTTTAACTTTCTACTTCTGCTTGGTCTCTTCATAAATCTATATTTATGATAACCAAAGTCGGTATCCAATACCCAAGTAGAACCTTGACTTAAAGAAAAATTTATTTCAATCATGATCAAAAGCGTATTATAGCGAGAAACTTCACTAAGCTTCTTTTGGTTAGCCTCTCGCAAGATGCTTCTCATAATTTCTTTCCAAGTGTCCGGGCTTATTGCGGTGGAAGCAAACTCCTTTGCTATCCGTATCGATTTTGTTCTTATTATCCTTTGTTTATGCCTTTCTATTTACCTTCTTTGAATCGTTCTTCTTTTTCGGAAGATCCTTTGGCCCCTACCGGTAAGACTTGATCTTTCTTGGTTGGAAAGTGACTCTCAACATTTTTCAATATGTTAAGCAAATCGGCCGAGGTCGATATCTAGCTTGTTCATATGAAAAATTCACAACAATTGTGAAAGGAGTCCGGGGAGTGAGTGCAAGATCAAATCTTGGCTCAACTCTCCATCCATGACAAAACCGGTTGTCCTAATTGATCAATCGAATTGATTATGTTAAGAACTTTTTTATGCATCTTATAGTGCCATTGGCCATTCTAGATCGGAAGAGCTCCTTAGATATCGATATCTATCACCCCTACTTTCCTCACCATCAACTACTTGATGTGCGGGGAATATAGTAGGAGCATCCATAGTTTCATCTTGCCGATTTGAAGCTCGTTACTCATGGGATGCGAACATGATGCATTGAAATAATTGTGCATCATCTTGCCACTTTCTAAAAGTAGCAATCTCTTCCTCGAGGCATTATGCGCAACCATTGCGAGGATAGGCGATTAAGGACATAAGATAGCTTTTCGACTATGAGAACTATTCTCAAATTCCTTAACCAATCCGTTTAATTCGATTCAGTTAATTTAGCATCTAATATGCTTTCGCAGATGATAGTAATTTTAGACATTGTAAAATTCTGTAAATGAATTTGTAATTAATAACATTTTAACATACATTCTTTTATTAATTACCAAAATAATTTAGGTCTTGTTTTAAATTGGTATCTCCCACTATTTTCTTCAAACTATATTACCCTCACTTATATAGTTCGGCAAAATCTAATTAAAGATTTGCTAGTGAGAATAAGGATCCCATTTCAAATGTATATAGCCTTGTGGTGACACAACAAACTATATATAAATAAATAGGTAGAAAACTTTTGTCAATTACATCAACTATGCAACTCCTTTTCTTTTGCCTCTTAGATTATTTTGATCAAGTGGTGGCACATCCGAATCAAAATTATCCAAGTTAAGTCCGACCTAGCACTCCATATATTCAAAAAAAAAAAATATCATCCTTGTGGTGACACAACAAAACAATATTGTTCAATTTTCTTTATAAGCATCAAATGTGATAAATTAACATCTTAAATACTTAATACTTGCCTTGTGGTGACACAACAAACTCATATTAAATATTTAATACTCTATTAATTTTATCATGCTAGAAGGCGACGTTCGATATTCCAAATATCTTTGAACGCTTAGGACTTAATATAAAAATTGAGGGGTTTGTTATTAATTTGTCTCATCTTGTTTAGCGCGCATACATATATATATAAAATACGCGTTATATTAATGAACATGCTGAAGCATGTTTGCATAATATATAATATATATAGTATAAGCATGCACATATAGAATACTATATTCTACTCGGATTGATTATGGACTTTTATTCTAGTTTGGTTCACTAGAGCCACCAAGTGAACCAAAAGGTCAACTCCCCAGGGGTGTGAGGAAATAATATTTAAATATAACTATTACATTTAAACCCGGGCTCCATTACAAACGGGTCTTCAAGCTCCTTGCTCCTTGATCTCCAATTTTAAAATTTAATTCTAACTATTCCTATTACAAAACTATTTAAAATAAATAGAAACCTTGATCGTGATCGAAGGGAAGTACATAGGAGGAAGATAGAATTTACATTCGTAAAAAATTAGCGAAGGCGAGTCTGTGAGACCCCATTTAATAAAACCCATACATTCATGCATCCAACTAAAATAAAATCCAATCACATTGGTCAATTGTCCATAATCAATCTCATTTATTATCATACATATCACTATATGCATCAATACATAACATTCATCTCGATGAATAATAAACATTCAATATATATATTGATATCATTTAATGGGCAAATTTAGTTAGTATAAAATCTATTTTGAATCAAAATAAACTCCTTTATTTTAATCCAAATTTAAATCAAAATAAAACTATTTTATTTTAATTTATCCAATTTTGAATAAAATAAACTATTTTATTTTAATCAAAATATTTAATCAAAATAAACTCCTTTATTTTAATTAATTACGGAATCCAATTCCATGTAAAAAAAAAATTATTAAAGGAAACACGGATTTTTTTTTTTCTATTCACAAATAAACTCCTTTATTTTGAATAATATGAAATCTTATTTCATATCTAAATAAACTCCTTTATTTAAGGAAATTAGGATTCTTTTTCCTATTCACAAATAAACTCTTTTATTTTGAATAATATGAAATCTTATTTCATATTTAAATAAACTCCTTTATTTAAGAAAACATAGAATCCAATTTCAACTCCAATTAGTTATCATGGAATCCAATTCCAACTCTAATTAGTTAGCATGAAATTTAATTTTAAAATTAAAATAAACCTTTTTATTTTAAGATTAAAATAAACCTTTTATTTTAAAATTAAAATAAACTTTATTTTAATTATAAAATAATTAAGGATAATATATATATATTATATGTTAACAAAAGTTTGTCCATGGAAGGCAAAGCCTGATGACTGGGATGACGAGGAAGATGGTGAGTGGACCGCCCCAATTGTTCCAAATCCAGAGTACAAGGGTTTAGCCAACCAATTCCTTGAAGTAACAAACAATTAATTAACACCATCCTGCTAGCCTTCCTTTATCAAACAATCCGCACAGCATAACAGATTTTTGGGAAAAAAAAATCGGCACCTTTTTTTTTTTTTTTTTTTTTAATTCCGTGCGGTTAGAATATAATATATATATATATAATATTAAAGCCTTGCAGGATTCACGTAATTCACATGATCAACTGGCATCGTGATCCGCACCTTGAATGTGCAAGAAACAGCAACAACAAAACCGGATCGCGAATTCCTTTTTTTTTTTTTTTTTAAATTTTATACAATAAAATTATGCCCAATTAAATTGTTCTAAACGCATATCAATATACATATCGAATTAAAATAATTAATAATTCGCATAAAAGTTTGGCTCTGATGCCACTGTTAGGTTTGTAATATTCATGAACGCAATCAAATTGAAAAAATAAGCGGAAACGTGGAAAATCAGAGTTTAAAAATTTTACAAACCATATACCCGGATCACCCTTTATGCACAATTATTAATTAAACGAAAAAGAAAGAACAAGTATCATACCCTTGAAGATCCGAAAGCTTCCTCGTGTACAAGTTCACCTCAATCCTTTTCGCGATTCAACTTGAATCCACGGGTTTGGTTCCTTCCTTTGATCAAAGTTAGCCACCCAAGTGTTTGGCCTCTAGAGGTGATCCACCAAGGAAGAAGAAGAATTCAAGAAGATGGGTGGTTGGCTAAACCCTAGTTTTTCTATCTCTATAGAAAAAAGCGTCTTTCTCCAACTTTTAGAATTGCGTATGTTTTGATATCTGATATAAGACTACTCATATAAAGATATCAGGTAACCTTATTTAATAAAATAAAGAATTATTTAATTAAACTCTTTTAATTAAATGGGCTCCCCTAATCTTATTAGGGATAATTAATTAAACTCCTTTAACTAATTTTCCTCCTAATCTATTAGGAATAAATGAAGTACTTATATTAAATTAATTTCTAAACTCTTTTAGAAATTAAAATAATAATAATAATTGTAATAATATTAATAAGACTCCTCTTATTAATTTATATTTAATATTTCTTAAATATTAAATAATAAATATTAAGCTATTTAATTTATTCTATCACCATAGATTAAATTAAATATACATAACATTATATTATTACGATTATGCCATTAACTTCTTAAATAATTATTCTTCCTTTTATGGTGTGACCCTTTAGGTTCTCCATATTAAACCGGTTGTGAATAAATCAATTAGAACAATTCTAATATTATTTAAATAAATAAATTAAATAATTAATTTATTTAAATAAATAATATTTATTCTACAATAGGGATAAGCCTCCCTAGCTATCAACGACTTTCCAGATAATATAGATTTCAACATTAATCATAAAAGAACCTTTGAGTAAATAGTTACCATACAATTCAATCATTCCACCATACAGTGTCCCAATTAAATATAAGACATGAAATTACTTTCAAGTCTTATTTTATTTAATTATATGTATTTCGACTCTTAAATGCACAACTCCAAATAATGCAAATTAGAAACTCCTTTCTAATTTCATTACGCTTTGGCCAAGGACTCTTTGGGTTGTCATTTATCGAATCACATAGGACATTTCTCTTCTTTTAATAGAAGTGGTAGATTCTTTATTGATCATACATTATCTCCCAATGTCTAACTTATTATACCCAAGCATACCCTTTGATATACCCTAAGGGTCTTAAGGAATAAGTCAAAGTATAACTCATCATACACAAGATACTATGATGATCTCAAGTCCAAGGATCACTTCTACTACTATCACTACTGAGGAATTCTATTGACGGTGCAAGTAAAACTCCATTAGGTATTCCTTAGCGAGCCAATGCGTTCGATGAACTTATTCTCTAATAAGCACCTACATACTTGCTTTAGTGTCGCCACACAAATGATCATGAGATCAATCATCCCCATCCAATGAGCAAGAACGTATGTACCCAATCTATCCGGATTCACTAATCCCCAATTTAGTAATCCAATGATTGGGAACTATTTTAGTTTTAAGCTTTCTAAGAATTTAGATCTCATTAGAATGATCATCATCATTATTCTAAAAGTATTGCTTAAAATTATGGGTTTATCACATATTATAAAACGACATCATGTAGATAATTAAAAGCCTTTAATAAATTAATACTTTTTATTAATAAATGAATAAGATTGTTACAAAGTATATGCTTTATCATCAAACAGGATTGGCTTGTGTGCATACTACTTTCACTAGTCAAACAGGTCATCAATACGTGGCAATGAGTACCTATTTTTGATGGTGATATGGTTCAACTCCCGATAATCAATACAAAGTCGCATACTCCCATCTTTCTTTTTCACAAATAGAACAGGAGCACCCCAAGGAGACGTATTAGGACGAATGAAACCGATGTCTAATAATTCCTGCAGTTGGGTCTTTAACTCTTGAAGTTCAATAGGAGCCATTCGATATAGGGCTTTGGAAATAGGTTTTGTACCGGGTTCAAGGTCGATAAAAATTCAATTTCACGCGCCTGGGGTAGGCGGGAAGTTCTTGAGAATACGTCAAGAAATTCATTAACAATAGAAATATCATTCAAAACTGACGTATTTTTATTTAGATCCGTGACATGAGCTAAGAAAGCTTGACATCCATTTTTCAATAAACGAATAGATTTATGGCTTGAGATGACAGTGATTGATTTTAATGGTTTAGTTGCTTGAATTCGCATAATAAGTTGTTTAGGAATATGAAAGCTAACAACTTTACGAAAACAATCAATTTTTGCATGATGAGTAGTTAACCAATCAATCCCTAGAATTACGTCAAATGCAAGTTTTTTCAATGAAATAAGATCGACGGGTAATGTGAGGGTACCGATTTGAACCAAACAAGACTTATAAATAGTGGATGTAATGAAGGTTTCTCCCAATGGAGTTTCAACAGATAAGTCAAAGTCTAATTTCTCCGGAGTCAAATTTAAACGTTGAGGGCAAGTAGGAGAAATAAAAGAATGGGTAGAATCGGTATCAAATAAGGTATATACTTAGTTAAAGTTTATGATAAGCTTACCCGTGATGACCTCGTTCGGGTTCCTTGTTTTTTGGGAGGTCACGACAAACGCTCTCCCTTGAACTAGGTTTTGTCTTATGCAGGATGACCTTTGATGCCTCCGTCCAATTTGGACTTATCTTGATGCACGACGACAAAATCGGGCCAGGTGACCTTCTCTTCCATAATTGTAACATGCTTTAGAGGGCATCACACAATTTGGACTGATGTGTCCTTCCCCTCCGCATTTGAAGCATATGATAGATGGTCGTTCTCCTTCCTTAACCACAGGTGCTGGTGCTGACGTCTTTCCATCATTGTTGAATCTCCGCTTCTTGAAATGTCCATTCTTATTGTTTTGGCCATGATTACCACCGAAGTGGTTACCATTTTTGGCATGTTGATTCCCTCCGCTTATTATCCTTCACCTCGATGGTATTATCCTTCAGTATAATCATTTTGTATATTCATTTTGTCACCGCTTTTGGTTGGGTTGATTTCATTATCGCGCTCCAATAAGCGAGCCCTATTAACAACATCTGAATACAAACACAGTTTATGAGAGATAAGATATTGACGTATCTTGGGTTTCAAACCTCTTAGAAATATTCTCGTCATTCTCTCCTTATTATCAACCAAATGGGATGCAAACTGGGACAACTCGGCAAACTTGGCTTCGTACTGCGACACGGTCATGTTGTTTTGCTCCAGCTTAATGAGCTCTACCTCTTTCATGTGACGAATACTTTCTGGAAAGTACTTGTCGTTGAACAATTCTTGAAACTTCTCCCAAGACATCTTCAATGCGGCAGGTTGAGTACGCTTTACAGATTCCCACCAAAGAATCGCCTGCCGCGCATCAACATGAAGGTGGCAAAGGAACTTTGCTTCTCTGAGCAACCCCAAGACATCAAATATCTTGTTGATCTATTTTATCCACGTCTCCGCCTTAAGTGGTTTTGGCTCTCTAAAAAACTCCGGTGGTCCCAGCTCCTTGAACTGTTTGGCAGTGACCGTCCGAGAGTTTCCAGTGTTTCCACCTGCATTTTGGACAGGAGTCGCTCTCGCCTGATGTTGCATGAATTTCATAAAGCCTCGGAATATTCCATCGTTCATCATTTGGTCACTGTTGTTGTTTGCACGATGATTGTCGCCTTCCTGATGCACATTGTCCTGGTTATTGATATGTGGAGACTCAACAGTCTACTGTGCTCCATTGATGTTCTCAACATTCTCGGATGCCATTTTTAAATACTGCCACAAAACAAGGGTTAATTAACATATCACATATTATCCCTATACTACGAATTTAATTAAATACCAAATAAACTTAGGTATGTCATACTAGCGAAAGAATTCCCGTCTCTCCCCTCCTAGTTCTTGTCTCACATCTTAGCAAGGATCATATCCCTAAGCTTTGATACCAAATGTGGCGCCCCAAAATAGGTATACATCACCTGATCTCGAGTCGCCAAATACATGGTACATAATACAAATACAATCTTTAATATACAACAAGAAAGCTGTGAGTTTTAATACAAATATTGTCTTTTAGACAATATCCACTCTCAGAATAAGTCCTCATTACATTTATTGTCACACTATTTAACAGAATAGTGAGGACTACTAATACTATCATCTGGACCGTCACTCTGTTCCCCGATTAGTCCCGACTACGTTCTCATTTCCTAAAGAGAACAGTGAAAGAGAGGGTGAGCTCAACTAGCCCAGTAAGAAATATTATGACTAAGATAATACGGAATAAATTATCATTAGTCTTCAACGATGATTAAAGCGATAAAATACTGATAGACATCAAGTTTAAGCTGCGGCGGAACATGCAATCCATTAAAAGAGTCATGCAGAATAAATTCTACTATCTTTTATGATTTAAAAGATTTTCATCACTTTTATCATTTGGGACTCGACAATAAATAATCCACATCATCCCCGCACTACGGACGAGGATATTCATTAGTATCATGTCCACAAATTATCCATGCACTACGGGCAAGGATATTCGTGTATTCATCAATGGTCATGATCATACCAACAACTCGTCCATCAATGCACTACGGGCCAATGAGGACTTTTACCACATCATTTATAACATTACGGTCATGATTTACACCGAATAATCCCGATTCATAATCATACCAAGTCCATCTATGCACTGATTTCTGAGATGACTTTCAAAAATATAAACATGAGGATGATGACAATTATATAAGAATTCAATAAAACAAGTTCAAGAATTAATTTATTCAGGAACTAATAACGTCCAAATTGTCAACATGATACTTCTTTGTAGAGTAAAATTCAAGAATACTCGGAAGAATATTTCCATGAAAAGATATTGGATGAAGCGTAAATATTAAGGATATTCCACTAATTTCACGGAGTATAAAAGTCAAAACTTTAACCAACTGAGTATAATAAAGAATGGAATAACAAAAGAAATCACCATGCATGCGGATTGGCATAGGCAAAGTTATTCCAATGAATAATAAATAACGGAACCGGTCAAGCGAAATTACGCACCGATAGGATGTTCCAACGAGAATAATAAAGGCGGAACCCGGTCCGGTAAAAGCGCTACGAGATAGGATATTCAGCGAGAATAATAAAAAGGCGGAATTGGAATTAAGTAAAAGCGCATGAACATGATATTCCAACGAGAATAATAAAAGGCGAGAATCGGTCCAGTCCAGCGAAAGCCTTGCAGACGAGGATATTCCAATGAATAATAAAGAATGGAATAACAAAAGAATTTCACCAAGTATAGGGTGGCAGATATCTGAGTTATTCAACGAATAATAAAGAATGGAATAATGAAGTTCTCTTCATGAATACAAAAGAAATAACACCCCTACAGTAAAAAAAAGCCGGATATAAGAGTAGGGAAGTAGCAGAATACTTTTCTATAGTTTCTCTATAATTTCTCTCTTTGGAGTTTCAGTGAATTCGTAAGAAATAATGAAGGAATGAGCTTCTATTTATAGGAGAATGAAAAGGCACTGTGTAATGCAACAGTTATGCAATCGGATGAAAAAAATTGTTGTAACCCACACACACACAATTTGTCAATCAACCAACCAATAAGAATAAAGCAAAATTATAATATATATATATATATATATATATATATATATAACCCACACATGTTATAAACATATATATACATATAATACTAGTTACCTTTTGTAAAGCCACACCATTTTCCCCACCATTTCCCACCACATGTTAAACATATATATAATAATCATCCACTCATCAACTATGTAATTCATCCACCCATAACACAATTTTCCTCCCGACAATGCAAAATCCCCCCCTCCCCCACACAAGACATCAACCTTACTAGTGGCCACACCTTTTATAAAATAATTTTCTACTGATTATTTTGAAAAATAGGTAAATGGGGGTCCATATAATAATCAAAATTTACACAAATACTTCATAAAAATCATCTTAATTGTGAGACCCCAGATTTTATCAATAAAGATTTAAATTTTGTCGAAATAATTTTTAATATTATGGTGTGAATTTGAGATAATATTATAGTTGTGGGTAGTATTTATAAATTTTGCAAAGTATGCAAGTGGTTATATTATATTCGATTGGTCGGGAATATTAGGGTTTAGCGAGGGAATATTAAATACAATGGCTCAATCATTGGTGGACCTACAATGTAATTATTGTTGATCGGATTGAAAGCGACAAAAATATTTTATTGAAATAACGTCGGAAGTTTTACCGTTGATCTTTGTTGAACTACTCGGTAGTAAAAAAATACGATGTACGTGTGGTTGCGTAGTAGCTTGCGGTATTGATTATTGATGCTTATGTGAGAAGTCACTCGGTTTGATTCTATTATTGTCGATTAATAATATGAATTATTATAAGCGATAATGACGTTTTGTTTTATTCAGTATTATTAACGTAATAAAAGCGAAACATCTTTTATATAAAATAGAATACTTTATTAAAGTTATTCTATAAATAGAATATATTATATTTTATTATGCGTAGTGTTGCGTAGTGTTTTTGCATAGTGTTTTGCATAGTATTGCATAGTGTTTGCATAGTAAAATGTTTTATATAAATAGAATATATTATATTTTATTTAAAAGATTTTTCTTTAAATATGGACCGTCAGATTAAAGTAAATCAACGGGATAGTTCATGGATTATTTACTATGCATTCCATTTTCCTATAAATAGAAGCTCATTCCTTCATTATTTTCTTACGAATTCATTGAAACTCTAGAGAGAGAAATTATAGAGAGAAGCTATAGAGAAAATTATAGAAAGAAGAAGAGTATTACGCTACTTCACTACTTTATATTCAGTTCTTTACGGTGAGGGTGTTATTCTTTCTTCTTGAAGAGACTTACATTATTCCATTCACTATTACTTTGTTGGAATAACCTGTAAAAGTGGTATACCCTATACATAACCTATATATGCGGCATATCCTATACTTGGTGAAATCCTTATGTTATTCCATTCTTATTTATTACATTGGAATAACTCAGATAATGTGATTTACCTATACTTGGTGATCTTCTTACATTATTCCATTCTTTATTATTACATTGGAATATCACATCGCATGTGTTTTACAGGACACGGTTCCATTGTTTATTATTCCGCACTTATTATTACATTTGGAATATCACATGCGTGTGTTTTACAGGACTGGTTCTATTGTTTATTATTCAAACATTTATTATTCGGTTGGATCATCCGCCGATTGTGAATTTCACGACGACTGGTTCCGTTATTATTATTCATTGGAATAACGCATACATCTGCAATCGCGCATGCATGGTGATTTCTTTTGTTATTCCATTCTTTATTATACCCGGTTGGTTAAAACTTTGACTTCTATACTCCATGAAATTAGTAGAATATCCTTGATATTTGCGTTTCATCCAAAGATCTTTTCATGGAAATATTCTTACGATCATTCTTGAATTTTACTCTACAAAGCGATTATCATGTCGACATTTGGATGTTATTAGTTCTGAATAACTTAATTCTTGAACTTGTTTTATTGAATTATTATGTCATTGTCATCATCCTCATGTTATATTATGTTATCTTTGGCTTACGTGCATAGATGAACTTAGTATGATTATGACCGAGGATCATTCGGTATAATCGTGACTTGATATAAATGATGTGACAAAAGTCCTCGGTGGCTTTGTAATGCGATGATGGATAGTTTTGGTATGATTATGACCGGGGTGATTCGGTATAGTCATGACCATTGATAATTTGATGAAAATCCTTGACCGTGATGCATGGATGATTAGATGTGGTGGTTTATTTATTGGTGAGTCTCAATGATAAAAATTGATGAAAACTTTTAAAACCTAAAAGATAGTAGACTTTATTCTCTACTTGACTCTTTTAATGGATTGCTTATTCCATTGCCGAGCTTAACCGGGTTGTCTATTGTATTTTATCGTTTAACACTTTGTTGAAGGCTAATGATAATTTATTACGCATTATCTTAGTCATAATATTTCTTCTTGGGCTAGTTGAGCTCACCTTTTTTTTTTCACCGTTCTCTTCAGGAAATGAGAACGCGCCATTTGAGACGAGTCGAGAAGCAGTAATGGTCCAGAGGATAGCATTAGTAGTCCTCACTATTCTGTGATATAGTGTGATAATAGTTGTAATGAGGACTCCTTTTGAGTTTGTATAATATCTAGTAGACAATATTTGTATTCAAACTCACAGTTTATGTCGTATTGTACACGACAGTTATATTAGTAAGTTGTATTTGAATTTATGTACCATGTAAGTGGCGACCCAAGATGGGTGAGGTATACCTAATTTTGGGGGCGTCACATTAATAATTTTAACAACATTTATCACCTTTATTATAATTCACAATATTAATCGACCAGGTCGTTCCCAGGAAGGAGTGGGCTTTCCAATAAGGATTTCTCCCTATTGGCGCGCAATTAGGTGACCAAACCTCTCCTTGGCAGAACTTCTAGTCATCGTTAATATTGCAAATAATAATATTAATAACTCTGTCATCTGAATTATTACTTTAATAATATATAAAATATCGACAATAATTGAATAAAACTGAATGACTTCTCACGTAAGCATCAATAATCAATACTGGTGTGCTCTTATGCAACCGCGCGTATTCTTTGTACTTTTACTAAAGAGTAGTTCAACGAAGATAACGGTAAAACTTTCGTAGTTATTATCAATAAAATATTTTTGTCGTTTTCTCAATCAAATGATAATAATTACATTGTGGGGTCCACTAATGATTGTGTCGTCGTCGAATATTCCTGTTAAAAGCGAATATTCCCCACCAATCGAATATTATATAGCAACTTGCGTACTTTTGCAAAATTTATAAATATTACCCACAACTATAACATTATATCAAATTTATTCCATAATATTCAAAATGATATTTATAGAAAATTCATTTTATTCATAAAAGCTGAGGTCTTACGATTATATATAATAGATAATAGATAATAGATAAACAATAGATAATAAATTTGAATAGTTGATTCCAGTTTTAGGGGAATGAATTTAGGTTTGTTTCAATCTCATTTGTTATGTTTGTTGGACATTTTTGTCAATAGAAATAAGAACCATTTATTAGGCATGACATGTGTTAATTTTTTAAGATGACAGATGTCAATCTATTGTAGTATGTCTTTGTGATTTAATATATATAATAGATAGATAATAGATAATAGATTAAGCCAAATAATATAATCCTAAGCGTACAATTTTTACAAACAAATTAACACTCCTTTTTGTTTTCTTCCCTTTATTAATATATATATATATATATATATATATATATATATATGTATGTATGTATGTATATGCATATATATTACATAGGGTTTAACATGTACGTTTTTCCATTTTAAAATTAAGGATAAATTTTATTTCAGTTATACATACATCTCTATTTTTAAACTATAATTCATACAAAAATTCTTCCATTCCATTACTTAATTATATACTATAAATTGATTATTATCATGGCATTACTATTACCATAATAGCAAATATTAAGAATTTTTTTTAAAAAAATAATCTTAAAACGTATCTTTAATTTTGGATAGGAGAGAAACACAAACGAATGACTTGCTCCTAGCTTGAATCGCCTCGTAAGCAAACTACAATGAAACTAATGCTTGCCTGGAAATTAAGCACCTATAATACGTAAAACCCAAAGCACACGTCTGCCGACTCTAGGCGGATACTCAAGTTCTAATAAAATAAGTATTCATGCATGTCACAAATCAACCAACCAACCAATTACCAACACAAGTCATCTTACACTTAAAAAAAAGATCGATGGCTTCAACCAACCTCTTTGTCATCCTTGCCATCGCCGTCGTCGTCCTTCCCACCGCCACCATGGCCACCACGGAATATTGGGTCGGAGGCTCTAACGGCTGGACTGTGAACTTTGATTATCAAGCCTGGGCTAGTGACAAAGTCTTTCATGTCGGTGACACACTAGGTAAAGTATATATATATATATATAGTACGTACTACCTTAATTTCTTACTTAAGTTTGTAGTGTAATATGTAGATATAGATATAATGATCCTATAAGTTTTACTAATAGACACAACATTATTGTATTATGCAGTTTTCAACTATACTCAGGGACTCCATAATGTGTTCAAGGTGAATGGTACTGAATTTAAGGATTGCATTAAACCACCAGAAAAACTAGCACTTGCTTCCGGACACGACGTTGTAACCCTAGCCGGCCCTGGGAAAAAATGGTACATTTGTGGCAAGAAGAATCATTGCTCCGAGCTTAACCAGAAACTGGTCATCAACGTTGAGGAGGCGCTAGAAGCTCCGGCACCAGCCCCTCCTGCGGCGACGGGCTCTGCTTATGGGATTGTTGCAACATCACCGTATAAAGTTATGGCAGCTGCGGTTGCAGTAATTGGGATAATGTCCTTCAAATGATTTGATTTTAGATGTCTTTGATCCATAATTGATTGCCTAAGAATATGGATGGCATAAAATTTGTGAGCTACTTCATATTTTTCTTCTCTATTATGTACTTTTAAAGTGAAATTTAATAATACATGCAGTATGTTGTTATATTTTTTGTTAAGACTTCTGCACATGCGCATAAAGAAAATGATTTCATCAATTTATAGATATACTTAGATGATCCTTCCCACATTTTAATTTCAAAAAACAAATACTATATATTTTTCAAACCGAGTATTTGTGTGAACTTTTAATACTAAAATAGCTTTTTAAAATCCAAGCTCGATCCGTTCCCAAACACAAAACAACATGGTATATATATAATCTGGACCATAAAATTGAACTCTTCAATTTATTTAAAATGGAGAGGATCTTAATTTCAAATTACATAAACGTGCGCGCGTCAAGTCGCAGCATCAAGCCTAAACAACTTCCAAAAGCCAAACAATTTTATTTAGGGACGATCGAAGTAGGACAAGATTTTGTTCGTGGTAGATACAATAATTGAACATTCAAATATAAAACAAGTGATCACAAAACTTTGTCAATAATACTCCAATATATGACACAGAAATTGCAAAGAATTAAGCCCAAAACAAGAAACGGCTGATCCTACTAATTAGAAACGGTGAACGCCTACACAATATGGAAAGTAAGTGTGACCTGATAGATAGATGTCACAGATCAGATCAGGAGCATGCAGATATAAGAGTTAATTCCCATCATGATTACTTACTTGGAATATACATTATTATGTTATACTGTTTAAGTAAACAGATGCAAATAGAATGTATCAAACTACCATTGTCTCTATTTTCCACCTTTTCATTCATTTCCTCCACCCACACACTCTACCTTTGGGTTGAATGAATGATATATTGAAGGACATAATAAAATGATTTTAAAGTATATATTTTAAGTGTATGTTTGGTCATTGGTGATGGCTGGTATTGTTATATAATGACAAAATTATTACATATATTCATTCTATCAAAAAAAAAATTATTCTACATTCTCCACATAAACAAAATGATAAAATGAATTTTCATTCCATTGAAATAGTTTATCCTCCAAAATGATAAAATGATGATCAAATTACACTACGATCCAAATACACTACTTATTATATCCAAACTGTTCTCAATCTTATATTCATTATATATTTCCACTTCGTAAGATCTGATCACGCACCTGAGTTGCAGTACTTGCAGAAACATTCTTTTATCCAAACCTGAAACTTCAGATGTTCAGATAAATTGTGAGTTAGAAAGAATTAATATTCATAAATAATAGATGAGTTCCACACAAAAAGTAATAAAAGAACCTTATTCAGATTTCAGCTCTATGCAATTGGCTTAGAGTTTCATTCTTTCAATTAAAACATAGAACAGGTATAAATAAATTTTTATACACCCAAATGTTTTACAAATTATTAGCTTTCAAAGGAAAAGTTGAATTCCAGTTAAGTATGAAAGGCACCATAATCTCCAACATGTGAAGAACTGCAATATTCATGCAAGATATAAGCCCCAATAGCCGAAACAAGAGCCACTGCCAATCCAACTTTTATTGTCTTTTTTGCATAACTTCTCCACCTTGAAACAGAACTTTCTTGTGGAAACTCAGAGTTTGTAGAAGTTTTCCCTATAGCTGCTGCAGCATTTTCAGACAGTAAGCTACTTTCTTTGTTAGATATTGTTGGCATATCAGTGATTTTATCATCTGGGCTAGTTTTTCCATTGGGAATCTGATCAGTTTGGACTGGTTGAATTGGTGGAGGATTTTGCGCTGGGGGTGCACTGATTTTCTTGGGCATTACAACATAAAGAAGGCCGTTGACAAACTTTGCATGAATGTCATTCACATTGCACGCATTTGAAATTTTAACCTCCTTGTAAAATCGGCTTCGTTTTGCTGCATTGATAGCACGTTCTCCCGAAATCTTTAGGACTCCCAAATTGCTGATTTGTATCTTCATTTGTTCCTTCTTGAATTCTTGAAAGAATTTAAAAGAGGAAGAAAATATACTCAACAAAAATATATTTTCTTGATTGAAAACAAGGGACTCAACCCAAAAAAGGGGGGGGGTTATAGCATAAGATGGAGAGTACCTGGGAGATGGAGCACCAGAGTATCATGGCCTTTCTCGCGACGCCAATTGCAGAAAGGTTCAAAATCATCATAAATGGGAGTTTCAACAAGCTTGGCCATTTTAGGCTTAATCGATTTCTAAATTCCTAATTTGGAGGCTTGATAAAAGATGTTTTAATGCACTGGATTGCAATGAAGATGCCTCTTCATCTTTCTTTATATACAAGGAGATTAAAAGGTGTCTAAGAGAGTAAGAGGTTTCTTTGGGTTTCATTTGGAAAAAAAAGAATAATTCTTTTTTGGTTTCTTAAGGTTTTGAGTTAGCTTTAGTTATGTCTTTGGCAATTCTATAGTGGATGATTTCCTTCTGCATGGGAAAAGAAAACATTCCTTTTTTGGGCAGTATTCTTCTTGGCTAGTTAAGGTTTAGCCGTGGTAAAGGATTGGTGAGTTATTTTAAAATTAGCCGTGGTAAAGGATTGGTGACATTTTCAGGAATATTGGAAGTCAAATCAATTTCTTAATTAGCTAGTCCATAAGAAAAGAAATTGTAAAAATATTATTTTTATTTTTTTGGTTTAAAATATTTATCTTTTATAAATTTAAATGACCACTATATTATAAAAAAAATTCCCTTTTAATTTGCTGTATTCATAAGGACCACAATCGACTATATACATAGCTTGGGAATCAAATTCTTATGAAAAAGGAAAAGAATTCTAGTGAAGTCGAATTGGAGGAATTGAACTACACCGGAGATGGGTAGACATAAAACTTTAAAGATTAAATTGGCACAATTTGAGCCCAATGTTATATATATATATATATATATATATATATATATCCACCTGTCCATTCTTTTAAAGCCCATTCATTCTAGTTCACGTAAACTCAATTCATATCAGTCTAAACTTAAAATCGTGACAATAATCTACTTAATTATAATTATGCCTAAATTGTACTACCTTAGATTTGGTTCAGATGTAGAACAAAAACAAAGGTTTCTTGTCTTTTCATTGCTACATAAAAAAGATTGGAAACCTGAATTTTTGTTATTTTGAGGTATTTGTATTATATTACCTTGAGAAATGCTTTGGAGAAACATTTTTCATGCTTTATACTACAAGAAAACCGGCTAATTCTGACGGAATCTTCCGTCGGACATAAGCCTATTCCGTCGCACATAAATTATTTCCGACGAAATTTTCTGTCCGAAATTCAGTCGTAAATAATCGCGTCGAAAATAAAATCCGTCAAAAAATCGATCGGAAATTACTCATCTTCGACGAAGTTATTTCCGACGGAGTTTCGTCGAAAATGAACTATTTTCGACAGAACATACAGGACGGAAATTTTCATCGAAAAAAATAGGCCCTATTTTCGACGGGATTATTCCCTCTGAATTATATTTGAATTATATTATTTCCGACTAAAAATTTAAATCACCCAATATTTGCAAAAAATGACTGTTTATTACTTTCGATGGAATGTACGTTGAAAATAGAGTAATTACGACGGATAAGTTCCATCGAAGTTAGATTATTTACGACTGAAATTAGAATGTTTTGGTATTTATTAAAAAATAGTTATTTGTTATCTTCGAAGGAATATCCGTCGTAAATACCCTATTCCGTCAGAATTAACTTTTTTTTTTTTCTTTTAAATACAGATTTTAAAAGTTCAGTTTCCATATCAATTACATAAGTAAGATGACTGAGAGACAAATAAGGAATAATCACCTTTGGATTGAGTATACCCAGCTTGAAGCAAGGCACAAGTCAATTTGGCAAACCATTCCCTAGAAGCTTGTTTGAGTCCATAGAGAGATTTGTTCTGTTTGCACACCTGATTTGATTAGAATGCTTAATATGTGAATAACCAGTAGGAGGATCCATGTAAACCTCCTCTACAAGATCTCCATGTCAAGCTGATGGGAAAGGCAAACATGATTGAAGCCGAACGCCGCTAATTTTTCAGATCCCATTGAAAAAACCTTCTAATTTTTCAACTTTTTTTAATCTACTATTCTTAATAATCGCTGCTAGCAAAAAAGTCCAATCTTTGATCGGAAAAAAAGAAGAAAAAAATAGAGGATAAGATGAAGAAGCTGCATCAAATGGAGTTTTGATTAAAAAAAACGATTCCTCGCACACTGCGTTCATTCTCTCTCTTAGGGTTTCATTTTTTATTTGTTTACTGCTACTCTAATTTGTGTTTTGATTATAAGAGGGAAAAGATTTAGGGGAGTGAAGAATGCTTGGGGGTGTAGGGTGTTGTTGATGGTATTAATGGTGGCGTCGGCAACTGGTGGTGGACATGGACGGCGGTGTTGGGTGGTGGTGGGATGTGTGACAGTGATGAGATCATCGGGATCGGAATCCACGAAAAATGGATCAGAGGAAGAATTGGCGTTCGTGGAGTGGCGGAGAGGGTCGGGGGTGAGGCTGCTGTGGAGGAGAGAGATGGAGAGGAGGAGGAGGGCGGTGAGAGGAGGGAGGAGGGAGGTGGGAGGGGAACAGAGGAGGGAGAGAGAGTCACTTGGGTTTTTTTTTTCTTTTTCTTTTAATAAAATGATCATTTATTAAATTAATTTATAAAATTTAAATTTTGTTACAAATTTATATAATTTTAAAATAAAAAATAATAATTTATAAAATTAAAATTACATTAATAAAAATGAATTAACTTTGAGATTTTATAATTGAATTTGGATAGAAATTAATTTAGTATATAATTTAATTTTTGAACAATCTTTGTAGGAGTTCAAATATTGAGAAGAACTGTAAACAGTACCAACTGAGGCCGCTTAGAGATTCAATATTTAAAAACACCTAAACTTCAAGTACAACATATTCATTTTACACATAATGCAGACAAAATTCCCTTATACTAACCCTAAGATTTAAACTTAAAGAAATTAAAAAAATATACCAAACATTTCTGACCACCAAGCCAGCTCCTTGCTACTTAAATTGGGGTGATATTATTACTGTATTAAATTATTATATAACGTTTTAGATAAATTTATTTGTTTCTTAATATATAACATTTTAAAATTTTAAATAAAATTAATTACTTAGGAGTAATTTTAATATTACTCTAAATATTAAATAATAATTTTTTTTTTAATACAAAAATAATATAAATATTTGATATTATATAATTATTTTTTTAATATTTATACATAATTTTAAAAAATACTCCTTATACTAAAGTACGGAGACAGTAATATTGGAATGAGTCAAAGCAAGCTTAATGATAGCGGTAGTAGTTTTCAATAAAGTATGACCAGTCCGTAGTGCGACAGATAATAAGAGACAAGGCAGCCCCTACAATGCCCAAGGTACAATCAATCACTCACTCACTTACAAAAACACCAATTAAATGATTACTAATACTAGCATTTATTAAATACGTAGTAACTATTTATAATCTATTTTCAAATTATAAGCAGACATGGAATTTTTAAAGAGTAGTTAGCATAAATTTAATTTTGATCAATTGATTAATATGGTATTAACATTTAAATTAAGAGATAGATCTTTCTTTGCGTATCAGCATTATATTGATCGATTGATCAACTTACTATGAAGTTAAATGGGGTAACTGAATTTAAATTTCTAGTATGTTCTTACTTATATTTTTAATTGAAAAAATATTATGGTGTTTTTTTTTTATTATAAGTTTAGTCAACGTCAAATAAAATGTTATAAAAAGTTAAAACTCTTTTTTAAAAAAAATTATTTGAGTACATCACATTCTTGTATAAGGTATCTCCTATAATAATAATACTATTATTTTAAAAACTTACAAGTCTTTCATACAAAAACTCGTATAATTTTATAAATGTATTGTGGAAAAAAGTAGTGTATTTGGGCGTGTTTAGTGCCAATTGCCTACGGCTCCTTTTTCTTTAATCTTTAATTAAATTAATGGAGTAACTGCGAATGGATTATCAGGCCTGGAGGAGTGTGTGTGGCTACGGTTTAAACTCACCTTTTTCACCTACCAGTACCACCATACCATACAATACCATACATGCAGCCTCTGTTTCCCACGCCTGCCTTGCGCCAGCCATGAGGTTCAAGAAACATGCAACTCAATTACATTTTTAATCATTTCATTTCCAACAAAATATTGGAGTAATTATATGCCAAATAATTAATCATGATTACAAATAGTCTATAAATTTAATAAAGACTTAATTATGTGATACTACAAATAATCTTTATTAAAATAAACAAGAGAATAGAATATCCTTCATCATCTCGAAAGACTTTGATTGAAAATAAAAAACAAAGAAGATAAATACTACTATAGATGAATAGATAGATAGATACATAAACTCGAAATTTCAGGGAATTATATAATTTATACTCCATCTCCATCAAACAGTTAGTATAATAGTAATACATTCTTTTCTTCTCCCCCACTTTCAAGCTTGTCCCCCTTCATTTACTATACTCTTTTCTTCAATCCCTCTTTCTCATTCTACTCCAAATTACACAGACAGAAAACAGCTCATAATTTATGGGTTTCGCAATGCAGGTGAGCTCTTTCGTCAAGTTCCTTTGCTCGATAAATCTGTGTACATTACTTTTTTTGGTATAACTAGTTTTATGTCTTTTCTTTTGGTCAGGGTCAGACAAGAACAGTACAAGTTGGGCATGTTTCAGATCTAGCCAGTGAGAGAGAAATTCATGAGTTCTTCTCATTTACCGGAGACATTGACCAAATTGAGATCCGCCAGTACGTTCTTTTTCACTTCTTACCATTCTGTTATTCATCAAGTTTAGCCTTGGATTGGTATATGCCAACTGTTTTTGCAGTGATTTGGGGTCAAAGACTGCATTTGTCACATTTAAAGATGCTAAAGCCCTTGAAATCGCCCTGTTATTATCGGTACTTCTGTCAAATTTGTTTGATTCTAATCTTTTTATGTTTTATACTTCTTGTTTAGTTTTTTAGGATATGGCCTATATATATTCGTGAGTGTTTATTCGTGTATCATGTTCAAACATTGCTTATCTGTTCTTTCAAATGTCTAAAGTTTTCCCATCAATATGTCTGACTTGAAGAGCATTTCCTTTTAGTATCTCTTATAGAGCACAGGAAGAAATAAAATCTTATTTTTTGCATCGACTTAATAAATCATTATTTACTATGATTATTTATTCTTAAGTCATAATTTAATCTTGCCAAAACAGTTCATGTTGGTTCGTGGAACCTATTGGAAACAAGGTTAGAGTAGCTTTACATGAGTGGTTATTGTTATGGGGTGGCAATCCTATCGTGACATAGGTATTACACTAAATAGATCATCGACCCGTTTGCTACATAAATTAAAATTTTTAAATAAAAAAAAATAAACATCATTCACTTATTTAATGATTTATTCATCACAATAATATTTATTTAACAAAATGAAAGATAACATGCTTAGAAAAGTAACTAAGAAACTTAATTTTTAAGGTAAATTATAATGTTATATCATATTTATTTACAAATTATTTTAAATAAATGTGTTTAATCGTTTCTAATCTTGTCTACCCGTTAATTATGTGTTTGACCCATTTCAATTTCGTGTTGAATATGATGCGGAAAATGTTTATGCTCAACATTAAACCTCTTGTTTTATGTCATCTTTGTGTTAGGTTACTGTGTCGTGTCAAAAATTGTCATCCCTAGAATTATTGTTAGGATTTTTTTAAGAATTTAAATGAAATAAAACTAAGATTCATAGAAGATTTTTAGTTGAATCAACATATTGTTCATAATTTGTTAAAACTGTGATGCTTGAGCATTTAATTCTAAGTTAGAGCATTAATATTTGTGCAACTATATGTAACACAAAAACAGAAATTTTCGGTACTTTAAATTTAGAGTATTGGTACGTAACAGTACTATGTATGTTTGGGAATCCAAGTGCCAATAAGCAATTTACTTGGTTTTAAGCCATATGAGTATTAGGTAATTCTGTCCATGATTTCTAATATAAAGAAATACATCCTCTGAATTTGTTGACCCAATATATTGCATATTATTATTTGTTAGGGTATCATTCGTATGATTGGTTCTTTAGAATGGCATAGTAATTGTTATGTAATTTTTTTAAGCACATCTGTAGAACCTTCTATTTTTGAGAGTGAAACTCACACATATTTGTCTGCTTTTTTGCAGGGAGCAACCATTGTAGATCAGATTGTTAGTATATCTGCTGCTGAAAACTATGTTCCACAACAACCTGTGGTTCGGGTAACTGTATTCACAACTTTTGCTATCCTCTTCACATGTCCTGTAGTTGAGATTTATATTTATGGTCCATGCACAGGGCGTAAGTATGGTGGACAACAGCATGAACATGGTTCAGGAAAATGCTTCACCGTATTCTGAGGTAGGTAATCGAATATACCTTAGATTCCACTATTCCATTGCAAGGAACAATATAAGACCTTTTTATCAAATTTCCTAATTTAGATGAGTGATCCTTAAAGATTTCCTGGAAATGGAAGGCAGTTGAAAGATTAAGTTTATAGCTGAGGAGTTTCTAATGTTTGACACAATATATTTACAACTTGGGGAATGCTCGTTGTATACTTTAGCTTCAAGCTAGCGATTGTTATGTTCTGCTAGTTAAGGATTACTTTGTGGAGGCTAAACTAGTACTCCAAATGGATCGTCTTATTTTTAAATTTTACTTGGCTTTTCAAAAGTCCTTTATGTGCTTTTTATACAAAATATTTGGAGTGAATGCTTGGCCTTTTGAATTATTAAGGGATAGAGTGTGTATTTTTTTCCTTCTCTGGCCTTCTACACTGGGTGCTTAAGAAGAGTCTGTTTAGGGATGGAAAGCCTTTATTTGTTGAGGTTTTCTTATTTTGTTTCAGTTTTATTTCTTTTCAGGATTTTTCGGAAGACTCCTTTTCATCCTCTCTTGTACCTCTCCTTCTTTCAAATATTTTTTTTCCTTTTTATCTTAAAAAAAACCTCCCTCCATTCCAAAGATCATTATTGCCTTTTTGAAGTCAACTCAAGACATTTTCAAACACAAAATTAAAATGGATCTTTAATTTAAATCAATACAATGATGACAATTGTAAACTACCTAAAAATTACTAATTGCCAAATTTATTATTTTATAATTTTTGGTGAATCATCTCAATATTGAGTGTGAATATGTCCTTTCACAAGTCAACAATGGTCTTATAAATTGGAATGGAGGGAGTATATGGATTGAATGGCTACTCGCCACTGTTTTTCTAATCAAGACATATGAACAAGCTTATTATATCACCCTGATATTTTTTCTTAATTTGATTATGTACTATGCTGTAGGGCCTTAAAATTTTATTTTAAAAACTTGAGGTAATCCGCCTATGTTAGCAGGCTCAGACTACTTCTCCAAACAGTGGAAGAGTGTATGTTAGTAAAGCTCAAGATGTTGTCTCGACTATGCTGGCAAAAGGTTCAGCTATTAGGCAAGATGCTGTGAATAAGGCTAGAGCATTTGACGAAAAGCATCAGTTTATAGCCAATGCATCAGCCAGAGTCAATTCCTTCGACAAGAGAGTTGGACTTACAGAGAAATTAATTGTTGGGATCTCAGTGGTGAATGAGAAGGTGAAGTCTGTAGATCAAAGGCTTCAAGTGTCTGATAAAACAATGGCAGCACTTATGGCAGCAGAGAGGAAATTAAATGACACAGGATCTGCTGTCAAATCAAGCAGGTTTGAAAAATATTCCATCTATCCTTTTCTTTTCAGTTGTCTTTTCCATGCTACTTAATGTAGTGTAGTTTATTGCATCACTTTAAAGGTAAAATATTTCCAGTAAAGAATGTATTACAATACCACCAAGAATGACTTTCTTATAGTAGGATGAGTAAAAACCTAGTATTTACCGATGTTATTTCGTTGGACCTTGTCTCTTTAGAGAATATTCTGTAGAATTTATCTTAAGGTATATCAATGGGTTATTACAATACCATATCACCTGTTTAGTTTATAGCAGTCCTCTGTATGTTCTGCAATGAAAGATTTGATTTTTTAGATTGACTGATATGATTATTCTTCAAATTAAATAGCACTTTTCTCAAGTTCATCCTAGTTACTAAATGATATTGACATTAGTTTATCTGTCACCCAAAGAAAGAATGTATTATTGGTCAATTTTGTTGGCCGAACATAGTTTATATCTCTTAGTAAAGTTCCTTTTATATAATGTTTCATCATACTACCTCTCGGAGATGTAATATTGGTGATTTAATTACTGTAATGGCATCAAATGTCAAATCGAAGAGACCAAATGTGAACAAGGAATCTGGAATTGTTATTTGTTAGGTTGTTTGAGTACTTGTAGCAGTATGTTATAATAAAACAAAATATTATACTGATTTTGTTGCTAAAACCCATGTTACTGACATTAGCGGGGGCTGGACAGGTATGTGACTGCTGGAACAGCTTGGGTGAATGGTGCTTTTGGTAAAGTGGCAAAGGTTGGGCAAGTTGCGGGTACAAAAACCAGAGAGAAATGGACTATGGCTGTGTCAAATTTGACTTCCAAGGTAGGGGGTTTCTTTTTAATTGCTTGATTCTATTCTGACTGACTTTCCCTATGCTAAAAAGTTAAAATTAACATTTATTTGTGCTTATTTTTATCATTAATTTCCATTTGAAGAAAACTTTAATAAGCTCAAAAACCACATCTTTGCCGCATTCCCTCTTTTTCACCTACTACATTTGTCCTCTTTAGTTTTGAGTTTCATTGATTCCTGTTTAATGACTACTTTGTGATGAATCCAGGATCCTCCAATTGCTGCATAAGCTATAATATGATATAATGTAGACAGGAATCTGATTTCTCATCCCCAACCGAACCATTTCCTTCTTCTTGGAGAGGAGTTTCCGGAACTCTAGAGTTGCAAGACTTGGCGAGTGAGGGAGGGAGGGAGGGAGGGATTAAACAAATTAGTGTTTAAACCTCTTTTGACTTTCAAATCTTTTATGTTACGTCATTATTTCTATAAGTTGTCAGGGGTAATTTGCCTTTGGGTTTTGTAATTATTTTTAGTGTGTAGTGTTTGCAATAGCAATAGCATGGTGTGAATCAACTTTGTTTAGTTTCTTCTCCCTTTGATCAAGTGTTTAGTTGTGGCCTAGTGCCTGGGTAGCCCATTATATTTATTATATAAAATCTCCAAATCCACTCACCAATGCTATGATTGTATTTTTGTAATCGGCAATACTAGTAAAATATATGAAAATTTGACTCTGAATATATATATATATATATATATATATATATGGGTTGCATTTACAGCAATCACTTGTTGGAAGCAATTTCTTTTTTAATCAAGCCCAATTCTCTATAACATGGCGAACATTCTGATTTTTTTGTTCCAACCAGTGCAATATGGGACCAAAAAAAGGATTCTTTCATTGTGGATATAACTTTTATATATATATATATATATATACACCTTTTAGAATGTAAAATATATAACAAATATGTGAAATTTGTAACGCTAGTTTATACATTTATATGTTTATAAGAATAGAATAAATTTACGAAATTTAAAATATAGTAAATTTATTTTAATAAAATAAGTTAAACTTACTCTTATATTTTAGGATGAGAGTTATACTTTAATTTGCGAGGATAGTACTATTATAAAAAATTAATATTTTTATAATATTATATTTTTATATAAAAAAATATCACTATAAATATAAATATAAATGTATAGCAACAATTTATAATGACAATTTTATAGCCACCATATGTTGAAATATTTATCAGTTTCCTTATTATATTGAATATAATAAAATGAAATTTTTAAGTACATGTGACGTAGCTGATGTGTCGTCCGGCCGCTAAGATTTGAAGGATTATACTACGTAACGTCAGTCATTATCTGTCTCTAATTTTTTTATTCTTTTATGTTTTTCTATTTAAATTTTGGCATCTAATCTCTTATTTAATACTAATTAATTTTAAAATTAAATAAAAAGATATGTGTCAAAATTTAAATAAAAAAACACAAAAAAATAAAAAAATTAGAGAGAGAAGATCTGCTCTCAATCCAAAGAAGCCCAAGAGGGTATAATGTCAACGTATACGGTACTCTACCTACTATTACTATAATGAAATAATCGCAACTTAATTTTAAGTAATTATTTTGGGGGCTCCTTTATAGTCTACTAAAATATTAAAATATATATAGATTAGTTCTTTCTAGCGAACTAATTATTATTAAACACTTTTAACTATAAGATGACTAGATGAAATAGTTTTTTTTTTTTTTTGAAAGAACTAGATGAAATAGTTATTAGGTTGAAATAGCGAACTAAAAACGAACTGGTTATAATAATAATTTTATCCGTCTTTATAGTATAAAAATTGATTTTACATATTATAATGACGAATAAAATCATATTTATAATCGATTTATTTTAATTAAATCTATTATTGTTTATTAGAGAAACGAACTATATATATATATATATATATATATTATAAATATTTATGTTTATTTTTAATTATTAATTACGTCAACTCAAATTTACCCTAAGTATTAAAAATATATATATTATAAATACTATTGTCAATTACGTGAACTCAAATTTAACGAATACATGGCATAGCTCAAATGTAAAAGCATTTGTGCTCTTTATTTCACTTGCTCCGATATTATTTCACTTACTACTCTAGTCGATTAATTTCAAGCTTATTTTACAACTTTAACTTAAATTATTATCAAATTTATTATTGATTTTTTTCTTTTAAAATATTATATACATCATTTGCTTTTTCGTTTTTTTAAAAGTTTTATTCAAAACTTATGAATTATAAGGATATATTTTTGTTACATATTTAATATTTAATTATAATATGATAATAAAATTGTGAAATAAATTTGAGAATATTTTATTCGACTTATACTATTAAAAAGAATAGTTTTTAATAAAAGTTAGTAAATTATTTAAATTACAAAATTTAAATAATTTTATAATTTAAATAATAGTTTTTAATAAAAAGTTAGTAATAGTTTTTGTTACATATAGACTATTCATTACTCCAATTTTTAATTTGAAACATAAATTATTTAAATTACAATAATATTTTGGTGATTAACGAATGTATACAAGAATGAGATATGAATCGATTTGTATGGTTATAATTGGTCGTAACAATCGAGCTCGGCGAAATTAATTAATTAATTAATTACAATTTAACAAATAATATTAAAATCATCTTTTTTATATATGTTTTGTCGCAATAAAACTATTCTTAAAATTAATTGTGTTTCTAAGCATCCTCTTAACACACAATCACGATACCATCACGCAAAGCAAACCTTATCCACCGAATGGCTATTTTACCCCAACACCATAATATGAGTTCAATATTTAAGACATTCTTTGAGAGCTATTATCTTAATTTTATTATTTATTGTTATTATGTTAAAAATAAAATGCGAAAGATAGATATATACTTAGGGTTGTTTTGGTAATTATTTTTGCTTTTATATTTTTTACTTTTTTATTTATATTTTTCATACAAAATTGTTTTTGTTTACGTTAATTAATGAAAAGTATTGGGAGTTGCATATTTAAATTTGATGTTGAAATAAATAAATGTGCATGCATTATCAAAAGAGGTAAAGTCCTTAATAGATCATATGTATAAGGACTTAGATTAAAGATCAAAATTGTTAAGTTGATCTGAGCTTAATGTTTATCTCTTTGTAAAATCTCTGGTAGTAGAAATATCAAACTTGTTAGGTTGATTTTATGAGTTATAATAGATAGGACCAGGAAAAAATCGTAGTCTGGCATTGCAGAAGACAAGACAGAATCGTAGTCTGTTGAGCAAGCCTCTCAGAATCGTAGAAGCAGTTTACTGAGTGCCTGTCGAGCTAAGTCAAAAATCGTATATGCAGTTCGAAATCGTGGAATCTTCAAGGCGTCACTGATTAAAATTGTAGTCAGTCAAGCGTTGTCAAAGCTAAGACAAAATCGTAGAGGCAGTCCAGAATAAATCGCCTACAAGTACTTATCAACAGACCACGATCGTAGTGTTCATCAGTCAGCATCAGAATCGTCGAAGTTCGATTGTCTGATGAACAAAAATGTCTGACTGATATTTGGACGTTGATGTTTGAGAATCCCAATGCTCTCATCAACATCCCTGACCTAAATCGAAGAGCTAAAAGGAAAAAGAAAAAGAAAGGTGACTTTCAACTGGTCTGATGAAAGTGACTTTTCAGAGGTGGTAGGTGAGAAAGCAGTCTGCAGGCAAGTCAAAAAGGAGTGATCACATAATCCTAGGATGTCAACATCAAGATCCCAAAATATCTAAAGCATTAAATGCTCCAACAAAAGTTTCTCAACGAGAGGATTTCAAATGCTCCTACACAAGGCAAACAGATTGAAGATTTCAAAAAAACAATAACGCACAAATCATTAGAACATCTATCAAAGCCTCACTCTACGAATTTGAAGAGAAGTCTTACTTAGCTACTAAGTTCTTCAGAACTTATGCTTAAGGCAACTTAGTAGCACAACATCAACAAAACTCTCATAACAGAATTACCAAGTTTGCTGGACTTGAAGAGTACTCAGAGTACTCTTCAAGTCTGATGGGCTTGAAGAGTTGTTAATGAACTTGTTCTAAGACTGTTAGTCTAGAAGAAATCTCAGTGATTCAAAGATTGTATTAATATCCTTAGTAGATTTCTTAGTCGTTGAATAGAAGAGTTGATCAGGAGTCTTGAGTGCTATGAACCACTTAAAACACTGTCTCATTTACTTTCAATTTCTTTAACTGTTATATCGGCTATAACTGTTATTTAAATTATAACTTCTGTTTTATCTTAAAGGGGATAATTAATTCATATATTTTGCCGTGGTTAATTAATTATTTAATTAGCAAATATGTTAAATTACTCTTTAAAAAAAAGATTTTAAATATCTATTTAACCTCCTAGATACTTTCGTGCCTCCCAGAACTAATAAAAAGAAAAATAAGACAATATTGTTTGATATATAATTATATCTAAGTATTAATTTTGTTTTATTTAACAAAAAAGTTATAGTTTGAAATTTTGCTAGTTAAAATTGAAAAGGTAATGGTTTTTTTAGTTTTGACCTTTGACCTTTTTGCTGTCAAAATTAATTTTGCTTTCACTTTTAAATAAATACTACCAAACACCATTTTATACTTTAGATTTTAAAAAAGTGAAAGTATAAGTAATTACCAAATGGACATTTAATGTTTATAAATAAGATTTTTCATTGAATGGTGGGACTATACACACCTACAAGCTTCTACGTGTCTTACACCTAATATAATATAATTTTAATTAATAAAATAGTAAAATATTAAAATAATTATTAATAAAAATGATGAAATACCAAAAAACACCATTTGAAAAAATAATAAGATATATGTTAACGCCAATGTGACGCCCCCAAAATAGGTCCATTCCATCCAACCTATTCTGAGTCGTCAAATACATGGTACAGAAATAACTACAACTTTATTATTACAACATATAAACTGTGAGTTTAAATCTGAGATATTGCCATCTAGACAATATCCACACGCAAATAAATTTCCATCATAATTATTGATACATTATTTTACAAAATGGTGAGGACTACTAAACAACTCTCTCTAGAACCTTCATTCCATACCCCACTAGTACTTTCATTACATTCTCGCCTCACGAGAAGAAAAATGGAACAAAAAGAAAAAGGGTGAGCTCAACTAGCCCGGTAAAGAATATTATGACTAAGATAATATACAACAAATTATCGTTAGTCTTCAACGAGGGAAAAATCTAATAGAATACTGATAACAACGGTTTTAAATCAACAACTGCAGCGGAAACAACAATTCATTAGAAGAGTTAAGTAGAGAATGCAAATTACTATCTTCTATATATGAATTTAAAAGTTCATCGTCGATATTTTATCCCTGTAACATCAATCAATATATATCTGGAATCAAATATTCATCTTTGCACTACAGGCCAAAGATATTCATTAGTTGATCATGTTCATCTAAACACCTGTTCATCTTTGCACTACGGGCTAAAGATATTAATCAGTCGGTCATGTTCATCTCAACACCTGTTCATCTTTGCACTACGGGCGAAAGATATTCATCAAGAAATTATTCATCTTTGCACTACAGGCCAAAGATATTCAGTAATATCATCATATAGGACTGAGGATGTTGAAAAATATTTTAAAGGAAACGAATCCAGTGAAACAAAAGAACAAATATTAAGGATTCGTATTTCAAACAATCCAAGTTCAAAAATACTTCATAAGTAATCAGAGTGGAGTAAAATTCAAGAATGATCAAAACATGGATACAATCAAAGCTAGTATCCATAGTAGATATTTGGACAAAAAGAAGAAATTTTATTTTTCGGTGAATAGTGTCGTATTCGTGAATAGTGTCGTATACGTGAATAGTGCCGTATACGTGAATAGTACTCCGACACCAAAAGATAGAAATTTTATAAAAAACATCTTCACTCTTCGTGAATAGTACTCGTGAATAGTAACTCGTGAATAATAACTCATGAATAGTAACTCATGAATAGTAACCCCGTCATGAAAAAGTTTCAAATTTGATAAAAATTTTCAACCAATATTTTGGTATAATGATATTGAAGAAATAATATCATTTTCGAATAAAATAACATCCCTTACCTCGAAAAACAGTACTTCTAGTTGAAACACCGGATATAGACTATGACTTGAACTTGCACCGTATAGCAATACTCAAAGTATACTCAAAATACTCACAAGAATACGCTCGATAATATAGAGAGAGAAAACTTGATTTACGGTGTGATTTTCAATTCTAACCTAAGCACCCTATTTATAGGAAAATGCTTAGAACACAAAAGTAGAAAATTTAATATAATATTAATATATATTTTCCAAAACCTCATACGCATTACTTGCTTAAATTGAATTAAGCTCTATACATATTAAATGAGGCCACTTAAACATTCCAAAACGTTTTTCCTATTTTAAATATTTTAAACTTCCAAAAATCAATTATTTTGAAGTTTTGAACTTGATAATTCATAATAAATAGCCCTTTTATCGGAAAATTGAATCTCACAATTTTTATAGGAAATTCAATTCTCTTGTAACAACCCCAAAATAGGTCCATTCCATCCAACCCATTCGAGTCGCCAAATATATAGTGCAGGAAAATAACTCTGACTTTATTACAACAATTATCGTGCAATCAAACAACACATATCTTTGTGAGTTTGGATGCAAATATATACCAAGCTGTATGTACGTCACAATGACACCTTACATAAAGGTATAGTCAAAAAGCATTTTAGAAATTAGAATCTTTGGGAAGTGCTCGAGAAACCTTCGTATATGGGAGGCCGTGCTTTTCGGTTATGGTAGATATCATATGGCCACGAAATTATCCTTGGTTGACCAATAGACCCCTAAAGAAAAAGCGAGAAGATTACTATCATATTCTTCCCAATGGTGAGTCTTTTCTTGACATATCATTATCTCCTTGTCTCTAATTGGGTATTATACTCCAAACAAACACCAAGATTATATAGGTAGTGCTTGTAAATATACTCAAAAGTGGATGTGCACAACCATGTCTTATGATAACACGAGGTTGTATGTCATTAGACATCTTGTATGATAGTGACAAAACACCTTCCAAGTTAAATTCACCTCACCCTCAACATCTATAGACCACCACTCTATTCCTCATTATCCCCGCTCGACCCAACTACACCTTTATTACCTGAAAGGAATTGTGAAACAAAAGGGTGAGCACAACTAGCTCAGTAAAGAATATTATGACTAAAGATAAATAAATTATCAATAGTCTTCATCAGTAATAAATCAGAGATTTAGAACATATGGTAGATGATAAAACTTTTCAACCATAGTTGCAGTGGAATGAAGCGATCCATTAGAAGAGTCGAATAGGTATAAAGTCTATTGTCTTCTCCATGTTAAAAATCCACCAACAATATTTTATCCCTGTAACATCAATCAACAGTTCCTTTCCACAATCATATGAATAACTCATAATCATAATTGTGATTCTAAATTCCTCTTCTCATCCAGGACGAAGATAATTTTCATCACTTGTCTTTACACGAAACATCAAAGATCATGGTTATACCAAATCACGGTTCTGTTCATAATCATACTAATAAATTCATCTGCACTACGGGCCAAAGATATTCATCAACAGATTCATCATTTTACACTACAAAGCTAAAGATATTCAACAACGGGACATCTTTGCATTACAAGCCAAAGATATTCATCAATAATTCATCTTTGCACTACTGAAATTTTAAAGATATTCAACAACGGGACATCTTTGCATTCTGAGCCAAAGATATTCATCAATAATTCATCTTTGCACTACTGGGATAAAGATATTCAACAACAAAGTCATCTTTGCATTCTGAGCAATAGATATTCATCAATAATTCATCTTTGCACTTCTGGCTAAAGATATTCAACAACAAAAGTCATCTTTGCATTACGAGCCAAAGATATTCATCGATAATTCATCTTTGCACTACAGGCTAAAGATATTCAACAACAGTCATCTTTGCATTACGAGCCAAAGATATTCATCAATAATTCATCTTTGCACTACAAAGCTAAAGATATTCAACAACAGTCATCTTTGCATTACGAGCCAAAGATATTCATCAATAATTCATCTTTGCACTACAAAGCAAAGATATTCAACAATGGTCATCTTTGCATTCTGAGCCAAAGATATTCATCGATAATTCATCTTTGCGACTACAAATTTAAAGATATTCAACAACAGTCATCTTTGCACAACGAGCCAAAGATATTCATATTTCAAAGAAATACATAATCATTTCGAAGTTATATAACAATAATTATAACCATGTTGATCAATTCACCTTTGCACTTAAGCTAAAATATTCAATTGTAAATTCAATGGTCATGATCATACGGTCAACAATTCAACTTTTGCACCATTGGCCAAAGAGAACCTATGGTAACGATCTTACCAATAATCTACCCATCTTTACACTCAAGTCAAAGAGAAATATCATCATTAGGGTTATAAGAATGTTATATAAAAATAATATAATCAAAACATGGTTTTAATTTCAAGAGTAAGATTCATAAATCAACGATAATTTAGTTAGAAAAAGAAACCAATTTTGTCATGAATAGTAACTCGTGAATAGTAACCCATGAATAGTAACTTCGTAAATAGTAACTCATGAATAGTAACTCATGAATAGTAACTCGTGAATAGTAACTCATGAATAGTAACTCATGAATAGTACTCGATTGTTAAATACGTAATGTGAGTATCGTAAATAATGTCATATCGTAAATAGTATTATATACATGAATATTGTTGTATACATGAATAGTCTTGCAGTATCGTGAATAGTAACCCGACTCAAAAAGATAGAAATTCCACTAAAAAAAAAAAAACATCTTTACGCTTCATTAATAGTACTCGTGAATAGTAACTTCGTGAATAGTAACTCATGAATAGTAACTCATGAATAGTAACCCAGACATGAAAAAGTTCCAAATTTGATAAAAGTTCCAACTAATATTTCAAAGATAATGATATTGAAGAAATAATATCATTACTGAAAAAAAAAATAATATCCCTTACTATCCCTTACCTCGAAGAAGATGAGACTTACATTTGGATATCGGATATAATATTTGAAGGAAACTTGCATTGATGAATATCAACTCACCAAGTATCTAAATACTCACAAAATACACTCAATAATCTAGAGAGAAAGAAAGCTTATATTTCTTGTGTGATTTTCAATTCTAACAGCCCTCTATTTATAGGAAAATGTTAGCCCGTAAGCAGACTTGATTGACACAGTAACTGATGGCTTTACCTCGCTACTATTCCACCCACCAAAAATCAGCCATCTTCCCCAACAACCAAGAGTGGGGCCCACTAAATTCTAGAATTTTCCACCAAAACCTAATTTAGAATGAGTTACCTCTTAAAATTCATAACAAATCATACGTTCATTTTAACGGTTCAAAATTTGTGGACATATACTCAACTTATATATGTATAACATATCCAAAAATTACAACGATCCAACGGTCGGATTAAAATTATAACTAACGCAATATATCTCAAAAACATTAGTTTAATTTTTTAATACCTTCATTCGACAAAATACTAATAAAATACCTCAACATTAATTCCTTCATTTATAACCATATAAATAAATCCATCATTTATATTCACATCAAATAAATATTTCCTTATCATATAAATCAATAATTAATTATTCACAAATAATATTCGAGAATCACAATAATGATGACGAGCGGTTCAGGGAAGAGGGGCTTTCAATAAGGATCTCTCTCACTACTTGGCATGCAATTAGGTGACCAAACCTCTCCTTAGATGCGAGAACTTTCTAGACATTGCCAATAATGTTATCTAATAATATTATTCAAATAATATGAATTATTGATCCGATAATGTGAAATCATCGTGCGGTGACAATTATTGAAACAATAATAATATAAACTATCAACGCTGACAATTATTGAATCAATAAAATAAAATATTGAGCAGTAATTACTTTAACAATTATTGAGTAGTGCCTTCTTATGTAAGGATCAATAATTCAAAAATACCGTGTAAAACCGTGTGCATTTGTGCAAAAACACGCATTCATCGTATTTTAACCAAAGGTATTCAACGAGTGTTAACTTGATAACGATTACGTAGATTATTTATAAAAACTCAAATTTATCGTTTTCTCCATCCGGCTTATTACATTATATGGGCCCCTAAAATGAATGGCTTGCATGCGTAAATACGAATATTCCCCGACAGAAAGAATATTCCACGACCAAACGAATATTCCCCGACAACAATGAATATTTTATAACCACTTGTGTATTTTGAAAAAAAAAATCATATATCACCCTTAACTTTAACTTTTATCAATTTAACCATTTACTGAATAGTAATTATAAGAAAAATTGAATACTTTTATTTCATAAAATTGAGGTCTTACATCTACAACTTGCGGAAGAAAGTTTTTCCAAATTCAAATGCGAAATTGGCCAAGAAATCCACAAACCAGGCGATTTTACAAATTTATAATCAAATTTCGATCAAGAAATGGGGTCCACCAAACACACAAAACATGTGTTAATCATTTAATGTCACAAAAATACTCTTCCTCCTCATATACTCACATATCGCACATTCATTATAAAAATATCACCGTTAATATATTATTAAAATAATATATTTAAATGAATTATTTTATCGAGAAAAAGATAAAATATTAATTTTCAACAATTGTCACATTAAAATTTTCTCCATCTATATCCACATAAAATCAATATTTTCCTCATCATATAAATCAATAATTAATTATTCACAAATAATATTACTGAGAATCACGAAGATCGGCAAACCCGGTCGTTCCCAAGAAAGAGGGCTTTCAATAGGGATCTCTCCTTCTTGGGCGCATGCAATTAGGTGACCAAACCTCTCTTTTGGCGAGAATTTTCTAGACATTGCCAATAATGTTATCCAATAATATTATTAGGATAATATGAATTATTGTTAGATAATGGAAAATATTGTGTAATGACAATTTATTGAAACAACGGTAATATAAAATATCAATGCAAAGCAATTATTGAATCAATAAAATAAAATCTTTGAGCGGTAATTATCGTAACAATTATTGAGTAATGCCTTCTTACGTAAGAATCAATAATTGGTGCAATACTGCATGTCTTCTTGTTCAACAACGGCAGATTAGTGTGTTTTAAACACGGGTATTCAACGATATTAATGGTAACAACTACGCCTGTTATTTATAAACAACTTATATTTGTTGTTTTCTTCATCAATCGCTTTTCAAGTTATGGGGCCCCAAAAGATCGCTTGTGGCCGCATCGAATATTCTCAAGCGATTGAATATTCCACGACCAAACGAATATTTCAAGCGATAATGAATATTTTATAACCACTTGCTTATTTGAAATATTTGCGTATTTTACCCATAACTATCCACATTAATCAAATCAACCCTTACTATTTCAAAATAATAAATAGAGGAAAATAAATTTCATTTATTAATAATTTGGGGTCTTACTGACCTCCCTCCTTATGAAATTTCATCCTCGAAATTGACGTATGTACAGTGTTTGAAAAGATGAGAATACCTCGCTTTCATTTCCGTTTCCAACTCCCGGTCATTTTCTCAATAGCATGGTTTCTCCACAAAACTTTAACTTGTGGTATAACCTCAGTATATAGGACATGTTCTTTCCTATCCAAGATCTTGACAGTACCTCCTCAAATGACGTTAAGTCTTTGCTATCTCGTCGGTTTCTAACTCAATAGCGTGGTTGGTCGTCTCCACACATATTTACGTAACATCGATACGTGAAAAGCGTTATGAACACAGCGTCGTATTTGGTGGTGGTAAAAGCGAGTCTATAGGCCACAGTTCCTATTCGATCGAGAATTTCAAATGGATTAATAAATCGAAGGTTTGAGCTTTCCTCACCTCACCGATTCTAGCTTTTGAAATAACAACTTCTTGCACCTCCTTCTTCAAATTCATCGGCTCGGTGTGTAGCTTGAAGCGACTTTAACTTTATCGATTAAAAGTCGATTATACTCAGTATATCATCACGTGGGTACCTAGAGTTTTCATCTCCATCTCTATTATTTGTAAATTATACGAAATGAGTCTTTGACAATATCGTACTCGCGTACTTTTATACGATCTTCTACTCAACACGTCGCCTACCACGTTCGCTTTTTCGAGGATGGCATGGTCGAGAACATGTCTTTGAAATGAGTCTCCTCTTGAGTTCTTGAAGCACTTCCCACATTCCTTGCTCCATTCGAATTTTGTATCTCTACGAGTCATTGCGTTAATGGAATAGCGATTCGAGAATATCCTTCAACGAATCTCCGATAATAACCAACTAAGCCTGAAAGCTACGTATTTCGATTCTACCGCTTAGGTTGTTCTCAACTGTGACTCATATCCCAACCTTGGATAAGACGTTACAATGACACCTATTAGTTTACTATCGCATCGAATATGGTGTCCACTACGGAGAGTCCGGCGGTGCATTCTACAAAGGAAGTCACCGGATAAAAGGCTCGGTACCAAATTCTATAGTTGTATTTTTAACTCACGAAGTTCAATAGAGCCATTCGATATGAGATTTTAGAAATGAGTTTTGTCTTTGGGTTCAAAGTCGATACAAAATTTAATATCGGGCTTTGAGAGTAAGCAAGAAATTCTTGAAATACGTCGGGGAAAAATCAATAACAACGGGAATATTATTCAAATCGACGTGTCTTTATTCAAATCCATAACATGGACTAAGAAAACTTGACATCCATAGTAAACGAATGACTTCATGGCTTGATATGAAAATGTTTGACTACAATGGTTTGATTGCTTGAATTCGAATAACAGGTTGCTTAGGAATATGAAAACTAACAACCTTACGAAAGTAATCATTTTCGGTATGATGAGTAGTTAACCTTAAAATCACATCAAAAGCAAATATCTCTATAGAAATAAGGTTAACGAGGTAATGTGATGATAGTGCTGACTGAATCAAGCAAGATTTCTAAACAACGGATGTAATGAAAGTTTCTCTAATGGATTCTCCATAAATAGGTCAAAGTCTAATTTCTCCGTAGTCAAGTTCAAACGTTGAGCGCAAACAAGAGAGATAAAAGAATGGGTAGAATCCCAGTATCTAGTAAGGTATAAACTTCGCAAGAATTTATAATTAACTAACCCGTCTTAACTTTGTTCGGGTTCTTGCATTTAATGGCCACGACAAATGCTCTTCCGAGAACCGATTGACTTTGACTTTTACGGGACATACTTTTGAGTCACCATTCATTGGATTGGGTTTCGATACTGCGCATAATCTCGAAAGCGATATGTCCTTCTTTTCCATAATTATAGCATACCTTAAACTATTGTGGGCGGCCAATGATATATCCCCTCTTCCCCGCATTTGTAACATCGACCGGTGGTCTTTCTCCTCCTTGGAACCCGGTTACATTTGGCGCCAGCGTCTTCGCATGGTCGTTGTTGAATCTCCTCTTTTTAAAATCTCCTCCCAGGCTTCGCTTCTTCTATTTTCATGGCCACGATTACCACGGAGTAGTTTACCGCCTTTGTCCGTATTCTTCTTTCTCTCATTGGTTATCGTTATTACGATGATGATCGCTATCTTGGTGTGTTCTGGTTATGGTCCCTCGGTTGAACGTACTTTCGTTATCTCGCTTCTAACAATTGAGCCCATTGACAACACATCTGAATAGAGAGAAAATTTATGAGAAATGAGATATCGACGTATGTCGGGTTTCAAACCTCTCGTAAAACATCCGGTTATACGTTCCTCATTTTCCACCAAATGAGGTCTGAAACTGGATAACTCCATGAACTTCGCCTCGTCTTTGGGACACCGTCATGTTATTCGCTCCGATCTAATAAACTCCACTTCCTTCATACGCATAGACGAATACTTTTAGGGAAGTACTTGTCATTGAATCGCTTCAAACATCTCCCATGACATCTTTGAGTGCAATTTGGATGGGTACGCTTCACCGTAGATTCCCACCGATGTCTGCCTCGTTCACGGAACATAAAAGTAGCGAATAGAACTTTCTGTTCCTCCGCATCCCAAGACTTGAATATCTTGGTAATTTGTTTGATCCACGTCTCCGCCTTTAATCGGATCTGGTTTTCCCTGGTCGGTGGTCCCAACTCTTTGAGCCGCTTGGTACTGTGACCAATTCGTGAATTGCTATCATTTCCTCCTCAGATTTTGAACACGAGTCTCCTAAATCGATTTTGTATGAAGCTGCAAAAGCTTCTAAACATCCCCTCGTTCATCATCCGCGGTGGTGTTGTTCACAGGAGGTACATTGCCGACTGTTGACGTTCTCCTTGTTGGTAAAAATACAGCATCTCCACGGTCTCATTTACTCTCCATGTTAATATTCTCGGTCGACATTCTCAATCATTGTCATAAAACAAGGGTTAATTAAGGAAATCAATATATCACATAATATCCCTATATACTAACCAACTAACAAATAAGCTTAGGTAGGACACCTTTAGCGAAGGATTTACTCGTCTCTCCCTCCTAGTTCTATTCCCCGATCTCCGCCTTGAAGATCATATCCTAAGCTCGATACCAACCGTGACGCCCCAAAATAGGTCCATTCCATCCAACCCATTTCGAAAGTCGCCAAATACATGGTGCGTAAATAACTACAACTTTATTATTACAACATATAAAGCTGTGAGTTTAAATACTGAGATATTGTCATCTCAGACAATATCCACACGCAAATAAATCCCCATCATAATTATTGATACATTATTTTACAAAATGGTGATGACTACTAAACAACTCTCTTTAGAACCTTCATTCCATACCCCCACTAGTACTTCGCTACATTCTCGCCTCCCGAGAAGAAAAATGGAACAAAAAGAAAAAGGGTGAGCTCAACTAGCCCGAAGAAGAAGAATATTATGACTAAGATAATATACAACAAATTATCGTTAGTCTTCAACAGGGAAATATCTAATAGAATACAATAGACAACCAGTTTTAAATCAACAACTACAAAGTGAAACAAAAATTCATTAGAAGAGTTAAGTAGAGAATGCAAAATGTGGACGCCCCCAAAATAGGTATACATCACCCATTCGGAGTTGTCAATACATGATTATACGTAGAAACAAATACAACTTTATTATTACAACAAAGAAAGCTGTGAGTTTAAATACAAATATTATCTTCTGATAATATCTATACTCAAATAAATCCTCATCACATTTATTGATACATTATTTTACAAAAATGGTGAGGACTACTAAACAATCCTTTCTAAAACTTTCATTCCATTTTGAGGCTCGTACTCGCTTATATTCTCGCCTCACGAGAAGAATGGAACAAAAGGAAAAGGGTGAGCTCAACTAGCTCATAAAGAATATTATGACTAAGATAATATACAACAAATTATCGTTAGTCTTCAACAGGAAAAATTTAATAGAATACAATAGACAACAAATTTTAAATCAATATTCAATGAAATAATAATTCATTAGAAGAGTTAAGTAGAGAATGCAAACTACTATCTTCTATGTATGAATTTAAAAGTTCATCGTCTATCTTTTATCCTGTAACAACAATCCATAAACATACGGAATCAAATATTCATCTTTGCACTCTGCCAAAGATATTCATCGATTGGTCATGTTCATTTAAACACTGTTCATCTTTGCACTACTGCCAAAGATATTCTTGAAAGAAATCATTCATCTTTGCACTACTGGTGCCAAAGATATTCAATAATATCATCATTTAAGACCGAGGATGATGATGAAAATATTTTTTTAAAAGCGAATCCAAATTGAAACAAAATGACAAGGATTAAGGATTAAGGATTAGTACTTTGTTTTATCCATGTTCAAAAATACCTCAAAATAATCATAGTGGTGTAAAATTCAAGAATGATCAAAACATGGATACAATCAAAGCTAGTATCTAGAATAGATATTTTGGACGAAAAGAAGAAATTTTATTTTTCGATGAATAAGGTCAGATATCGTGAATAGTCTTGAGTATCGTGAATAAGTAACTCAACACCAAAAGATAGAAATTCCACAAAAAAAACATTTTCACGCTTCACTTAATAATAGTACTCGTGAATAGTAATCGTGAATAGTAACTCATGAATAGTAACTTCGTGAATAGTAACTCATGAATAGTAAGTAACCCGACATGAAAAAGTTCCAAATTTGATAAAAAGTTCCAACCAATATTTCAAAGATAATGATATTGAAGAAATAATATCATTTGAGAAGAAAATAACATCCCTTACCTCAAAGAATCAAGATTTCGGAAGGAAAGATCTAAGTGATCTTTGAATGAAACTTATCTTGAGCAAGAATCGTCAAAGTATCTAAATACTCACAAAATACGCTCAATAATATAGAGAGAAAAGAGAAAACTTTGTTTTCGGTGTGATTTTAATTCTAACTTAGCCTCTATTTATAGGAAAATGTTAGCCGTAGAAAGCGGACTTGACCGCTTACTACTTTGGCTTTTACTCGCTACTATTGCCACCCACCACATTTGAAATAAAATTCAGCACATTTTTTCACCAACCACAAGTGGGGCCCACTCAATTCTAGAATTTTCCACCAAAATCAATTATAACCCTACTTTCAAGAATCAAACACCTCTTAAAATTTATAACAAATCATTCGTTCATTTTTACGGTTCAAAATTTGTAGACATATACTCAACTTATATATGTATAACATATCCAAAAATCATAACGATCAGCGATCGATTAAAAATTATAACTCACGCTTAATATATCGTAAAAATCTTGATTTGATTTTTAATACCTCCATTCCGACAAAAAATCCGATAAAACACCTCAACATTAAATCCTTCAATTATAACCACATATAATAAATAAATCCATCATTTATATCCATATCAAATAAATATTTTCTTATCATATAAATCAATAATTAATTATTCCCAAATAATATTACGAGAATCACTGATTATAATGACCAAAAGCGGTTCAGGAAAGAGGGGCTTTCAATAAGGATCTCTCCATCTGGCGCCGCAATTAGGTGACCAAACCTCTCCTTGATGTAACTTTCTAGACATTGCCAATAATGTTATCTAATAATATTATTCAAATAATATGAATTATTGATCCGATAATGGGAAATATTGCAAATGACAATTATTGAAACAACAATAATATAAAATACCAACGCAAAGACAATTATTGAATCAATAAAATAAAATATCTTTGAGCGATAATTCGTAACAATTATCGAGTAGTGCGCCTTCACGTAAGGATCAATAATTGATGCAATACCGTGTCTTCTTTGTTCAACAACGCGTATTAGTGTGTTTTAACCACGGGTATTCCAACATGATATTAACGGTAAAAATTACGCTGTTATTTTTAAACAACTTATATTTGTCGTTTTCCTCATCCAATCGCTTTCAAGTTATGGGGCTCACACATGGTTGCTTGTGCTGTCGCATTTAATATTCCCCGAAGCATCGAATATTCCACGACCAAACGAATATTCCCAAACAACAATGAATATTTTATAACCACTTGCTTATTTTGAAATATTTGCGTATTTTACCCATAACTATCCACATTAATCAAATCAACCCTTACTATTTCAAAATAATAAATAAAGGAAATTCCTTTTATTTTAAAAAATTTGGGGGTCTTACAACCTCCCTCCTTATAAAATTTCAGTACTCGAAATTGACGACGATACACAGTGTTTGAAAAGGTGAGAATACCTCGCTTTCATTTCGTTTCCAATTCCCGGTCATTTCCTCTATAGCATGATTCCTCCACAAAACTTTAACTTGTGGTATGACCTTTCTTAGCGTAGGACATGCTCCTTCCTATCCAAAATCTTGACAGTACCTCCTCACATACGTTAAGTCTTGGCTATCTCGTCGTGGGGTTCTAACTCTATAACGTGGTTCGGGTCTTTCACATATTTCTGAAGTACGGATATGTGAAACACATTATGAACACGAGACATACTTGGAGGTAACGCAAGTCTATAGGCTACATTTCCTACTCGGTCAAGAATTTGAAATGGACCAATAAATCGTGGATTGAGCTTTCCTCTCTTTCCAAATCTTGTAACTCCCTTCCATGGAAGCAACTCGCACAATATCATACGATCCCTACACTAAATTCCACGTCCCTTTCGATGAAGATCCGCATAACTCTTTTTGTCGATCTTGTGTCGTTTTGTATCGTTTGTCGAATCATTTGGATCTTTTCGGTAGTATAATACGTACTAACTTCGGGTCCCAACAATGTTGCTTCACCCACCTCATCCCAACATATTGGAGAACGACATTTTCGTCCATATAATGCTTGAATGGAGCCACACCTATACTTGCTCGATAATTTGTTGTTGTAGGAGAATTCCACCAATGGTAAATACTTATCCCAACCGCCCTTGAAGTTCAGGACATGTAGTCTTAATAAATCTTCAAGAGTTTTAATAGTCCTCTCTCGATTGTTCGTCTGGTTTGGGGATGGTATCTTAGAACTAAATCGCAGAACTGCGCCCATAGCTTTTTGCAAGCTAACCCAAAATCTTGAAGTGAATCTTGGGTCACGATCCAAAACTATGGATACTGGGCATGCCATGCAACCTCACAATCTAATTTACGTATCATACTAGTAAGGCGTTCAAGGAATAAGTCTCCGATTCGCAAGAAATGAGCAGATTTGGTTAATCTATCAACAATAACCCAAATAGCATTGATGCCTTGAGAAACCGTAGGAAGACCCAGAACGAAATCCATGGTAATGTGTTCCCACTTCCATTAGGAATCTCAAGTGGTTGCAACGGACCCTTAGGTACTAGATGCTCGCCTTTACACGTTGACAAGTTAAACACATTGAGATAAACTTTGCAATCTCTCTCTTCATATTGTTCCACCAAAATGTATGTCGAAGATCACGATACATTTTAGTACTTCGAGGATGGATTGCAAATGGTGTATTGTATGCCTCCATCATAATCTTTTTCTTCAAATCGAGTCGTTAGGAACACAAAGTGCAGAGTGGACTCAAGTATTCCTTCTTCATCAATTCTCGCTTAGGAATAGCTCCTTCTTGTACTTTCTTCTTCATACGCATCAGCTCGGGTCGGTGGCTTGAAAGCAACCTTAACTTTTTCTATTAAAGTTGGCTCTACGCGTATACTTGACATCATCGCTTTTCGTTCCGCATATGATCTTCTACTCAATGCGTCCTACCACGTTCAACTTTTACCGGGATGGTATTGAATAGTGTGGTCGTAGTCTTTCAATAGTTCGAGCCAACGTCATTGCCAGCATGTTGAGTTCTTTTTGAGTGAAGAAATATTTAAGGCTTTTATGGTCCGAATATATCTCCACTTTCTCCCCATATAGATAGTGCCTCCATATCTTTAAGCTTGAAAACGATCGGGCCGCTAACTCTAGATCATGAGTAGGATAATTCCTCTCATACTCTTTAAGTTGTCGCATGAGGCATAGGCTATGACTTTCCCACGTTGCATGAGAACACATCCTAAACCCTTTGCTGAAGCATCATTTGAGATAACAAATCCATCCGAACGGATGGTATTGTTAGAACAGTGCCGAAATAAGTCTCCTCTTAAGCTCTTGGAAACTCTTCTCGCATTCTTCATTCCAAAGCGAATTTTGTATCCTTAGGAGTTAATTTGAGTTAATGGAGTAGCGATTCGAGAAAACCCTTCCACGAATCTCCGATAATAACCAAATAAGCCCAAAAGCTACGTGACTTGATCACCGAACTTGGTTGCTCCAAACTTTGTATTGCTTCAATCTTCACGGATCAACAGATACTCCATGTTTTGACACCACATGCCCAAGAAAGGCTACTTCCTCGCCGCGAACTCGCATTTCTTCAATTTGGCATATAGTTGGTTTTCGAAGCCTTTCGAGTACCAACTTCAAATGGTGCTCATTATCTTCACGACTTTTGGAATATATAAGGATGTCATCAATAAAGACAACAACAAACCGATCCAAATATTCCTTGAATACTCGGTTCATCATATCCATGAAAGCCAGCAGAGAGCATTAGTTAGTCCGAAAGACATGACTAAGAATTCATAATGCCCATACCGAAGTTCAAGGCGTCTTTGGAATATCCTCGATTCTAATCTTTGGTGATGATATCCGTAAGCTAAGATCGATTTTTGAAAAGAATGTGCCCCTTCAGAATCGGTCAAACAAGTCATCAATACGAGGTGAGGATACCTATTCTTGATGGTGACATGGTTCAATTCCGATAGTCAATACAAAAGTCGCATACTCCCGTCTTTCTTCTTCGAATAAAAGCAGAGCACCCCAAGGAGATGTCTTGGGGCCGAATGAAACCGATGTCCAATAATTCTCGTAGTTGGACCTTTAACTCGATGTTCAATAGGAGCCATTCGATATGGGGTTTTAGAAATGGGCTTTGTACCGAGTTCAAGATCAATAAAGAATTCAACTTCACGTTCGGGGTAGGCCGGGAAGTTCTTGAAAATCGTCGGGAAAGTCAATAACAACAGAATATTATTCAAATTTGGACGTGTCTTTATTCAAATCCATAACATGGGCTAAGAAAGCTTGACATCCGTTTTTCAATAAACGAATAGCTTTATGATTAGATATGATAGTGATTGATTTTAATGGTTTAGTTGCTTGAATTGCATACAACGGGTTGGTTAGGAATATGAAAACTAACAACCTTACGAAAATAATCAATTTTGGCATGATGAGTAGTTAACCAATCAATTCCTAAAATCACATCAAAAGCAAGTATCTTTAAAGAGATAAGGTCAACAAATAAGTAAGGTAATGGTGCCAACTTGAATCAAACAAGATTTATAAGCGAGTGGATGTGATGAAAGTTTCTCCTAATGAGTTTCCACAGATAGATCAAAGTCTAATTTCTCCGAGTCAAGTTTAAACGTTGAGCACATGCGGGAGAGATAAATGAATGGGTAAAGACACCAGTATCAAGTAAGGTATAAACTTCGCAAGAATTTATAAATAGCTTACCGTGATCACCTCGTTTGGGTTCTCGCATTATGACCGACCACAACAAACGCTTCTTCCGGAATCGTTGACTTTGACTTTTTTGGGACGATCTTTTGAGTCACCGTCCCCCATTGAACTAGGTTTCGCCATCGCATAATCTCGAAGCGATATGTCCTTCCTTTCCACAACTATAGCATACCTTGAAGCTGTTGTGGGCGGTTTGACCGATATGTCCCTCTTTTCCGCATTTGTAGCATATAATGGGTGGTCGTTCTCCTCCCTTAGAACCGATTCTTTACGCAAGACCGCTGTCGTCTTCACATAGTCGTTGTTAAATCTCCTCTTTTAAAATCTCCTCGACTCGCTTCTTCATTTTTCATGACCATGATTACCACCAGAGTGGTAACCATTTTTGTCCGTCTCTTTTCTTTCTCCATTTGGTTATCATTATTCATTGATCGCTATCTCAGTACGATCTGGTGTGGTCCTCGGTTGACCGTACTCGTTATCTCGCTTCTAATAATTGAGCCCTGTTTACAACATCCGAATAAAGAGAAAGTTTATGAGAAATGAGATCTTGACGTATCTGGGTTTCAAACCTCTAAGAAACATTCCGCATATCGTTCCTCATTCTCCACCAAATGAGGTGCAAACACGGATAACTCTGCAAACTTTACCTCGTCTTTGAGACACCGTCATGTTGTTTTGCTCTAATTTGATGAACTCCACTTCCTCATACGACGAACACTTTCGTGAAAGTATTTGTCATTAAATAGTCTCTCAAACGCGTCTCCCAAGACATGCCGAAGTGCGGTGGATGGTGTACGCTTACTGACTCCCACCGATGGTCTCGCTTCGCCACGGAACTTAAAGGTGGCGAATGGAACCTTCTGTTCTCCGTGCATCCCAAGACATCGAATATCTTGGTAATTTGCTTGACCCATGTTTCCGCATGATCGGATCCGCTTTCCCTTAAATTCAGGTGGTCCCAACTCTTTGAACTGTTTTCATTTGTGACAACCCGTGAATTGCTATCATTTCCTCTCGTATTTTGAACACGAGTCTCCCTCGTCTCGATTTTGTATGAACCGCAAAAAGCTTCTAAACATCCCTCGTTCATCATCTCGCTTCAATGGTGTTGTTCACGGGAGGAACATTGCCACGACTGTTGCCACGTTCTCCTCGTTGGTGAGTACAGGCGTCTCCACGGTCTCATTTCCATTGTTAATATTCTCATTCGACATTCTCAAACATCGTCATAAAACAAAGGTTAATTAAGGAAATCAATATATCACATAATATCCCTATATCTTGACCAACTAACAAATAAGCTTAGGTAGGACACACTAGCGAAGGATTTTCGTCTCTCCCTCCTAGTTTATATTCCCGATCTCCGCCAGAGATCATATCCCTAAGCTCGATACCAACCGCATGGCGCCCCAAAAATAGGTATACATCACCCATTCGGGTTGTCAATACATGGTACGTAAACAACTACAACTTTATTATTACAACAAGAAAAGCGTGAGTTTAAATACAAATATTATCTTCAGAACAATATCTATACTCAAATAAATCCTCATCACATTTATTGATACATTATTTTACAAAAAATGGTGAGGACAACTAAACAATCCTTTCTAAAACCTTCATTCCATACCCCGAGCTTCGCACGCATTATATTCTCGCCTCCCGAGAAGAATGGAACAAAAAGGAAAAGGGTGAGCTCAACTAGCTCAATAAAGAATATTATGACTAAGATAATATACAACAAATTATCGTTAGTCTTCAACAGGAAAAATTTAATAGAATCTGATAGACAACAAATTTTAAATCAATATTCGCAATGAAATAATAATTCATTAGAAGAGTTAAGTAGAGAATGCAAACTACTATCTTCTATGTATGAATTTAAAAGTTCATCGCTCATCTTTTATCCCTGTAACAACAATCCATAAACATCTGGAATCAAATATTCATCTTTGCACTACAGCCAAAGATATTCATCGATTGGTCATGTTCATTTAAACACTGTTCATCTTTCAGACTACTGTGCCAAAGATATTCTTGAAATCATTCATCTTTTCACTACAAAGCCAAAGATATTCAATAATATCATCATTTAAGACCGAGGATGATGAAAAATATTTTAAAAAGCGAATCCGGTGAAACAAAATGACAAGGATTAAGGATTAAGGATTCAGTACTTTGTTTTATCCATGTTCAAAAATACCTCAAAATAATCATAGTGGTGTAAAATTCAAGAATGATCAAAACATGGATACAATCAAAGCTAGTATCCGAATAGATATTTTGGACGAAAAGAAGAAATTTTATTTTTCGATGAATAGTCTTCAGAGTATCGTGAATAGTCTCAGTATCGTGAATAGTCTGCAGATATCGTGAATAGTAATCTCACACACCAAAAGATAGAAATTCCACAAAAAAATATTTTCACGCTTCATGAATAGTACTCGTGAATAGTAACTCGTGAATAGTAACTCATGAATAGTAACCCGACATGAAAAAGTTCCAAATTTGATAAAAGTTCCAACCAATATTTCAAAGATAATGATATTGAAGAAATAATATCATTTGAGAAGAAAATAACATCCCTTACCTCAAAGAATCGAGTGCCGGAAGGAAAGATCGGGAGTGATCTTTGAATGAAACTTATCTTGAGCAATAAAGAACTCTCAAAGTATCTAAATACTCACAAAATACGCTCAATAATATAGAGAAAAAAGAGAAAACTTTGTTTACGGTGTGATTTTAATTCTAACTTAGCCCTCTATTTATAGGAAAATGTTAGCCGTACCAAGCGGACTTGACTGCTTTACTGGCTTTACCTCGCTACTATTGCCACCCACCACATTTGAAATAAAATTCAGCACATTTTTTCACCAACCACAAGTGGGGCCCACTCAATTCTAGAATTTTCCACCAAAATCAATTATAACCCTACTTTTCCAGAATCAAACACCTCTTAAAATTTATAACAAATCATTCGTTCATTTTTAACGGTTCAAAATTTGTAGACATATACTCAACTTATATATGTATAACATATCCAAAAATCGCATAACGATCCAGCGGTCCGATTAAAAAATTATAACTCACGCTTAATATATCGTAAAAATATTTGATTTGATTTTAATACCTCCATTCAGCAAAAATCATCGATAAAACACCTCAACATTAAATCCTTCAATTATAACCACATATAATAAATAAATCCATCATTTATATCCATATCAAATAAATATTTTCTTATCATATAAATCAATAATTAATTATTCCCAAATAATATTACGAGAATCACAATTACGACAACCGAGTAGGTCCTCAGGAAGAGGGGCTTTCCAATAAGGATCTCTCCTTCTTGGCGGCGCAATTAGGTGACCAAACCTCTCCTTGAAGCGATGAACTTTCTAGACATTGCCAATAATTTTATCTAATAATATTATTCAAATAATATGAATTATTGATCCGATAATGGGAAATGTCGTTGACAATTATTGAAACAAGAATAATATAAAATACCAACGCGACAATTATTGAATCAATAAAATAAAATCTTTGAAGATAATTCAGTAATAATTATTGAGTAAGTGCCTTTACGTAAGGATCAATAATTGATGCGATACCAGTGTCTTCTTGTTCAACAACGGCGTATTAGTGTGTTTTAACCACCGGGTATTCCAACAATGATTAACTTGGTAACAATTACGTAGATTATTTTTAAACAACTTATATTTGTCGTTTTCTCATCCAATCGCTTTTTAGTTATGGGGCCCACATATGGTCATGTGGTGCATGCGAATATTCTGAAGCGATCTGAATATTCCACGACCAAACGAATATTTCCCGACAACAATGAATATTTTATAACCACTTGCTTATTTTGAAATATTTGCGTATTTTACCCTAACTATCCACATTAATCAAATCAACCCTTACTATTTCAAAATAATAAATAAAGGAAATTCTTTTTATTTAAAAAAATTTCGGTCTTACACAAACTACTATCTTCTATATATGAATTTAAAAGTTCATCGTCGATATTTTATCCTGTAACATCAATCAATATATATCCGAATCAAATATTCATCTTTGCACTACTGTGCCAAAGATATTCATTAGTTGATCATGTTCATCTAAACACTGTTCATCTTCTTTGCACTACTTGAAAGCCAAAGATATTAATCGATCGGTCATGTTCATCTCAACACTGTTCATCTTTGACCTTCTTGGCGAAAGATATTCATCAAGAAATCATTCATCTTTGCACCATGTGCCAAAGATATTCATATAATATCATCATTTAGGTGAGGATGATGAAAAATATTTTTAAAGGAAACGAATCCAAAGTGAAACAAAAGAACAAATATTAAGGATTCGTATTTCAAACAATCCAAGTTCAAAAATACTTCATAAGTAATCAGAGTGGAGTAAAATTCAAGAATGATAAAAACATGGATACAATCAAAGCTAGTATCCATAGTAGATATTTGGACAAAAAGAAGAAATTTTATTTTTAATTGAATAAGTGTCGATATCGTGAATAGTAACTTCAGACACCAAAAGATAGAAATTTCATAAAAAAAAACATCTTCACGCTTTCGTGAATAGACTCGTGAATAAGAACTTCGTGAATAATAACTCATGAATAGTAACTCGTGAATAGTAACTCATGAATAGTAACTCATGAATAGTAACCCGTCATGAAAAAGTTTCAAATTTGATAAAATTTCCAACCAATATTTTGGCATAATGATATTGAAGAAATAATATCATTTTTGAATAAAATAACATCCCCTTACCTCGAAAAGCGAAGATTCTAGTTGAAACAGGATATAAAGGCTATGACTTGAACTTGCACCAGTATAGCAATACTCAAAGTATACTCAAAATACTCACAAGAATACGCTCGATAATATAGAGAGAAAACTTGATTTACGGTGTGATTTTCAATTCTAACCCAAGCACCTATTTATAGAAAAATGATTAGAACACCAAAGTAGAAAATTTAATATAATATTAATATATATTTTCCAAAACCTCATACGCACACTTGCCAACTAAATTCAGCTCCTATACATGTTAAATGAGGCCACCTAAACATTCCAAAAACGTTTTTCCTATTTTAAATATTTTAAACTTCCAAAAATCAATTATTTCGGAGCTTCGGAACTTCAATAATTCATAATAAATAGCCCTTTTATCAGAAAATTCGAATCTCACAATTTTTTATAGGAAATTCAATTTCTACAACTTTGCGAAGAAAGTTTTCCAAATTCCAAATGTAAATTGGACCGAAATCCACAAACGAAAGCGATTTTTACAAATTTATAATCAAATTTCGGTCAAGAAATGGGGTCCACCGACACACAAAACATGTGTTAATCATTTAATGTCACAAAATACTCTTCCTCCTCATATACTCACATATCGCACATTCATTATAAAAATATCACCGTTAATATATTATTAAAATAATATATTTAAATGAATTATTTTATCAGAAAAAGATAAAATATTAATTTTCAACAATTGTCACATTAAAAATTTTCTCCATCTATATCCACATAAAATTAATATTTTCCTCATCATATAAATCAATAATTAATTATTCACAAATAATATTACAGAATCACAGTACTGGCAACCAGGCCGTTCCCAAGAAAGAGGGGGCTTTCCAATAAGGATCTCTCCTTACTGGCGCGTAATTAGGTGACCAAACCTCTCTTTAGAAAGAATTTTCTAGACATTGCCAATAATGTTATCCAATAATATTATTCAGATAATATGAATTATTGCTCCGATAATGGAAAATACTGTGTAATGACAATTTATTGAAACAACAGTAATATAAAATATCAATGCAGCAATTATTGAATCAATAAAATAAAATCTTTGAAGCAATAATTATCGTAACAATTATTGAGTAGTGCCTTCTTATGTAAGAATCAATAATTGGTGCAATCTGAGTCTTCTTCGCTCAACAACGCGCGAGTAGTGTGTTTTAACCACGGTATTCCAACAGTATTAATCTGTAATAATAACTGTAGTTATTTATAAACAACTTATATTTGTTGTTTTCTTCATCCAATCGCTTTCAAGTTATGGGGCCCACAAAAGATCTGTGCCGTCGCACGAATATTCCGAATGAAACATTTAATATTCCACGACCAAACGAATATTCCCTGAGCGATAATGAATATTTTATAACCACTGCTTATTCAAATATTTGCGTATTTTACCCATAACTATCCACATTAATCAAACTAACCCTTACTATTTCAAAATAATAAATAGAGGAAAATAAATTTGATTTATTAATAATTTGGGGTCTTACAACCTCCCCTCCTTATGAAATTTCATCCTCGAAATTGACGTACGTCACTGTGTGTTTGAAAAGATGAGAATACCTCGCTTTCATTTCCGTTTCCAACTCCGGGTCATTTCCTCAATAGCATGGTTTCTCCACAAAACTATAACATGTGGTATAACCTAAGACATATGGGACATGTTCTTTCCTATCAAAGATCTTGACAGTACCTCCTCGCACGTTAAGTCTTGGCTATCTCGTCAGGTTTCTAACTCAATGACGTGGTTCGGTCATCCATATATTTACGTAACATCGATACGTGAAAAGCGTTATGAACACGCATCATACTTGGCAGTAAAACGAGTACATAGGCCACAGTTCCTATTCGATCGAGAATTTCAAATGGATTAATAAATCGAAGGTTTGAGCTTTCCTCACCTCACCGATTCTCGCTTTTGAAATAACAACTTCTTGCACCTCCTTCTTCAAATTCATCGGACTCCGGTGTGTAGCTTGAACGACTTTAACTTTATCGATTAAAGTCGATTATACTCAGATATCATCACGTGGGTACCTAGAGTTTTCATCTCCATCTCTATTATTTGTAAATTATCTGAAATGAGTCTTTGTGACAATATCGTTTTCAGATTTTGTATCGATCTTCTACTCAACACGTCGCCTACCACGCTCGTTTTTCCAAGATGGCATGGTCGAACATGTCTTTGAAATGAGTCTCCTCTTGAGTTCTTCAAGCTCTTCCCACATTCCTTGCTCCATTCGAATTTTGTATCTCTACGAGTCATTGCGTTAATGGAATAGCGATTCGAGAATATCCTTCAACGAATCTCCGATAATAAATAACTAACTAAGCTTCTGAAAGCTCACGATTTCGATTACTGAGCTTAGGTTGTTCTCAATCGTGACTCATATCCCAACCTTGGATAAGACGTTACAATGACACCTATTAGTTTACTATCGCATCTAATATGGTGTCCCCTACGGAGAGTCCGGTTTTGATTGCATTCTACAAAAGGAAGTCACCGGATAAAGGCTCAGTACCAAATTTATAGTTGAATTTGTAACTCCACGAAGTTCAATAGAGCCATTCGATATGAGATTTTAGAAATGAGTTTTGTACCAAATTTTCAAATTTCAGATTCGACTTTATCATCTTATACTCGCTAAAGAGTGCTACATTCAAGCATCACATATCGGGTAACCTGCTTGAATCGTTGCATCCTTTTGCTCCACACGCCTGCAATTCTTGATTGCTCTTCTAACTCATGAATACGATTTTGCAATTCTACATTTTGATCATAAAATACCTCTAATAAACTCTCTTGTGTACCTCTTCTTCCTCTTCTTCCTCACTCTCACCGTTACCTCTGCGATTATCTCGAAAGTCAACTATCAATTCTTCACTCACCACATGGATATCTCTAATTCCTTCTTCACCGACATCACATTATCACGGTTGGCGATTAGAGGTGTCTCCACGATCTCATTCACTCCATTGTTAACGCGTTCAAGCGTGACCATTCTTAAAACTATCATAAAACAAGGGTTAATTAAATAAATTAACAAATCACATAATACCCCTATATTATGACCAACCAACAAATAAGCTTAGGTAGGACACACTTTAGCGAAGGATTTACGTCTCTCTCCCTCCTAGTTCTATTCCCGATCTCCGCCAGATCATATCCCTAAGCTCGATACCAATTGTGGCGCCCCCAAAATAGGTATACCTGACACCCGTTACGAGTCGCCAAATACATGGTACAAGAAACAAACTACAACTTCAATAATATAAATGTCGTGTGAAATACGACAATATATCTTAATGAGTTTAAATATAATATTGTCTTCTAGACAATATCCACATAAATAAATCCCCATCATAATTATTGATACATTATTTTACAAAATGGTGAGGACTACTAAACAACTCTCTCTAGAACCTTCATTCCATACCCGCTAGTACTTCATTTACATTCTCGCCTCACGAGAAGAAAAATGGAACAACAAGGAAAAGGGTGAGCTCAACTAGCCCGATAAAGAATACTATGACTAAGATAATATACAACAAATTATCGTTAGTCTCAGCGAGGAAAAATCGATAGAATCTGATAGGCAACAAGTTTCGGATCAATATTCGCGGTGAAATAATAATTCATAGAAGAGTTACGTAGAGAATGAAATCTACTATAATCTATGAATTTAACGATCCATCATCAATATTTTATCCTGTAACATCAATCGATATTCATCTCAAATCAAATATTCATCTTTGCACTCTCAGGGCCAAAGATATTCATCAATCGGTCATGTTATTCATCTCAACACTGTTCATCTTTGCACTAAAGGCCAAAGATATTCATCGATCGGTCGTATTCATTTCAACACTGTTCATCTTTTTGCACTCTGGGCCAAAGATATTCTTGAAATCATTCATCTTTGCACTACTGGGGCCAAAGATATTCAATAATATCATCATTTAAGGCGAGGATGATGAAAATATTTTAAAAAAGCGAATCCGGTGAAACAAAATGTGAGGATTAAGGATTAAGGATTAGTACTTTGTTTTATCCATGTCAACAATACCTCAAAAATAATCGTAGTGGTGTAAAATTGAGAATGATCAAAACATGGATCTGATCAAAGCTAGTATCCGAATAGATATTTTAGACGAAAAGAAGAAATTTTTTTTTTTGAATAGAATGAGTATCGTGAATAGTAGATATCGTGAATAGTGCAAGTATCGTGAATAGTAACTCAGACACCAAAAGATAGAAATTCCACAAAAAAACATCTTCACGCTTGAATAGTGAATAGTACTCGTGAATAGTAACTCGTGAATAGTAACTCGTGAAAGTAACTTCGTGAATAGTAACTCGTGAATAGTAACCCCAGAGCATGAAAAAGTTCCAAATTTGATAAAAACTTGGATCGACATTCAAAGATAATGATATTGAAGAAATAATATCATTCTGAAAAAAATAATATCCCTTACCTCAAAGAATCGTGCTTGGAAGGAAGGTCGGAAGTGATCTTTGAATGAAACTTATCTTGAGCAATGACTCTCAAAGTATCTAAATACTCACAAAATCGCTCGATAATATAGAGAGAGAGAGAGAAAACTTTGTTTACGGTGTGATTTTCAATTCTAACAGCCCTCTATTTATAGGAAAATGTTAAGATGGCAAAAGCGGACTTAACACTGCTGAACTGATGGCTTTACCTGCTACTATTGCCACCCACCACATTTGAAATATAATTCAGCACATTTTTTCACCAACCACAAGTGGGGCCACCAATTCTAGAATTTTCCACCAAAATCATTTATAACCTAATTTACGAATCAGTCACCTCTTAAAATTCATAATAAATTATCTCATCTTCATTTTAACGGTTCAAAATTTGTGGACATATACTCAACTTATATATGTATAACATATCCAAAAATTACAACGATCCAGCGGTCGGATTAAATATTATAACTCACACAATAAAGGCGTAATAACACCGATTTGATCTTTTAATACCTCAATCAGGCAAAATACAAATAAAACATCTCGGCATTAATTCCTTCATTAATAACCACATAAATAAATCCATCATTTATATTCATATAAAATAAATATTTCCTTATCATATGAATCAATAATTAATTATTCACAAATAATATTACGAGAATCACATTTATAATGACGAAAGTTTGTTCCCAGGAAGAGGGGGCTTTCGATAAGGATCTCTCCTTCTTGGGCGCATGATTAGGTGACCAAACCTCTCCTTGAGCGAACTTTCTAGACATTGCCAATAATGTTATCTAATAATATTATTCAAATAATATGAATTATTGATCGATAATGGGAAATCTTGTGCGAGTGACAATTATTGAAGCAATGATAATATAAAATACCAATATGACAATTATTGAATCGATAAAATAAACTATTGAGCGTAATTCTTTGTAACAATTATTGAGTAGTGCCTTCTTTACGTAAGAATCGATAATTGATGCAAATCTGGTGTCTTCTTGTTGACAAGCGTATTATTGTGTTTTAACCACCGGGTATTCAGCGATGATTAGCGGTAACAACTACGTGTAGTTATTTATAACCACCCAAACTTTGTCGTTTTCCTCATCCGATCGCTTTTCAGTTATGGGGCCCACACATGCATTTGCTTGGCGTAAATGCGAATATTCCAAACGATCTGAATATTCCACGACGAAACGAATATTCCCAAACAAAAATGAATATTTTATAACCACTTGCTTATTTTGAAATATTTGCGTATTTAACCCTTAACTATCCACATTAATCAAATCAACCCTTCTTATTTCAAAATAATAAATAAAGGAAATTCTTTTTATTTAAAAAAATTTGAGGTCTTCTGACCTCCCTCTTATGAAATTTCGTCCTCGAAATTGGCGTACGTACACAGTGTTTGAAAAGGTGAGGATACCTCGCTTTTATTTCCGTTTCAATTCGAGGTCATTTCCTCTATAGCATGATTCCTCCACAAAACTTTAACTTGTGGTATGACCGCTTTTGGCGTAGGACATGCTCCTTCCTATCAAAATCTTGGTGGTACCTCCTCATACGTTAAGTCTTGGCTATCTCGTCCGGTTCTAACTCTTCTATAGCGTGGTTCGGGTCTTTCACATATTCTGAAATGCGGATATGTGAAACACATTATGAACACGAGACATACTTGGAGGTAACGCAAGTCTATAGGCTACATTTCCTACTCGGTCGAGAATTTGAAATGGACCGATAAATCGTGGATTGAGCTTTCCTCTCTTCCCAAATCTTGTAACTCCCTTCCATGGAGCAACTGCATGATATCATGATCCCTACACTAAATTCCACGTCCTTTCGATGAAGATCCGCATAACTCTTTTTGTCGATCTTGTGCCGTTTGTATCGTTGTCGAATCATTTGGATCTTTTCGGTAGTCATACGTCTTAACTTTCGGGTCCCAACAATGTTGCTTCACCCACCTCATCCCAACATATTGGAAGCGACATTTTCGTCCATATAATGCTTGAATGGAGCCACACTATACTTGCACGATAAGCTGTTGTTGTTGTAGGAGAATTCCACCGATGGTAAATACTTATCCCAGCGCCCTTGAAGTACAGGACCACGAGTCTTAATATATCTTGAGAGTTTGAATAGTCCTCTCGATTGTCGTCTGGTTTGGGGATGGTATCTTAGAACTAAATCATAAATCCGTGCCCATAGCTTTTTGCAAGCTAACCCAAAATCTTGAAGTGAATCTTGGGTCACGATCCGAAACTATGGATCTGGGGCATGCCATCTGAACCTCACAATCTAATTTACGTCATACTAGCAAGGCGTTCGAGGAATAAGTCTCCGTATCGGCAAGAAATGAAGCGGATTTGGTTAATCTATCAACAATAACCCAAATAGCATTGATGCTTGAGAAAGTAGTAGGAAGACCCGTAACTTGAAATCCATGGTAATGTGTTCCACTTCCATTCAGGAATCTCAAGTGGTTGCAGCGGACCCTTAGGTACTAGATGCTCGCCTTTACGTTAAGCAAGTTAAACACATTGAGATAAACTTTGCAATCTCTCTCTTCGTATTGTTCCACCAAAATGTATGTCGAAGATCACGATACATTTTAGTACTTCGAGGATGGATTGCAAATGGTGTATTGTGCCTCCATTATAATCTTGTACTTCAAAATCAGTCGTTAGGAACCTGAAGTCTAGAGTGGACTCGAAGTATTTCTTCTTCATCAATTCTCGCTTAGGAATAGCTCCTTCTTGTACTTTCTTCTTCATCATACGCATCATTTCCGAATTCGGTGGCTTGGCGACTTTAACTTTATCGATTAAAGTCGATTATACTCGTATATCATCACGTGGGTACCTAGAGTTTTCATCTCCATCTCTATTATTTGTAAATTATCTGAAATTAGTCTTTGACAATATCGTACTTTCGTACTTATATCGATCTTCTACTCAACACGTCGGCTACCACGTTAAGCTTTTCGAGGATGGCATGGTGAACATGTCTTTGAAATGAGTCTCTCTTGAGTTCTTGAGCTCTTCCCACATTCCTTGCTCCATTCGAATTTTGTATCTCTACTGAGTCAATTTGCGATAATGGAATAGCGATTCGAGAATATCCTTGACGAATCTCGATAATAACCAACTAAGCCTAGAAAGCTACGTATTTCGATTCTTGACTTAGGTTGCTCTCTCAATTGTGACTTCGTATCCCGATCTTGGATAGACGTCACAATGACACCTATCGAGTTCTTATATCGCGCGAATATGGCGTCCCCTATAGAAAGTAAAGCAGGTAAATTCCACAAAGAAAGTCACAAGATAAAGGCTCGGTACCAAATTCTATAGTTGAATTTTAACTCACGAAGTTGATAAGAGCCATTCGATATGAGATTTTAGAAATGAGTTTTTGTCTAGGGTTCAAAGTCGATACAATATTTAATATCGGGTTTTGGGAGTAAACCGAGAAATTCTTTGAAATCGTCGGGAAAAATCAATAACAACAAGAATATTATTCAAATCGGCGTGTCTTTATTCAAATCCATAACATGGACTAAGAAAACTTGACATCCGTAATAAGCGAATGACTTCATGGACGATATGAAAATGTTTGACTACAATGGTTTGATTGCTTGAATTGAATAACGAGTTGCTTAGGAATATGAAAACTATGACCTTACAAAAGCAATCAATTTGGCGTGATGAGTAGTTAACCTTAAAATCACATCAAAAGCAAATATCTCTATAGAAATAAGGTTAACGAGGTAATGTGATAGTGTCGACTTGAATCAAGCAAGATTTTTTTAAACAACGGATGTAATGAAAGTTTTTCTCTAATGGAGTCTCCATAAATAGGTCAAAGTCTAATTTCTCGTAGTCGAGTTCAAGCGTTGGCGCAAGAAAAGAGATAAAAGAATGGGTAGAATCGATATCTAGTAAGGTATAAACTTCATGAAATTTATAATTAACTAAACCCGTGCTAACCGTTCGGGTTCTCGCATTTTAATTTGGTCACGAAAAGCGCTTCTTCGAGAATCGTTGACTTTGACTTTTTTACATATCACTTTTTGGTGCCAGCGTCCCAATTGGACTTGATTTATTTATAGGACAAAATCGAGCTATGTGACCATCTTTTCCAACTAAAACATACCTTGGAAGGCTTTGAGCAGTTTGACCTTATATGTCCCTCCTCTCCACATCTGTAGCATCTAGCGGCGATCGTTCTCTTCCCCTAGAATTTGTTGATGGTCTTGATCTTCTGCTTAAACGTCTTCCGTCATCGTTAAATCTTCTCTTTTTAGATTGGACATCTCTTTCCATAATATCAGCGCGTCGATGCGGCTTTTACCCATGCATCACTCATTCTCACTCGTTCGGTTATTTCTTCTTTTCATTTCGATTCGACTTTATCATCTTATACTACTTGCGAAAAAGTGCTTACATTCAAGCATCACATATCGGGTAACCACAAGCTTGAATCGTTGCATCCTTTTGCTCCCACATTTGCTGCTGATTCTTGACTGCTTCTTCTAACTCATGAATACGATTTTGCAATTCTACATTTTGATCATAAAATACCTCTAATAAACTCTCTTTGGTACCTCTTCTTCCTCTTCTTCCTCCTCTCAAATTTGTTACCTCTGCGATTATCTCGAGGTCAACTATCGATTCTTCACTCACCACATGGATATCTCTAATTCCTTCTTGCTTTGACATCACATTATCACGGTTGGCGATTAGAGGTGTCTCCACGATCTCATTCACTCCATTGTTAACGTTCTCGTGACCATTCTTAAAAACTATCATAAAACAAGGGTTAATTAAATAAATTAACAAATCACATAATACCCTATATTATGACCGACCAACAAATAAGCTTAGGTAGGACACCTTAGCGAAGGATTTACTCGTCTCTCCCTCTAGTTCTATTCCCGATCTCTCATGGAGATCATATCCTAGCTACGATACCATTTGTGGCGCCCCCAAAATAGGTATACACTGACACCCATTACGAGTGCGCCGAATACATGGTACAAGAAACAAACTCTGACTTCGATAATATCTGAATGTCGTGTGAAATCGACAATATATCTTAATGAGTTTAAATATAATATTGTCTTACAGACAATATCCACACGCAAATAAATCCCCATCATAATTATTGATACATTATTTTACAAAATGGTGAGGACTACTAAACAACTCTCTCTAGAACCTTCATTCCATACCCACTAGTACTATTTACATTCTCGCCTCACGAGAAGAAAAATGGAACAACAAGGAAAAGGGTGAGCTCAACTAGCCCGATAAAGAATACTATGACTAAGATAATATACAACAAATTATCGTTAGTCTCCAGCGAGGGAAAAAATCGATAGAATCTGATAGGCAACAAGTTTCGGATCAATATTCGCGGTGAAATAATAATTCATAGAAGAGTTACGTGAGAATGAAATCTACTATAATCTATGAATTTAACGATCCATCATCAATATTTTATCCTGTAACATCAATCGATATTCATCTCGAATCAAATATTCATCTTTTACTTCTGGGCCGAAGATATTCATCAATCGGTTATATTCATCTCAACTTTTTGTTCATCTTTGCACTAAAGGCAAAGATATTCATCGATCGGTCGTATTCATTTAAACACTGTTCATCTTTGCACTCTACGGGCCAAAGATATTCTTGAAATCATTCATCTTTACTTTCTGGGCCGAAGATATTCAATAATATCATCATTTAAGGTGAGGATGATGAAAAATATTTTAAAAAGCGAATCCGGTGAAACAAAATGACAAGGATTAAGGATTAAGGATTAGTACTTTGTTTTATCCATGTCAACAATACCTCAAAAATAATCATAGTGGTGTAAAATTGAGAATGATCAAAACATGGATCTGATCAAAGCTAGTATCGAATAGATATTTTGGACGAAAAGAAGAAATTTTATTTTTGATTGAATAGTGCAGTATCGTGAATAGTCTTGAGTATCGTGAATGAATAGTATCGTGAATGAAGTAACTCAAACACCAAAGATAGAAATTCCACAAAAACATCTTCACGCTTCATGAATAGTGACTTTCGTGAATAGTAACTTCGTGAATAGTAACTCATGAATAGTAACTTCGTGAATAGTAACTCATGAATAGTAACCCGAGCATGAAAAAGTTCAAATTTGATAAAAACTTGGATCGACATTTGACATAATGATATTGAAGAAATAATATCATTCTGAAAAAATAATATCCCTTACCTCGAAGAATCGATTGCCGGAAGGAAAGGTCGGAAGTGATCTTTGAATGAAACTTATCTTGAGCAACAACTCTCAAAGTATCTAAATACTCACAAAATCGCTCGATAATATAGAGAGAAAGAGAAAACTTTGTTTACGGTGTGATTTTCAATTTAACTTAGCCTCTATTTATAGGAAAATGTTAGCCAAGAAAGCGGACTTAACACTCTGACTTTGATGGCTTTTACGCTACTATTGCCACCCACCACATTTGAAATATAATTGAGCACATTTTTCACCAACCACAAAGTGGGGCCCACCAATTCTAGAATTTTCCACCAAAATCATTTATAACCTAATTTACGAATCGATCACCTCTTAAAATTCATAATAAATTATCGCTCATTTTAACGGTTCAAAATTTGTGGACATATACTCAACTTATATATGTATAACATATCCAAAAATTACAACGATCAGCGGTCGGATTAAATATTATAACTCACACAATAAAGGCGTAATAATACTTGAGATTTGATCTTTTAATACCTCAATCAAGGCAAAATACAAATAAAACATCTAAACATTAATTCCTTCATTAATAACCACATAAATAAATCCATCATTTATATTCATATAAAATAAATATTTCCTTATCATATGAATCAATAATAATTATTCACAAATAATATTCTGAGAATCACATTTATAATGACGAAGTTTTCCCGAGGAAGAGGGGGCTTTCGATAAGGATCTCTCTCTTCTTGGTGGCTTGATTAGGTGACCAAACCTCTCCTTAGGCAGAACTTTCTAGACATTGCCAATAATGTTATCTAATAATATTATTCAAATAATATGAATTATTGATCGATAATGGGAAATCTTGTGTAGTGACAATTATTGAAACATCGATAATATAAAATACCATATGACAATTATTGAATCGATAAAATAAACTATTGAGCGATAATAACAATTATGTAACAATTATTTACGTAGAATCAATAATTGATGCAATACCGAATCGATAAACAACAGCGTATTAGTGTGTTTTAACCAAGGGGTATTCAACAAGATAACTTGTAACTAACCACTTGTTTAATTTGAAATATTTGCGTATTTAACCCTTAACTATCCACATTAATCAAATCAACCCTTACTATTTCAAAATAATAAATAAAGGAAATTCCTTTTATTTAAAAAATTTGAGGTCTTATAGGATGGTACGCTTACTGATTCCCCACTGGTAATCTTCCTCGTTACGGAACATATAAAGTAGCGAATGGAACTTTCTGTTCTTCCGCATCCCAAGACATCGAATATCTTGGTAATTTGTTGATCCACGTCTCCACCTTTTAATCGGATCCGGTTTTCCCAATTTTAGTGGTCCCAATTCGACTCTTTTTAGCTGCTTGCTTTTTGTGACCCGTGAATTGCTATCATTTCCTCCGTATTTTGAACACGAGTCTCCAAATCCGATTTTTGTATGAATATGAAAAAGCTTCTAAACATCCCTCGTTCATCATCGCTCAAATTGGTGTTGTTTCGGAGGTACATTACCCGACTGTTGCAGACGCTCTCCTTAAAAAAATCTGAGCATCTCCACGGTCTCATTTACTCCAATCGTTAATAATATTCTCGTCGACATTCTCAAATACTTTCATAAAACAAGGGTTAATTAAGGAAATCAATATATCACATAATATCCCTATATACTAACTAACTAACAAATAAGCTTAGGTAGGTAGGACACCTAGCGAAGGATTTCTTTCGCTCTCCCTCCTAGTTCTATTCCCGATCTCGCCAAAGATCATATCCCTAAGCTCGATACCAACTGTGGCGCCCCCAAAATAGGTCCATTCCATCCAACCCATTACGAGTCGCCAAATACATGGATACGAAATAACTACAACTTTATTATTACAACATATAAACTATGAGTTTAAATACAGATATTGTCATCTAGACAATATCCACAAGCAAATAAATCCCCATCATAATTATTGATACATTATTTTACAAAAATGGTGATGACTACTAAACAACTCTATTTAGAACCTTCATTCCATACCCCGAACTAGTACTCGCTACATTCTCGCCTCCGAGAAGAAAAATGGAACAAAAAAGAAAAGGGTGAGCTCAACTAGCCCGATAAAAGAATATTATGACTAAGATAATATACAACAAATTATCGTTAGTCTTCAACAGGAAATATCTAATAGAATCTGATAGACAACCGGTTTTAAATCAACAATTGCAATGTGAAACAACAATTCATTAGAAGAGTTAAGTAGAAAATGCAAACTACTATCTTCTATATATGAATTTAAAAGTTCATCGTCGATATTTTATCCCTATAACATCAATCAATATATATACGGAATCAAATATTCATCTTGCACTCTGAGGCCAAAGATATTCATTAGTTGATCATGTTCATCTAAACACTGTTCATCTTTGCACTACTGGGCTAAAGATATTAATCGATCGGTCGTGTTCATCTCAACACTGTTCATCTTTGCACTACTGGTGAAAGATATTCATCAAGAAATCATTCATCTTTGCACTACTGTGCCAAAGATATTCAAGTAATATCATCATTTTAGACCGAGGATGATGAAAAATATTTTAAAGGAAAGCGAATCCGATTGAAACAAAAGAACAAATATTAAGGATTCAGTATTTCAAACAATCCAAGTTCAAAAATACTTCATAAGTAATCGAGTGGAGTAAAATTCAAGAATGATCAAAACATGGATACAATCAAAGCTAGTATCCATAGTAGATATTTGGACAAAAAGAAGAAATTTCATTTTTTGATTGAATAAGTGTCGATATCGTGAATAGTCTTAAAGTATCGTGAATAGTAACTCCGACACCAAAAGATAGAAATTTCATAAAAAAACATCTTCACGCTTTCGTGAATAGTACTAAATGAATAGTAACTCATGAATAATAACTCATGAATAGTAACTCGTGAATAGTAACTCATGAATAAGTAACTCATGAATAGTAACCCGTCGTGAAAAAGTTTCAAATTTGATAAAATTTCCAACCAATATTGTGGCGCCCCCAAAATTAGGTATACATCACCCATCTTGGGTCGCCACTTACATAGTATGGAATTTAAATACAACTTACTAACATAAGCTGTAGGTATGCAATCGACATAAAGCGTGAGTTTAAATACAAATATAAATCAACTAGATATTATACAAACTCAAAAAAGGAGTCCTCATTACAATTATTATCACACTATTTCACGAGAATAGTGAGGACTACTAATCTTATCTTGAGGACCATCACTCGTTTCCCAGGCTCGTTCCAATTTATATTCTCATTTCACGAAGAGAAACGGTGAAAGAAAGGGTGAGCTCAACTAGCCCAAGAAGAAATATTATGACTAAGATAATGCAGAATAAATTATCAATAGTCTTCAACAATGTTAAAGCGATAAAATACAATAGACAACCGGTTTAAGCTGCGGTGGAATATCTGATCCATTAAAAGAGTCAGTAGAAAATAAAGTCTACTATCTTTTAGGTTTTAAAGGTTTTCATCATCATTATAATTTGAGACTCGACTTTAATAAATATTCCACATCATCGAATCACCCCGCTTTACTGGCCGAGGATATTCTTTAGTATCACGACCACAATTATTCATGCACTACGGGCGAGAATATTTGTGTATTCATTAATGGTCATGATCATGCCAACAACATCCATCGATGCACTACTGACCATCGAGGATTTTTACCACATCATTTGTAACATTACGGTCGTGATTACACAAGAATAGTCTCTCTGGTCATAATCATACCAAGTCCATCTATGCACTCTACAAATACGAGATGACTTTAAAAAATATAAACATGAGGATGATGACATGATGATATAAGAATTGATAAAACAAGTTCAAGAATTATTTTATCCAAGAATTATTAACGTCCAAATTATCAACATGATCTTTGTTTTGTAGAGTAAAATTCAAGAATGATCGGAAGAATATTTTCATGAAAAGATCTTTGGATGAAGCTTGAAATATCGAGGATATTCCACTAATTTCATGGAGTATAGAAGTCAAAGTTTTAACAATTTGGGTATAATAAAGAATGGAATAACAAAAGAAATCACCGTGCATGCGATAGGCCTTGCAGACGAGTTATTCAGCGTAATAATAAAGAACGGAATCGGTCGTCGGTGAAATTCACGCAAGCAGGATGTTCCAGCGAGAATAATAAAGATGGAACCGGATCCGGTGTAAAACACATGCGAATAGGATATTCAGCAGAATAATAAAAGGCGGAACCGGTCGGTGTAAAACACCATGACGCAGGATGTTCCAGCGAGAGAATAATAAAGAGCGGAACCAGTCCGGTGTAAAAACACATGACGAGGATGTTCCAGAATAATAATAAAAGGCGGAACCGAGTAAAAGGTGTAAAAACACCTGACGAGCGAGGATGTTCCAATGAGAATAATAGAAGAATGTCACCAAGTATAGGGTAAACCACTTATACGAGTTATTCCAGCGAATAATAAGCGATGGAATAACAACAGTTCTCTTCATGAAAAGAAAGAATAACACCCCTTACATTTGGTAGGAGATTGAATCTGGCGGTGTAGTAACAAAATACTCTTCTTCTTTCTCTCTTATTCTCTCTATACTTTCTCTCTCTATAGCTTGAATGAATTAAGTGAAAAATAATGAAGCCCTAGGCCTCTATTTATAGAAGATTTCTAGCTTAGCTTTTCTTAGTGTGAAAAGGCGAGTAAGACGACTAATGATGTGAAAAGAAAAAGTGGTTTGGCGCTTTGTAATGTGAAGCGACAAGTGGTTCGGCCTTTGTAATGTGAAGCGACAAGTGGTTCGGCGCTTTGTAATGTGAAGCGACAAGTGGTTCGACGTCTGGTAAAGGTAATTACTATTAACGAAGGTAAATACTATTGGCGAAGGTAAATACTATTCACAAGGGTAATTCTTATTGACGAAGGTAATTCTTATTGACGAAGGTAAATACTATTCACAAGGGTAATTACTATTCACGAAGGTAATTCTTATTGATGAAGAGACTCTTAGATGATGACATATGAGGCCCCCATAAAATAATCAAACTTACCACAAATCATTTTTTTCATCAACACATATTTAATCTTTTAACAATTATTAATCATTTATAACATGTCGTCTCAATTATTGATTTAATACTATAACATATTATCTGAGATGATCTTTGTGACAATAATTGAATCAATAATATAAGAGATATGATCACGCAATTCTTTGTAGTGATAATTGAGCATAATTTGAGTGACTTCTCACGTAAGCATCGATAATCAATCTGAGGTGTCTTCTTATCTGACTCTGGCGTATTCTTGTACTTTTACCATAGGGTAGTTCAGCGGTTTTAACGGTAACACCTCGCCTTTATTTTTATAAAATATTTTTGTCGTTTTCTCAATCAAACAATAATTACATTATGGGGTCACCTGATGATTAAGCCGTTGTCACGAATATTCCCTAACAAAAAGAATATTCCCAGAACCAAACGAATATTTTATAACAACTTGCATACTTTGCAAAATTTATAAATATTACCCACAACTATAACATTATATCAAATTTATTCCATAATATTCAAAAATAATATTTATAAAAAATTCATCTTTATTTATAAAAGTGAGGGTCTTCAACCTCCCTTCTTATGAAATTTAAGCCCTCGAAATTAGAAGTACGATACACTGGTATGTCGAAGAGGTAAGGATACCTTGATTTCATTTTAGATTCTAACTCCCAAGTCATGAGAAGAAGCAAACTACAACTTGAAAAATGTGAAATACACGATAATATATATTATGAGTTTAAATACAAATATTATCTTACAGACAATATTTATACTCAAATAAATCCTCATCACATTTATTGATACATTATTTTACAATAATGGTGAGGACTACTAAACAACTCTCTCTAGAACCTTCATTCCATACCCAGAGCTAGTACTCATTACATTCTCGCCTCCTCGAGAAGAAAAATGGAACAACAAGGAAAAGGGTGAGCTCAACTAGCCCGATAAAGAATGTTATGACTAAGATAATATACAACAAATTATCGTTAGTCTCCAGCGAGGAAAAATCGATAGAATCTGATAAACTGACAAGTTTGAGGATCAATATTACATGGCGTGAAATAATAATTCATAGAAGAGTTACGTAGAGAATGAAATCTACTATAATCTATGAATTTAACGGTCCATCATCAATATTTTATCCACTGTAACATCAATCGATATTCATCTCGAATCAAATATTCATCTTTTTGCTTCTGAGCCGAAGATATTCATCAATCGGTCGTATTAAATCTCAACACTGTTCATCTTTTTGCACTAAAGGCCAAAGATATTCATCAATCGATCATATTCATCTAAACACTGTTTCATCTTTTGCACTAAAGGCTAAAGATATTCATCGATCGGTCGTATTCATTTAAAAACATTCATTCATCTTTGCACTCTAAAGGCAAAGATATTCATCGATCGGTCGTATTCATTTTCAACTCATTCATCTTTACTTCTGGGCCGAAGATATTCTTGAAATCATTCATCTTTTACTCTGGGCGAAGATATTCAATAATATCATCATTTAAGGCGAGGATGATGAAAAATATTTAAAAAAGCGAATCGGTGAAACAAAATGAGGATTAAGGATTAAGGATTAGTACTTTGTTTTATCCGAGTTCAAAAATACCTCAAAAATAATCATAGTGGTGTAAAATTTGAGAATGATCAAAACATGGATCTGATCAAAGCTAGTATCGAATAGATATTTTAGGCGAAAAGAAAATTTTCATTTTTCGATTGAATAGTCTTAGTATTAAGTGAATAGTCTTAGTATCGTGAATAGTCTTAGTATCGTGAATAGTAACTCAGCTACACCAAAAGATAGAAATTCCACAAAAAACATTTTCACGCTTCATGAATAGTACTCGTGAATAGTAACTTCGTGAATAGTAACTTCATGAATAGTAACTTCGTGAATAGTAACTCATGAATAGTAACCCAGAGCATGAAAAAGTTCCAAATTTGATAAAAAGTACGGATCGATATTTGACGTAATGATATTGAAGAATTAATATCATTTGAAGAAAATAACATCCTTACTTACCTCAAAGAATCGATTACCGGAAGGAAAGGTCGGAAGTGATCTTTGAATGAAACTTATCTTGAGCAATGACTCTCAAAGTATCTAAATACTCACAAAATCGCTCGATAATATAGAGAGAAAGAGAAAACTTTGTTTACGGTGTGATTTTCAATTCTAACAGCCCCTATTTATAGGAAAATGTTAGCCGCAAAGCGAGACTTGACTGCTTACGATGGCTTTACTACGCTACTATTGCCACCACCACATTTGAAATAAAATTCAGCACATTTTTTCACCAACCACAAGTGGGGCCCACTCAATTCTAAATTTTCCACAAAATCAATTATAAACCTAATTTAGAATCAGAGCACCTCTTAAAATTCACAACAAATCATTCGTGCATTTTTAGCGGTTCAAAATTTGTGGACATATACTCAACTTATGTATGTATAACATACCCAAAAATTACCACAATCAGCGGTCGGATTAAAAATTATAACCCATGATATATATCTAAAACCCACGATTTGATTTTTAATACCTCGATCAGATAAAAAATTGATAAAACACCTCAACATTAATTCCTTCATTAATAACCACATAAATAAATCCATCATTTATATTCATATAAAATAAATATTTCCTTATCATATGAATCAATAATTAATTATTCACAAATAATATTACGAGAATCACATTTATAATGACCGGTAGTTCCGGAAAAGGGGGCTTTCGATAAGGATCTCTCTTCTTGGTAGGCATGATTAGGTGACCAAACCTCTCTCCCTTAGGCAGAGAACTTTCTAGACATTGCCAATAATGTTATCTAATAATATTATTCAAATAATATGAATTATTGATCGATAATGGGAAATCTTGTGCGGTGACAATTATTGAAGCAATGATAATATAAAATATCAGCCTTGACAATTATTGAATCGATAAAATAAAATATTGAGCGATAACTCTTTGTGAAAATTATTGAGTAGTGCCATCTTACGTAAGGATCGATAATTCAACAATCTTTGTAATGCAATCTGGTGTCTTCTTTGTGCGACCGCAGCGTATTCTTGTATTTTAACCATAGGGTATTCAAGCGTCTTACTTGGTAACAACTACTGTAGTTATTTTAACCGACTTATATTTGTCGTTTTCTCATCCGATCGCTTTTAGTTATGGGGCCCTGAATGCGAATATTAAGCGATGGTAAATACGAATATTCCCAAGCGATGCGAATATTCCACGACCAAACGAATATTCCCAAGCAAAAATGAATATTTTATAACCACTTGCTTATTTTGAAATATTTGCGTATTTAACCATAACTATCCACATTAATCAAATCAACCCTTACTATTTCAAAATAATAAATAAAGGAAATTCCTTTTTATTTAAAAAAATTTGGGGTCTTCTGACCTCCCCTCCTTATGAAATTTCGTCCTCGAAATTGGCGTGCGATACACAGTGTTTGAAAAGGTAAAGATACCTCGCTTTCATTTTCGTTTCCAACTCCCGGTCATTTCCTCGATAGCATGGTTTCTCCACAAAACTTTAACTTATGGTATAACCTCGATACATGGTGCGTATTCTTTCTCTACAAAATCTTGGCGGTACCTCCTCGTACGTTAAGTCTTGACTATCTCGTCGGTTCTAACTTCGATAGCGTGTTTGAATTCGTCCACATATTTCGTAACATCGATCGTGAAAAGCGTTATGAAACAGCGTCATACTTGGTGGTAAAAAAGCGAGTCTATAGGCCGCGGTTCTATTATTCGATCGAATTTCAAATGGATTAATAAATCGAAGGTTTGAGCTTTCCTCACCTCACCGATTCTCGCTTTTAAAATAATGACTTCTTGCACCTCCTTCTTCAAATTCATCGGCTCGGTGTGTAGCTTGAGCGACTTTAACTTTATCGATTAAAAGTCGATTATACTCGTATATCATCACGTGCTTCGTATATCATCACGTGGGTACCTAGAGTTTTCATCTCCATCTCTATTATTTGTATATTATCTGAAATGAGTCTTTGTGATATCGTACTTTCGTACTTGTATCGATCTTACACTTTCAACACGTCATTACCACGTTCGCTTTTCGAGGATGGCATGGTGAACATGTCTTTGAAATGAGTCTCCTCTTGAGTTCTTGAGCTCTTCCACATTCCTTGCTCCATTTGATTTTTTGTATCTCTGAGTTAAATTGCGTTAATGGAATAGCGATTGAGAATATCCTTGACGAATCTCAGATAATAACCAACTAAGCCTGAAAGCTACGTATTTAGATTCTTGACTTAGGTTGCTCTCATTGTGACTCATATCCCAATCTTGGATATGCGTCACAATGACACTATCGATTTCTTATCATACGAATATGGCGTCCCCTACGGAGAGTGTGCGGCAGGTGAATTCCTGAAAGGAAGTCATGAAGATAAAGGCTCGGTACCAAATTCTATAGTTGAATTTTTTTAACTCACGAAGTTGATAGGAGCCATTCGATATGAGATTTTAGAAATGAGTTTTGTCTAGGGTTCAAAGTCGATACAAAATTTAATATCGATCTTTGGGAGTAAGCGAAATTCTTGAAAATCGTCGGGAAAAATCAATAACAACAAGAATATTATTCAAATCGGCGTGTCTTTATTCAAATCCATAACATGGACTAAGAAAACTTGACATCAAGTAATAAGCGAATGACTTCATGGCTTGATATGAAAATGTTTGATTCTGATGGTTTGATTGCTTGAATTGAATAACGGGTTGCTTAGGAATATGAAAACTATGACCTTACAAAAGCAATCAATTTGGCGTGATGAGTAGTTAACCTTAAAATCACATCAAAAGCAAATATCTCTATAGAAATAAGGTTAACGGGTAATGTGATAGTGCTGACTTTGAATCAAGCAAGATTTTTTTTTAAACAACGGATGTAATGAAAGTTTCTCTAGCAGAGTCTCCATAAATAGGTCGAAAGTCTAATTTCTCGTAGTCGAGTTCAAGCGTTGGCGTAAGTGAAAGAGATAAAAGAATGGGTAGAAGCAAGGTATCTAGTAAGGTATAAACTTTGCAAGAATTTATAATTAACTAACCGTGCTAACCGTTCGGGTTCCTCGCATTTTTAGGTCACGACAAAGCGCTCTTCGAAGCCGTTGACTTTGACTTTTACGGGACATCCTTTTGAGTCACCATTTGCATTGGATTTGGGTTTCGATATCGTCTGATCTCGGCGATATGTCCTTCTTTTCCACAATTATAGCATACCTTGGAAGGCTTTGAGCAGTTTGACCTTATATGTCCTCTCTCCACATCTGTAGCATCTAGCGGCGATCGTTCTCTTCCCTAGAATTTGTTGATGGTCTTTGATGTTCTTTTAAAGCGTCTTCCGTCGTCTTCGTCATCGTTAAATCTTCTCTTTTTAGATTGGACATCTCTTTCCATAATATCGTTAGCGTCGTGACTTTTACCCATGCATCACTCATTCTCACTCGTTCGGTTATTTCTTCTTTCATTTCAGATTCGACTTTATCATCTTATACTACGCGAAAAGTGCTTACATTCAAGCATCACGTGTCGGGTAACCTGAGCTTGAATCGTTGCATCCTTTTGCTCCACATTTTGCTGATTCTTTCTGCTGCTCTTCTAACTTCATGAATACGATTTTGCAATTCTATATTTTGATCGTAAAATACCTCTAATAAACTCTCTTGGGTCTTCTTCCTCTTCTTCTTCTCACTCTCATTTATTACCTCTGCGATTATCTCGGGTCTGACTATCGATTCTTCACTCCCACATGGATATCTCTAATTCCTTCTTACTTTGACATCACATTATCACGGTTGGCGATTAGAGGTGTCTCCACGATCTCATTCACTCCATTGTTAAGCGTTCTCGTGACCATTCTAAAAAAACTATCATAAAACAAGGGTTAATTAAATAAATTAACAAATCACATAATACCCTATAATATGACCGACCAACAAATAAGCTTAGGTAGGACACCTTTAGCGAAGGATTTACTCGTCTCTCCCCTCTAGTTTTATTCCCGATCTCATGGAGATCGTATCCCTAGCTACGATACCATTGTGGTGGCCCCCAAAATAGGTCCATTCTGACACCCGTTACGAGTGCATGAATACATAGTGCGAGAAAAACTACAACTTCAACTTTATGTGAAATACGACAATATAGCTTGTGAGTTTAAATACAAATATTATCTTCTACTAGACAATATTTATACTCAAATAAATCCTCATCACATTTATTGATACATTATTTTTACAATAATGGTGAGGACTACTAAACAACTCTCTCTAGAACCTTCATTCCATACCCAGGCTAGTACTCATTACATTTCTCGCCTCACGAGAAGAAAAATGGAACAACAAGGGAAAGGGTGAGCTCAACTAGCCCGGTAAAGAATGTTATGACTAAGATAATATCTGACAAATTATCGTTAGTCTCAGCGAGGGAAAAATCGATAGAATCTGATAAATGACAAGTTTCGGATCAATATTCGCGTGAAATAATAATTCATAGAAGAGTTCGTAGAGAATGAAATCTACTATAATCTATGAATTTAACGGTCCATCATCGATATTTTATCACTGTAACATCAATCGATATTCATCTCGAATCAAATATTCATCTTTGCCTTCTGAGGCCGAAGATATTCATCAATCGGTCGTATTCATCTCAACTTTTGTTCATCTTTGCACTAAAGGCCAAAGATATTCATCGATCGGTCGTATTCATTTAAACACTGTTCATCTTTGCACTAAAGGCAAAAGATATTCATCGATCGGTCGTATTCATTTAAACACTGTTCATCTTTGCACTGAGGCCAAAGATATTAAATCATTCATCTTTACTTCTGGGCCGAAGATATTCTTGAAATCATTCATCTTTGCACTTCTGGGGCGAAGATATTCAATAATATCATCATTTAAGGCGAGGATGATGAAAAATATTTTAAAAAAGCGAATCGGTGAAACAAAATGACAAGGATTAAGGATTAAGGATTAAGTACTTTGTTTTATCCACGTCAAAAATACCTCAAAAATAATCGTAGTGGTGTAAAATTCAAGAATGATCAAAACATGGATCTGATCAAAGCTAGTATCGAATAGATATTTTAGGCGAAAAGAAAAATTTTCATTTTTGATTGAATAGTCTTAGTATCGTGAATAGTCTTAGTATCGTGAATAGTCTTGAGTATCGTGAATAGTAACTCAGACACCAAAAGATAGAAATTCCACAAAAAAACATCTTCACGCGCTTCATATGAATAGTACTCGTGAATAGTAACTTCGTGAATAGTAACTCATGAATAGTAACTTCGTGAATAGTAACTCATGAATAGTAACCCAGAGCATGAAAAAGTTCAAATTTGATAAAAAGTTTCGGACCGATATTTGGCGTAATGATATTGAAGAATTAATATCATTTGAGAAGAAAATAACATCCCCTTACCTCGAAGAATCGGTACCGGAAGGAAAAAGGTCGGAAGTGATCTTTGAATGAAACTTATCTTGAGCAACAACTCTCAAAGTATCTAAATACTCACAAAATCGCTCGATAATATAGAGAGAAAGAGAAAACTTTGTTTACGGTGTGATTTTCAATTCTAACAGCCCTCTATTTATAGGAAAATGTTTAGCCGTAAAAGCGGACTTGACTGCTACACGATGATGGCTTTACTGCTACTATTGCCACCCACCACATTTGAAATAAAATTCAGCACATTTTTTCACCAACCACAAGTGGGGCCCACTCAATTCTAAATTTTCCACCAAAATCAATTATAAACCTAATTTAGAATCAGACACCTCTTAAAATTCACAACAAATCATTCGTGCATTTTAGCGGTTCAAAATTTGTGGACATATACTCAACTTATGTATGTATAACATACCCAAAAATTACCACAATCAGCGGTCGGATTAAAAATTATAACCCATGATATATATCTGAAAACCCACGATTTGATTTTTAATACCTCGATCAGATAAAATCTTGATAAAACACCTCAACATTAATTCCTTCATTAATAACCACATAAATAAATCCATCATTTATATTCATATAAAATAAATATTTCCTTATCATATGAATCAATAATTAATTATTCACAAATAATATTCTGAGAATCACATTTATAATGACGGTACATTTCCCAGGAAAGGGGCTTTCGATAAGGATCTCTCCTTCTTGGTAGCTTGATTAGGTGACCAAACCTCTCCTTAAAGAGAACTTTCTAGACATTGCCAATAATGTTATCTAATAATATTATTCAAATAATATGAATTATTGATCGATAATGGGAAATCTTGTGCGGTGACAATTATTGAAGCAATGATAATATAAAATATCAATATGACAATTATTGAATCAATAAAATAAAATATTGAGCGGTAACTCTTGTGAAAATTATTGAGTAGTGCCCATCTACGTAAGGATCGATAATTCAACAATCTTGTGCAATCTGGTGTCTTCTTTGTCGACGACAGCGTATTCTTGTATTTTAACCATAGGGTATTCAGCGGTCTTACTTGGTAACAACTTCTGTAGTTATTTTTAACTTGACTTATATTTGTCGTTTTCTCATCGATCGCTTTCAGTTATGGGCCCCACATGGCTGCGGTCGTAAATGCGAATATTGGCAGTCGAATATTCACGACCAACGAATATTCAACAGAAATCAAGATGACGAATATTCCACGACCAAACGAATATTCCCAAACAAAAATGAATATTTTATAACTTGCTTATTTTGAAATATTTGCGTATTTAACCCTGATAACTATCCACATTAATCAAATCAACCCTTACTATTTCAAAATAATAAATAAAGGAAATTCCTTTTTATTTAAAAAATTTGAAGGGTCCGTTGTCGCGTGTTGAGTTCCTTTTGAGTGAAGAAATATTTGAGGCTTTTATGATCCGTAAAGATCTCCACTTTCTCCCCATCTGATAATGCCTCCAAATTTTAAGTGCTGAAGACAACATTTACTGACTCTAGATCATGAGTAGGATAATTCCTCTCATATTCTTTGAGTTGTCATGAGGCATAGGCTATAACTTTTCCATGTTGCATAAGAACACATCCCGACCCTTTTGCGAAGCATCTTTGTAGATGACAAATCCCCCTCCGAGGCGGATGGTATTGTCGAGCAGTCTTTGAAATAAGTCTCTCTTGAGTTCTTGAAAACTCTTCTCACATTCTTCGCTCCAATAGAACTTTGTATCTTTAAAAGTCAATTTGAGTCGATGGAGTAGCGATTCGAGAAAATCCTTCCACGAATCTCAGATAATAACCAATTAAGCAAGAAAGCTCGTCTTGATCATTTGATTTAGGTTGTTCCCGACTTTGAATAGCTTGATCTTTCTTTGGGTCGATAGATATTCCATGACTTGATACCACGTGCCCAAGGAATGCTACTTCTTGAGCCGAACTCGCATTTCTTGACTTGGCATAAAGCTTATATTCACGAAGCTTTTGGAGTGTCGACCTCAAGTGTTGCTTTCATGATCTTCACGGCTTTTGGAATAAATAAGGATGTCATCGATAAAGGCGACCACAAAGTGATCTAAATATTCCTTGAATACTCGGTTCATCATATCCATGAAAGGCGGCGGGAGCATTAGTCGATCCAAAGGACATGACTAGGAATTCATAATGCCCGTCTGGGGAGTTACGAAAGCCGTCTTTGGAATGTCGTGGTTACAATCTTCAATTGGTGATATCCGGGCGAAGATCGATCTTTGAAAAGAATTTGGCTCCTTGCAATTTGGTCGAAACAGGTCATCAATACGTGGCGATGGATACCTATTTTTGATGGTGACATGATTGACTCCAGATAATCAATCAAAGTCGCATACTCCCATCTTTCTTCTTCACGAATAGAGCAGGAGCACCCCGAGGAGAAGTACTAGGGACGAATAAAGCCCGATGTCTAACAATTCCTGCGGTTGGGTCTTTAACTCACGAAGTTGATAGGAGCCATTCGATATGGGGCTTTGGAAATAGGTTTTGTCTGCAGGGTTCGAGGTCGATACAAAATTGATTTCACGCTCTGGGGGGTAGGCGGGGAAGTTCTTCGGGGAATCGTCGGAAATTTATTAACAATAGGAATATCGTTTAAAAGCGGCGTATTTTTATTTAAATCGTGACATGAGCTAAGAAAGCTTGACATCCAGTTTTTCAATAAGCGAATAGCTTTATGGCTTGAGATAATAGTGATTGATTTTAATGGTTTGGTCGTTTGAATTAGCATAATAGGTTGATTAGGAATATGAAAGCTAATGACCTTACGAAAACAATCAATTTTGCATGATAAGTAGTTAACGATCGATCCCTAGAATCACGTCAAATCAAGTATTTTAATGAAATAAGATCAACGGGTAATGTGAAGTCCGATTTGAACCAAACAAGACTTATAAGCAGTGGATGTAATGAAGGTTTCTCCCAGCGGAGTTTCCACGAGATAAGTCGAAAGTCTAATTTCTCGGAGTCAAATTTAATCGATATGCAAGTAGGAGAAATAAAAGAATGGGTAGAAGCCGGTATCAAATAAAGTATAGACTTCATTAGAGTTTATGATAAAGCTTACCGTGATGACCTCATTCGGATTCCTTGCTCTTTGGGAGGTCTGACAAGCGCTCTCCCTTGCACTTCTAGGTTTTGAATTTTACGGGATGGCCTTTGGTGCCTCCATCCTATTTGAATTTGTCTTGATGGCAAAAATCGAGCTAAGTGACCTTCTCTTCCACAATTATAACATGCTTTGAATGGCGTGGCCTTGAGTTTGGTGATGTGTCCCTCTCCGCATTTGAAGCATATGATAGGTGGTCTTTCTCCTTCCTTAACAATGGGTCTTTGGTCTTGGCGTCTTTCCACCATTGTTGAATCTCCGTTTCTTGAAATGTCCATTCTTATTGTTTTGGCCGATTACCACAAAGTGGTTACCATATCGCTTTGTTGATTCCCTCCACACTTGTTGTCACCGCCCGATGACTACTCTACCATTTAGTATTATAATTTTTTTAAATTTGCTCTCTTTTAGTTGTGTTGACTCATTATCGCGTTCCACTAAGCGAGCCCTATTTACAACATCCGAATACAAACACGGTTTATGAGAAATAAGATGTTGGCGTATCTCTCGACTTGAACCTCTTAAAAACATTCGCGCCATTCTCTCTTCATTATCCACTGAGTGGGGAATATAAACAAGTGATAACTCGCAAATTTTGCCTCGTATTGCGACACGGTCGTATTGTTTTGTTTCAACTTGATAAATTCCACCTCCTTCATGTATGGCGAATACTTTCGGGAAAGTATTTGTCGTTGAGCGACTCTGGAACTTCTCCCAAGATATCTTGATCTGACAATGAGGTTGATACGTTTACCGATTCCCACCGATAATCCACTCTCAAAGCGCATGACATAAAAGCGTGAAAGGAACCTTTTGCTCCTCGGAGCATCCCAAGACATCAAATATCTTGGTAATCTGCTTTATCCATTCTTAGCGAAGTGGTTTTGGCTCTCCCTTAAACTCGGTGGTCCCGGCTCCTTGAATTGTTTAGCGGTGTGCCCGAGAGTTTTCCGTGTTTCCACCTACGTTTTGGGTCGAGTCGCTCTACTTTCTTTGTTGCATAAATTGCATAAAGCCTACGAACATTTGATCATTCATCATTTGGTCGGTGTTGTTGTTTTGCGTGAGGATTGTCGCCTTCACGATGCACATTATCACGATTATTGATATGTGGTGAATCGGCGATCGCGCTGCGCTCCATTCTATTCTCAACATTCTCGGATGTCATTTTTTGAGATCTTGCCACAAAACAAAAGGTTAATTGACGTGTAACAAATTATCCCTATCTTACGACCGACCAATAAAATAAGCACACGTAAACTTAGGTAGGTAAATACTTAGCGAAGGTATTCCCGTCTCTCCCTCCTAGTACTATTCTCACATCTTAGCGGGGATCGTATCCTAAGCTACGATACCAATTGTGGCGCCCCCAAAATTAGGTATACATCACCCATCTTGGGTGCGCCACTTACATGTAATACAAAATTTAAATACAACTTACTTAACATAAGCGTAGGTATGCAATCGACATAAAGCGTGAGTTTAAATACAAATATCGTCTACTAGATATTATACAAACTCAAAAAAGAGTCCTCATTACAATTATTATCACCTTTATTTCACGAGAATAGTGAGGACTACTAATCTTATCTTGAGGACCATCACTCGTTTCCCAGGCTCGTCGGCTATATTCTCATTTCGAAGAAACGGTGAAAAGAAAGGGTGAGCTCAACTAGCCCGATGAAATATTATGACTAAGATAATGCGAGAATAAATTATCAATAGTCTTCAACAATGTTAAAGCGATAAAATCTGATAAACAACCGGTTTAAGCTGCGGTGAATATCTGATCCATTAAAAAAGTCAAGTAGAAAATAAAGTCTACTATCTTTTAGGTTTTAAAGGTTTTTCATCATCTTGTTATATTTGAGACTCGACTTTAATAAATATTCCACATCATCGAATCACCCACCGCACTTCTGACGAGGATATTCTTTAGTATCACGACCACAATTATTCATGCACTACGGGCGAGAATATTTGTGTATTCATTAATGGTCATGATCGTGCCAACAATTGTCCATCGATGCACTACTGACCTTTGAGGATTTTTACCACATCATTTGTAATATTACGGTCGTGATTACACCGAATAGTCTCTGGTCGTCGTAATCATACCAAGTCCATCTATGCCACTACAGAATACGAGATGACTTTAAAAAATATAAACATGAGGATGATGACAATGATATAAGAATTGATAAAACAAGTTCAAGAATTATTTTATCCAGGAATTATTACGTCAAATTATCAACATGATCTTTGTTTTGTAGAGTAAAATTCAAGAATGATCGGAAGAATATTTTCATGAAAAGATCTTTGGATGAAGCAGCAAATATCGAGGATATTCCACTAATTTCATGGAGTATAGAAGTCAAAGTTTTAACCAATTTGGGTATAATAAAGAATGGAATAACAAAAGAAATCACCGTGCATGCGATAGCCTCGCATGACGAGTTATTCAATGAGAATAATAAAGAACGGAACCGGTCGGTGAAATTCACGCAAGCGGGATGTTCAAGCAGAATAATAAAGATGGAACCCGGATCCGGTGTAAAACACAGATAGGATATTCCAGAATAATAAAAAAGCGGAACCGGTCAAATGTAAAACACGTAGACGAGGATGTTCCAGCGAAGAATAATAAAAAAGCGGAACCGGTCGGTGTAAAACACATGAGCAGGATGTTCAGCGAGAATAATAATAAAAGCGGAACCGGTCCGGTGTAAAACACTGAAAGACGAGGATGTTCAGCGAGAATAATAGAAGAATGTCACCAAGTATAGGGTAAACCACGTATCTGAGTTATTCAAGCAGAATAATAAGCGATGGAATAACAACGAGTTCTCTTCATGAATAAGAAAGAATAACACCCTTACATTTGGTAGGAGATTGAATCTGCGGCGGTGTAGTAACAAAATACTCTTCTTCTTTTCTCTTATTTCTCTATACTTTCTCTCTCTATAGCTTGAATGAATTAAGTGAAAAATAATGAAGCCCTAGGCCTCTATTTATAGAAGATTTCTAGCTTAGCACTTTGCTTAGTGTGAAAAGCGAGTGGCAGCGACTAATGATGTGAAAAGAAAAGTGGTTTGGCCTTTGTAATGTGAAGCGACAAGTGGTTCGGCGCTTTGTAATGTGAAGCGACAAGTGGTTCGGCGCTGTAATGTAATGTGAAGCGACAAGTGGTTCTGACGTCTGGTAAAGGTAATTACTATTAGCGAAGGTAAATACTATTGGCGAAGGTAAATACTATTCACAAGGGTAATTCTTATTGACGAAGGTAATTCTTATTGTGAAGGTAAATACTATTCACAAGGGTAAATTACTATTAGATGGTTATTTATTGTGAAGGTAATTCTTATTGATGAAGAGACTCTTAGATGATGACATATGAGCCCCTATAAAATAATCAAACTTACCACAAATCATTTTTTTTCATCAACACATATTTAATCTTTCAACAATTATTAATCATTTATAACTTGTCGTCTCAATTATTGATTTAATCTTATAACATATTATCTGAGATGATCTTGTGTGATAATTGAATCGATAATATAAGAGATATGATCGTGCCAATTTTGTAGTGATAATTGAGCATAGGTGAGTGACTTCTCACGTAAGCATCGATAATCAATCTGAGTGTCTTCTTATCACATTCAGCGTATTCTTTGTACTTTTACCACGGGTAGTTCAGCGGTTTTAAGCGGTAACACCTCGTAGTTATTTTTATAAAATGTTTTTGTCGTTTTTCGATCAATCAAATAATAATTACATTAATGGGGTCCACCAATGATTGAGCCATTATGTAGAATATTCCCTAACAAAAGAATATTCCCAGAGCCAAACGAATATTTTATAACAACTTTCATACTTTGCAAAATTTATAAATATTACCCACAATTATAACATTATATCAAATTTATTCCATAATATTCAAAAATATTATTTATAAAAAAATCATCATTATTTATAAAAGTGGGGTCTTACAAATATTTTGGCATAATGATATTGAAGAAATAATATCATTTTGAATAAAATAACATCCTTTAAAGAAAATTTATAAACAGGATATTAAGTATACTGATTTATAACATTATATCAAAGTATACTCAAAATACTAATACAAGAATCGAAAATATAGAGAGAGAAAACTTATTTACGGTGTGATTTTCAATTCTAACCTAAGCACCTATTTATAGGAAAATGCTTAGAACACCAAAAGTAGAAAATTTAATATAATATTAATATATATTTTCCAAAATCTCATACATTACATTCTGCCAACTGAATTCAGCTCCTATACATGTTAAATGAGGCCACCTAAACATTCCAAAACGTTTTCCTATTTTAAATATTTTAAACTTCCAAAATCAATTATTTCTTGACTTGAACTTCAATAATTCATAATAAATAGCCCTTTTATCAGAAAATTGAATCTCACAATTTTTATAGGAAATTCAATTTCTCACAACTTGCGGAAGAAAGTTTTTCCAAATTCCAAAATGAAATTGGCCGAAATCCACAAACGGGCAATTTTACAGCTATAATCAAATTTCGATCAAGAAATGGGTCCATAAACACACAAAACATGTGTTAATCATTTAATGCCACAAAATACTCTTCCTCCTCATATACTCACATATCGCACATTCATTATAAAATATCACAGATTAATATATTATTAAAATAATATATTTAAATGAATTATTTTATCGGAAAAAGATAAAATATTAATTTTCAACAATTGTCACATTAAAAATTTTCTCCATCTATATCCACATAAAATCAATATTTTCCTCATCATATAAATCAATAATTAATTATTCACAAATAATATTACAGAATCACAAGATCTTGCAACTAAGTAGTTTACAGAAAAGAGGGCTTTCAATAAAGATCTCTCTCTTCTTGGTAGTGCAATTAGGTGACCAAACCTCTCCTTAGATGTAATTTTCTAGACATTGCCAATAATGTTATCCAATAATATTATTAGGATAATATGAATTATTGCTCAGATAATGGAAAAATTGTGTAATGACAATTTATTGAAACAACAAGAATATAAAATATCAATCGCAAAGAATTATTGAATCAATAAAATAAAATCTTGAGCAGTAATTAATTCGTAACAATTATTGAGTAGTGCCTTCTTCACGTAAGAATCTATAATTGGTGCAATCTTGTGTCTTCTTTGTTCAACAACGCGTATTAGTGTGTTTTAACCAACGGGTATTCCAACAAGATTAATCAGTAATAACTATGCTGTTATTTATAAACAACTTATATTTGTTGTTTTCTTCATCCAATCGCTTTCGTTATGGGGCCCACAAAAAAGGCTGCGGCGTCGCATACGAATATTCCCAAACAGATGCTGAATATTCCACGACCAAACGAATATTCCCAAGCGATAATGAATATTTTATAACCACTTACTTATTGAAATATTTGCGTATTTTACCCATAACTATCCACATTAATCAAATTAACCCTTACTATTTCAAAATAATAAATAGAGGAAAATAAATTTTATTTATTAATAATTTGGGGTCTTCTGACCTCCCCCTCCTTATGAAATTTCGTCCTCGAAATTGACGTACGTACCTGGTGTTTCAAAAAGTAGAGAATACCTCGCTTTCATTTCCGTTTCCAACTCCCAGGTCATTTCCTCAATAGCATGGTTTCTCCACAAAACTTTAACTTGTGGTATAACCTCAGTACATAGGACATGTTCTTTCCTATCCAAGATCTGACAGTACCTCCTCGCACGTTAAGTCTTCTTGGCTATCTCGTCGGTTCTAACTCAATGGCGTGGTTCGGGTCATCCACATATTTACGTAACATCGATACGTGAAAAGCGTTATGAACAGCGTCGTACTTGGCGGTAAAAGCAGTCTATAGGCCACGAGTTCCTATTCGATCGAGAATTTCAAATGGATTAATAAATCGAAGGTTTGAGCTTTCCTCACCTCACCGATTCTCGCTTTTGAAATAACAACTTCTTGCACCTTCTTCTTCAAATTCATCACTCGGTGTGTAGCTTGAGCGACTTTAACTTTATCGATTAAAAGTCGATTATACTCAGTATATCATCACGTGGGTACCTAGAGTTTTCATCTCCATCTCTATTATTTGTAAATTATACGAAATGAGTCTTTGACAATATCGTACTTTCAGTGCTTTGTATCGATCTTCTACTCAACATGTCAGCTACCACGTTCGTTTTTCCAAGATGGCATGGTCAGAACATGTGCTGAAATGAGTCTCCTCTTTAGTTCTTCGAAGCTCTTCCCACGTTCCTTGCTCCATTCGAATTTTGTATCTCTACGAGTCAGCTGCGTTAATGGAATAGCGATTCGAGAATATCCTTCAACGAAATCTCGATAATAACCAACTAAGCCTAGAAAGCTACGTATTTAGATTCTGAGCTTAGGTTGTTCTCAACTGTGACTCATATCCCAACCTTGGATAGCACATTACAATGACACCTATTAGTTTATTATCGCACGAATATGGTGTCCCCTACGGAGAGTCTGGTTTCGGTGCATTCTACAAAGGAAGTCACCAGATAAAGGCTCGGGTACCAAATTCTATATTTGAATTTGTAACTCCTGAAGTTCAATAGGAGCCATTCGATATGAGATTTTAGAAATGAGTTTTGTCTAGGGTTTAAAGTCGATACAAAATTTAATATCGAGCTTTGGGAGTAAGCAAGAAATTCTTCAGAAATACGTCGGGAAAAATCAATAACAACAGGAATATTATTCAAATCGGCGTGTCTTTATTCAAATCCATAACATGGACTAAGAAAACTTGACATCCGTAATAAGCGAATGACTTCATGGCTTGATATGAAAATGTTTGACTACAATGGTTTGATTGCTTGAATTGAATAACGAGTTGCTTAGGAATATGAAAACTAACAACCTTACGAAAAGTAATCATTTTTTTCGGCATGATGAGTAGTTAACCTTAAAATCACATCAAAAGCAAATATCTCTATAGAAATAAGGTTAACGAGGTAATGTGATAGTGCCAACCCTGAATCAAGCAAGATTTCTAAACAACGGACGTAATGAAAGTTTCTCTAACGGATTCTCCATAAATAGGTCAAAGTCTAATTTCTCCGTAGTCAAGTTCAAACGTTGGTAAGCAAAAGAGATAAAAGAATGGGTAGAACCCAGATCTAGTAAGGTATAAACTTCACAAGAATTTATAATTAACTAACCCGTGCTTAACCGTTCGGGTTCCTCGCATTTTAATTGACCCCAGGCCACGACAAATGCTCTTCCAGAACCGTTGACTTTGATTTTTTTGGGACATCCTTTTGAGTCACCATTCCTGGCCGGATGGGTTTTCGATCTCGCATAATCTCGAGCGATATGTCCTTCTTTTCCATAATTATAGCATACCTTAAACTATTGTGGGGCGGTTTGGGGTGATGATATGTCCCTCTTTCCGCATTTGTAATATCTGACCGGTGGTCTTTCTCCTCCCTTGGAACCCGATTTGCTCATCGGTATTTGGCGTCTTCACATGGTCGTTGTTGAATCTCCTCTTTTTAAAATCTCCTCCCAGGACTCGCTTCTTCTATTTTCATGGCCACGATTACCACGAGTGGTTACCACCTTTGTCAGTATTTTTCTTTCTCCGTGGTTATCGTTATTCGATGATCGCTATCTTGGTATGATCCCTGGTTATGGTCCCTCGGTTGAGCGTACTCGTTATATCGCTCTAACAATTGAGCCACATTGACAACATCTGAATCAGAGAGAAAATTTATGAGAAATGAGATCTTGGCGTATGTCGGGTTTCAAACCTCTCGAAACATCCGCGTCATCGTTCCTCATTCTCCACCAAATGAGGTGCAAACTCGATAACTCCGCGAACTTCGCCTCGTCTTTGGGAACCGTCATGTTATTACGCTCGATCTAATAAACTCCACTTCCTTCATTATATGACGAATACTTTCGGGAAGTACTTGTCATTAAACTGTTTCTGAAACATCTCCCATGACATGCTGAGTGCAGCTGGATGGGTACGCTTCACAGATTCCCACCAGTAATCTTCCTCGTTACGGAACATAAAAGTAGCGAATGGAACTTTCTGTTCCTCCGTGCATCCCAAGATATCGAATATCTTGGTAATTTGTTTGATCCACGTCTCCACCTTAATTGGATCCGGTTTTTCCCAGAATTCTGGTGGTCCCAACTCTTTGAACTGCTTGGCTGTGACCACCCGTGAATTGCTATCATTTCCTCCTGTATTTTGAACACGAGTCTCCCTCAAATGCGATTTTGTATGAAGCGCAAAAGCTTCTAAACATCCCCTCGTTCATCATCACCTTTCGGTGGTGTTGTTGTTCACGGGAGGTACATTTGCCCACTGTTGCACGTTCTCCTTGTTGGTAAGTCTGAGGCATCTCCACGGTCTCATTTACTCCATTGTTAATATTCTCAATCGACATTCTCAAATACTGTCATAAAATAAGGGTTAATTAAGGAAATCAATATATCACATAATATCCCTATATACTAATTAACTAACAAATAAGCTTAGGTAGGACACACTAGCGAAGGATTTACTCGTCTCTCCCCTCCTAGTTCTATTCCCCGATCTCCGCCAAAGATCATATCCCTAAGCTCTGATACCAACTGTGACGCCCCCAAAATAGGTCCATTCCATCCAACCCATTCTGAGTCGCCAAATACATGGTACAGAAATAACTACAACTTTATTATTACAACATATAAACTATGAGTTTAAATACAGATATTGTCATCTAGACAATATCCACACGCAAATAAATCCCCATCATAATTATTGATACATTATTTTACAAAAATGGTGATGACTACTAAACAACTCTCTTTAGAACCTTCATTCCATACCCGACTAGTACTGCCATTACATTCTCGCCTCCTGAGAAGAAAAATGGAACAAAAAGAAAAAGGGTGAGCTCAACTAGCCCAGTAAAGAATATTATGACTAAGATAATATACAACAAATTATCGTTAGTCTTCAACAGGGAAATATCTAATAGAATACAATAGACAACCTGTTTTAAATCAACAACTGCAGCGGAAACAACAATTCATTAGAAGAGTTAAGTAGAAAATGCAAACTACTATCTTCTATATAAGAATTTAAAAGTTCATCGTCGATATTTTATCCCTATAACATCAATCAATATATATCTGGAATCAAATATTCATCTTTGCACTACAGGCCAAAGATATTCATTAGTTGATCATGTTCATCTAAACACCTGTTCATCTTTGCACTACGGGCTAAAGATATTAATCAGTCGGTCATGTTCATCTCAACACCTGTTCATCTTTGCACTACGGGTGAAAGATATTCATCAAGAAATCATTCATTTGCACTACAGCCAAAGATATTCAAGAATATCATCATTTAGGGTGAGGATGATGAAAAATATTTTAAAGGAAACGAATCCAGTGAAACAAAAGAACAAATATTAAGGATTCGTATTTCAAACAATCCAAGTTCAAAAATAATTCATAAGTAATCAGAGTGGAGTAAAATTCAAGAATGATCAAAACATGGATACAATCAAAGCTAGTATCCATAGTAGATATTTGGACAAAAAGAGGAAATTTCATTTTTCGGTGAATAGTGCCGTATTCGTGAATAGTGCCGTATACGTGAATAATGCCGTATAAGTGAATAGTAACTCCGACACCAAAAGATAGAAATTTCATAAAAAACATCTTCACGCTTCGTGAATAGTACTCGTGAATAGTAACTCGTGAATAGTAACTCATGAATAGTAACTCATGAATAAGAACTCATGAATAGTAACCCCAAATCATGAAAAAGTTCCAAATTTGATAAAAATTTCCAACCAATATTTTGGCATAATGATATTGAAGAAATAATATCATTTGAATAAAATAAAATAACACCCCTTACCTCGAAAGACAAGATTCAGTTGAAAAACAGGATATAGGCTATGACTTGAACTTGCACCGTATAGCAATAATCAAAGTATACTCAAAATACTCACAAGAATACGCTTGATAATATAGAGAGAGAAAACTTCAGTTTCTGGTGCGATTTTCAATTCTAACCTAAGCATCCTATTTATAGGAAAATGCTTAGAACACCAAAGTAGAAAATTTAATATAATATTAATATATATTTTTCAAAACCTCATACGCACACTTGCCAACTGAATTCAGCTCCTACACATGTTAAATGAGGCCACCTAAACATTCCAAAAACGTTTTTCCTATTTTAAATATTTTAAACTTCCAGAAATCAATTATTTCGGAGCTTCGGAACTTCAATAATTCATAATAAATAGTCCTTTTATCAGAAAATTCGAATGTCGCGAGATTTAATAGGAAATTCAATTCTCTACAACTTTGCAGAAGAAAGTTTTTCCAAATTCCAAACAGAAATTGACCAAAATCCACAAACGGGCAATTTTACAGGCTATAATCAAATTTCAGTCAAGAAATGGGGTCCACCGACACACAAAACATGTGTTAATCATTTAATACCACAAAAATACTCTTCCTCATATACTCATATATCGCACATTCATTATTAAAATATCACCGTTAATATATTATTAAAATAATATATTTAAATGAATTATTTTATCGAAAAAGATAAAATATTAATTTTCAACAATTGTCACATTAAAATTTTCTCCATCTATATCCACATAAAATCAATATTTTCCTCATCATATAAATCGATAATTAATTATTCACAAATAATATTATAGAATCACAAGATCGCAACTACTCGGTCGTTCCGAGGAAGAGGGGCTTTCTAATAAGGATCTCTCCTTATCTTGGCAGGCAATGATTAGGTGACCAAACCTCTCCTTGTATGTAACTTTCTAGACATTGCCAATAATGTTATCCAATAATATTATTAGGATAATATGAATTATTGTCTCGATAATGGAAAATACTTGTGTAATGACAATTTATTGAAACAACAAAGTAATATAAAATATCAATGCAAAGAATTATTGAATCAATAAAATAAAATATGAACAATAATTCATCGTAATAATTATTGAGTAGTGCTTCACGTAAGAATCAATAATTGGTGCAATACTGCATAAGCTTCTTTGTTCAACAACGCGTATTAGTGTATTTTAACCAGGGTATTCCAACAGATATTAACTGGTGAATAACTACGCCTAGTTATTTATAAACAACTTATATTTGTGCGTTTTCTTCATCCAATCGCTTTCCGTTATGGGGCCCATAAAAGATCATGCCGGCCGTTGCATTTAATATTCCCGACAAAGACAAATATTCCACGACCAAACGAATATTCCCCGACGATAATGAATATTTTATAACCACTTGCTTATTCGAAATATTTGCGTATTTTACCTATAACTATGCACATTAATCAAATCAACCCTTACAATTTCAAAATAATAAATAGAGGAAAATAAATTTCATTTTTTAATAATTTGGGTCTTACAACCAAGATCTTCTCCAACGTCCCAATCACATAAGACGTCCTGATCCTGCACAGTAAACACGATAAACACCATGAAGTTCGATTACGTGGGACCACGGGGATAGCTTCAGCGTGAGAGAGTCGATTATACGTGTTCACAAGGTTAACAATGGAGGATGTAATGTCTAGTGTATTGAGAGAGATAATAATTCTCGACCGTGTGTATGTGATTATGAATGTGAACGTATGAGAACGCACTGCATTTGTGAAGACTTAGTTGATAGGTTATACTCTCTTTGCGCCTTTGCCATCGTGCCACCCACTACTCGACACATGACCCCGTGATCGATGGGTCCCGCCCCGCTTTCATTGCCTACTCACTACCTTTGGTCATTTGTTTATGCGCTACCGGCTTATAATCCCATCCACATTAATGCGTGACGGTGTGTTTTTAGTCAATTTGTCATGCTTTTTTCATCATTACAAGTCAAAGTAATAGATATTAAATGATCTAATGGGTTAGTCCAATGAACCCCACCGTGTCTTATAGGTTAAATAGAAGTAATATAGTGACTAGGCCCAGTGACTTTCAAGGTTCAATAATGATGGCCCAATAGATTAATTAAACAAGTGAGTCCAATTTACTCGGCCCAAAGAGGGGAAATATCATGACCCAACATTGCCCCCTAGTTTTTTGTTGAACAGAATGTTTAATAGAAAACTACAAATTGTCCATGATATTAGAATTTACTAAAGGCCCATAACAGGAAGTAATTGAGACATACCCAATTTGGTCCATAAGATGAGACAGGGAATGGCTGAATGTCCAGAGTAAAAGGCCCAGTCAATAAAGGATTGAAATTAAACAAGACGGTCTAAAAATCGAAAATCCAACCGAGATGCCCAATCGGATAAAATGTCTAAGAATTGGTCCGGACGCTTCCCATTCGAATTCTCATCATTACTAATATTTAATGTGCCGCCTTCATAACTCGTGTAACCGTCAGTATAAAAGATAAACTTTACCAATTTTGACGGTTTTACCTGCCAATTTGAACTTTGAACCTTTGAGCTTTCTTCTCCTTCACAGAACTCCCTTCTCTGTTTTACGAAATCTCAACAATGGTGACAGTGAACTCTAACCAAAATTCTCCCCTTCGCGTGACTCCCGTTAGCACCGTTTCCCCCAATCCAAACCCTAACCAAGAGGGTTCGAGTTCAAATCCCCAATCCACTGCAACCATGGGGAAGAATCCGCCCCTGATCCCTTCTTTGCCACCTTCCGACTTCTTCATGGATGGGGAACAGTTCCCTCATGCCAATACCACTGTTACAGAATCTGAGATACGTATCCTCCGGACTCGCTATCGATTTAGGATACGACGCGAACAAGGGCTCCCCGCCTCCGAAGAACGCATGTACCATCGGCCAGGATGGTTGGTCGCTATGCCGATTACTTTTCTTGAAAAGGGGATTCGTCTACCCTTCCATGCCTTCGTCGTTACCCTCCTAGGATTCATAGGAGTGGGTTTCGCCCAGTTGGTGCCTAATTCCTACATCCACATTCTGGCATTCATTGCTTTCTGCCATGAATTAGGGATTCCTCCCTCTGTCAATATCTTCTTCACCATCTTCTCCGCCGGTAGGTCCCGAGAACGAGGTTTCAAAATGTTGAGCAAATAGTCTCCACGACCCAACACCAGATTTGAGAAGAGATCCCTGATGGATACCCCTTCAAGCAACAAGGGTTGTACGAAAAATGGTTTTTGTTACGGGACTCAAATCTCTTCTCTTCCAGATTGGACTATCTCTGATCGGATCTCTGCTGACTTTGGAGATATCCCCGAAGAGCGTGTGAGGGAAATGGCAGATTTTTTTAAGAAGATTCCTCCGAAGGAATGGAGTTTTGCACTTCTGACTAAGCAAGCCTGGTTATATGACCATAAATGTAAGTTTCTAACAACTTCGTAACACAGTTTTTTAAGATATTTAAGTGATATGGGTTCTGATACATGGTTATTTGCAGTGTCTCTGATCAAACCAACTTCTTTGGAAGTAAAAGAATTGGAAGACTTTTTGGCAGGGAAGATTACGGATGCAAGTGAAGAGCCTCCGACTGAAGAATCTTCCCGAGCTGATCCCCTCGCCACTGATCCACCAACTGTTTCTCCTCAGAATGACGAACCATAAACTGATGAACCAATCATTCTTGAAGAATCTCTTAGACCTCGTCGAAGGAGGAGAGCCGCCAAGAAATCCAAATCCACCCAGCCGGAAACAAATCTTGAAAGTGATCCGGAAGCTATTCCCGAAGCAATTCCACAAACAACCCCTTCATCCAACCCTAGCTCTGCACCTTCCGAATCTGCCCCAATTAAGAGAAGCCTACTTGACATACCTCTCCATGATCGGGCGAAGGTCCTCCGTGCTAAAAAGATAAGGACAAAGATTACCCTTTTGACTGTCGATGAGCTCCGAGTTCCATCATCTTCGGCTGACATTCCCCCAATAGTCCCAACTGAAATTCAAGTGCCTGATGATGAACTGGTCGGATCTGTCCCCATCTTATCTCGAAAAAAGAAACATCCATCAGATAGCCATCCAGGTTCATCCTCGGCTCCCTCACCAGTCCACGAACCTAATCTTGTTCGGTCTCCCTCTCTGGAAAATATACATGTGGATCCCTCGCCAATTCATAATCAATCCATGCCTTCTCCTCCAAGACAGTCAACCTCTGAATTTCAGCATGACGTTATGGCCTCTCCAACCATGTGGCCTCGATTTAATGCCAATTTTCTTTTTCAACTATTTGATGCCTTCGTCCGTGAAACCGACGACCATCAATTCGGGAACAGTTCGAACGGGGATTTGCTTAGCGAAGGCATGAGCTACCTGGCGAAGGTAATTGGTTCTCTCCTTTATTTCCGTATTTATCTTCATACTTATACATCTGAAACTGATCGAATAATACTGGACATGCGTAGGCGAATGCTGTGTTCGGACGTCTGCGTCCAAGGTCTATCGAAGCTGAATCCGAAGAAGAGGCAATGAGGAAAGAGAATGCCATCCTGAAGTCTGCTCTGGCTCGGGAAAGGACTCAACGTGAGAGCGTTCTTCACACGAATGAGGGTCTTCGGAAAGAGTTGGCCCAAGCCAAAGGAGATGCGAAGACATCCAATGAAGAACTGAAGTCAACTAAAGCACAATATGAGGAGATCGTCAAGATGAATGTTGACTTGGTTCAGAGGAGCGTAATAAGGATGGAGAAGATCAAAGAGCTAAAGGCTGATGCTAAGATCTTGATTAAAACGATCTAGAAGCTAGAGCTAGCAGAAACTCGTCATCTGAATAAGCGTCAGAAGCTGGAAGAAGAAATTCGAGAACTCAAGGCTCTTCGGGACCTTGGGCCTCCTCTAATCGATGACCTTCGCAAACAGATCTGCGAAGAGTATCGGAACTCGGATGAGATCAACGGAGAGATTATGAAGATATATTCTGAAAGCTATGAGCTCTGCCGGAGTCGTGGCAAGGAGAAGTTGATTACAGCTAACGTGGATCCATCCTTGCTCGACTCTTCAGATGGCGAGGATGATGCATGAAGTGAATGTTCTTGTTTTTCTTGAGTTTTATTTAAGAATGTTTGTGAAAATTTCTGTTTATTTTGGAAATTGTTTAAGGATTTTGTTTTAAAAACTTTTATTAGGACCTCTATTGCTATGAAATTATGTTAGAATTTATGTTTTTGCACAATGTATTTGTCAAAATGAATGAATAGCTCGAATGGTTCAAATTTCAGCTTTCTATGTCATGACTTCTGCGTGATGCTTTTCGTTTCTTGTCAATAATTCAGTACCAATAGTCTTGAATGAACCGAGCTTAGATTGTGAACTAGTTAAGGCATATGACAGTTAAGAATAAAATGAAGTGAACTGGATTTAATGGATAGAATTTAATGAACTGAATTGAATGAACTGAACTCAACACTTGAACAAAATAAAGTAATGTATACTTATCATTTTCCAGAAGTGTGAGATCGGTGGTATGTCAAATGAATTTATTTGATCCTCTTTGCACCATCAAGATCTTGCTTACCACTCCGGGGTAGAACAAGTATATAAGGACATTTGTTTACCACTCGGGGTGAAACAATTATATAAGGACCAAGATATAATGGTCAAGATATAAGGATCACGAATTTGTCTACCGATTTGGGTCACAAATTCATAGGAACACTCTCGACAATAAGGTCGCCATCGAATGGCCAAACGAGTCCTACCATACCTCCTTACTTGGTGGACCATTGATTTTATCGCCTCGGTAAAAACAATATAGAACATAGGATTTGTCTACCACGTCAAGCAACAAATGAACGGGTCGCCATCGAATGGCCAAATGAGTCCTACCATACCTCCTTACTTCAGTGGACCATTGATTTTACCGCCTACCTCGATAAAACAATATAGAACATAGGATTTGTCTACCAATACCGGGCAACAAATGAATGGGCCGCCATCGAATGGCCGCCGAGTCCTACCATACCTCCTTACTTGATTGGACCATTGATTTTACCTCCCGGTAAAAATAATATAGAACATAGGATTTGTCTACCACATTTGGATAATAAATGAATGGGTCGCCATCGAATGGCCGGCGGGTCCTACCATACCTCCTTACTTCATTGTGAACTTAGGACAAATAGAGCAGGATCAATTGTGAAAAAGTGACTTTTATTGATAATGGACAATCATGCATGCACTTCTTAGGTAAATTGACTTGATCTCTATTGAAAATATTTCCGAAGCTCGCCAAAGATGCCAAGTGTTCTTGATCTCGAAACCATCTAATGCCTTTAACCGATAAGTGCTCGACTTTGATACTTGATCACCTCATACGGCGGCCTTCCTGATTCGGCATTAACTTTTCCGTGTTTTGAGGCGTAGATGCTTCGGCTTCTCTGAGGACGAAGTCTCCTACTTCGAATCTGCAAAGTTTGACCCCTTTGTTGTAATGCTTGGCTACTCTTCGTTGATAAGCAGCCAATTTGAGCAAAGCTACCTCTCTGACTTCTTCTAGCAGATCCAAGTTGGCCTTCAGTCCTTCGTCATTGTAGATCTCTTTGAATTGACTGACCCGAAGACTTGGAGATCCGATTTCGACTGGGACTAAGGCATCAGTACCATAGGCCAATCGAAAAGGTGAATCCCCTGTGGTGGTCCTGGTGTAGTCCTAGTAAGCCCACAAAGACGCCGAAAGCGCTTCTTCCGCCATCTTCCTTTAGCTTCATCCGATGCACGCTTGATCCCGATTCAGTGACGTCTGTTGGTCACCTCGACTTGCCCATTCGACTGTGGATGAGCCACCGAAGTCTTCTTGTGCTGAACCCCCAGCTCCGTAAAAAATCCTTCAAATTTTGATCCCACGATCCGCGTCCATTATTCGATATCACCACTTTGGGAATTCGGGCGAAATATTACGGACTCTTTTATGAACTTCAAACATTCCGCTCTGTTATCAATCAAGTGGCTTCGCCTCTACCCACTTGGTCATGTAATCAATATAGCAACTATTACGAAGTCGACACGTCCTTAGCTTTCTAAGAATGGACCCGAGATATCAACCCCAGCATGATAAAGAAAGGGTATAGGAGATAGAATCGAGTATAGCTCTTCTGGTGGCTGATGTGGGATCGGACTGTTGAGCTGACACTTCTCACACTTCTTTACATACTCGGTAGCTTCCTTGAAGATTGTTGGCCAGTAGTACCCTTGCCGAAGAACTTTGTATGCTAATGACTTAGCAGCCATATGATCACCGCAAATGCCTTCATGAACTTCCCGAAGGGCATACTCAGCTTCAGACGGAACCAGACACTTCAATAATGGTGACGAAAATGCCCTTCGATAAAGATCCCCATCAATAAGAACGAAGTTGGCACTCTTGTACTTGATCTTCTTTGCCAGCATCTGATCCGAAGGAAGGACGCCATCTGCCAAATATTCGATGTAGGGAGTCATCCAGCAATTAGATCGCTCAATACACATCACCGCTTCATGCTGAACACTCGGCTGCTGCAAAACTTCCAAATAAACCGATCCATTGAAAACATCTCAGATACGTGGTGGCGAAGCCGGCGGGGCATCGACAATGGAATTATCGTTACGCTATATGCCCAGAAACTCATAAGAAACAAAGTACTGAAGTCGGTCTTTTAATTATGCCAGATACTTGATCATCCTGGTCCCACGAGCTTCATAATCTCCCAACAGTTGTTTGACGACCAACTGAGAGTCACTGTAAATGATCAGCTTCTGGACCTCTAGACTCTTTGCCAATCGAACACCTGTCAACACTGCTTCATACTCGGCTTCGTTGTTCGTAGCTTTAAACCCGAATCTGATGGCCTGCTGCACTTTGAATCCCTACGGACTCGTCAAGATAATACCAGCCCCACTAACAGTCACTGTAGAGGATCCATCTGCGTACAGAGTCCATGCATTCTGCCCCTGCTAAAGAACCGCAACAGCTCGATCAGACGTCTCAACTTCTGGCAGTTCAGCATCTGCTTCGGTGAACGAGCACTCCACCATAAAATCGGCCAAGGCCTGACCTTTGATAGCGGTTCGGGGATGATACTTAATGAAAAATTGGGACAAATCCATAGTCCATGCTGCTAGTCTCCCTGAAACCTCTGGCTTGCTCATCACTTTCTTGAGCTGGTCGATCAGGTGTAGAGCGACGGGGGAGCCGACCTTGAAAATATTGCTGAAGCTTTCTACTAGCAATTAACAAAGCAAAAGCAAATTTTTCAATATTCGGGTACCTGGTTTCAGCATCTCGTAGGACGTGACTGATATAATAGACCGGATGTCGCTTCCCACCGACCTCCCGAACCAAGATCGCTCCAGCGCCGCCGAACTTCTAACTTGTCGCAAGGTATAGATATAAGGTCTTTGCTGGGGTAGGCTTCATCAATAAAGGAGCCGAAGATAGATATGTCTTTATGCTCTGAAAGGCGTCTTCACATTCGGCAGTCCACTGAAACGTCTTTGCATTCTTTGGTCCTTTTAGTGTATCAAAGAAAGGAAGGCACCTCTTCGCAGACTTCGACATAAACCTCCTCGAGGCTGCGATCCATCCCGCCACGACGTTGGACGTCTTTGAACGACTGAGGAGTCTTCCTGTCAAGAATGGCCTGGATCTTCTCCGGATTGGCCTCAATGCCCCTCTGACTGACCAGATATCCTAGAAACTTCCCTGTACCGAGCCCGAAGGTGCATTTGGCCGGATTGAGCCTCAGCTGATGATGACGGACAGTCTGGAAGCACTCCTCCAGATCATCCAAATGTTTCTGAACCTGCATGCTTTTCACGATCATGTCATCTACATAGACCTCCATGTTTCTCCCTAGTTGCCTGTTGAAGACGAAGTTCATCATTATCTGGTAAGTGGCTCCAGCATTTATAAGGCCAAAGGTCATCTTCTTGTAGGCGTACACCGAACGGTGTGTAATGAATGCTGTCTTCGGGACATCCTTCTTGCACATGGATATTTGGTGATAACCTGAAAAAGCATCCATAAAGCTTAGTAATGCATACCCCGAAGTGGCATCGATGAGCTGGTCAATATGGGGCAAAGGATAAAAGTCTTTCGGACAAGCTTTATTCAGATCGGTGTAGTCAATGCAAACTCGCCATTTTCCATTCTGCTTCTGCACCAACACCACATTCGCCATCCACTCCGGGTAATCAATTTCATAGATGAAGTCAGCAGCTAACAGCTTTGCAATCTCCTCATCAATGATCTTCTGTCGCTCTGGTGCAAAAATCCGCCTTTTCTGCCGAACTGGCTTCTTCGAAGGATCTACATCTAGTCTGTGCTCAGCTATTTTTCGGCTGACTCCAGGCATGTCCTGTGGTTCCCATGCAAAAATGTCCGCATAGCAGCGAAGGAGCTCCATGAGGTTTGTCCGAAGAGGTTCTGGCAGACCCGAACCAATCTTTACTGTCTTCTCTGGCTTTCCAAGGACTAGCTCGATCTCTTCCGTTTCTCCTGCAGGAATTACCAATGGCTCCGAGCTGCTTTCAGTGAAGGGCTCGATCTCAATTGCCATGATTTATTTTCGCTTTTTCGACCCCCCACCCTAAAAAATAAGCGCATTTCTATAACATCGTCGGGCTAGATCTAAGTCCCCGCCACTTCTCCGACTCCACGTGCCGTGGGGAACTTGATTTTGAAGTGAGGGATGGAAGTCACCGCTTTGAGAGAGTCGATGTAGCCTTCCTAATATGGCGCCAGCCAGAATAATCAACATGCACAACATAAAATTTACACATTATTTCTACTTTCCGAGGAGCCGTGCCGTAGATCACTGGGAACTCGATAGTGCCTACAACTTTGACCGGATCGTTGCTAAAGCCATATAAAGGAGCCTCTCGTCCAGACCTCCATCTTTCGCCCATCAAGATGCATCCTCTAATAAGCATGGGCATATAAGATGTCTCTGAAGACCCGTTGTCTCATCATCATGCGCTTACATCTATCGAACCCACTTCATATTGTGATCACCAACGCCTCATGCGGTTCGATAGGCTCGAAGGATAATGCATCGGTGAAAGAAATAATAGTCCCCTCGAAAAGGTCCATCGGCCTTTGGGGAGCACCCGCCACGGACATGACCGAATCCAGTATCCTCTCCTCTTCTTCCCTACCAACTTTTTCTCATTGTTCCACCGGTTATTACATCAATGACGTGCCTTGGCGGTGGTAATGCTGGAATACTTTGAGTGGGTAGGACCGTCGAACAGATCTGACAATAAGACGATCGAAGATTTTCTCGACCTTGTTGTCCCTCCCTACCACGCATCTTGAACCAAAGAAACCATTTTGAATCTTCCTCTCTACGAAATCTTTCAAATTGCAACATTCATTAGTATATTGACCAATGACTTGATGATAGCCACAATATTTTCGGGTATTGCCCTGCCCTGGCTTGATGTGGTCACGAGGCGGCTCATAGAATGGCTGGTTCCTGATCTGGTCCAAAATTACCTACCTATCCATGCTCAGCTTGGTGTAAACCTTATTCACCTTCGAGGCGGACGCATGTGGACGACTACTCCTCTATCGCCACGAATTATTGAACTTTTTGAAGCGCCCTCCGCCGATCATCATATCCTCCCCCTTCCTCCGATCGCCCTCGCTTTAGGATTATCTCGCATCCTTTAACCGGTAGAAGAAGGACGTTTGTGCTATTCATAGCCTCCTCTACAACAATATATCTTTCTGCTTTGTCAAAAGCTTCTGCCAGGATCTTCGGATGGTTGAACATCAATTTCTTCACCAACTTCTCGGACTTTACCAGATCTAGCCCATTCTGAAACAAACCTACTACCGGAGATCATTGAGGTCCGACACCGACCAACTCGCTTCTCCGAACCTCTTCACATATTGACCCAAGGACTCGTTGGTGAACTGCCGGACCTGTGCTAATGAACCAGTGGGCTTCCCTCTCCTTCGATTTCTCCCAAAGCGGGCATAGAACTTATCACAAAGCTCGGTCCAAGAGGAAATTGAATCTGAGGGCAAAGTCCCATCCATTGTCTCGCATCTTTCCTCAATGTCGTAACAAATGTGTGGCACTTGGCAGCATCAGTGAAATCATAATAATCCACGAGTTTGGCCAAACGCTCGGGTTATGGTCGTAAGGGTCTCCGGACCCATCGTAACTCTCCATACTAGGCAACTTCTTGGTGACATCTGCCTTCTCCTTGAGAATATCCGAGGAAAAAGGGGATGCCTTCTTTCCCGGAGTGTCCTTCACTGTTGAACCTCGGCCCAACCGCTTTGAGCTCTCTCAACTCCTTCACTAAAAAATTAACACCTTCGGGCTGCGAGGAGACCTCTTTTTCCTGAACGACATTCTGCTTCTGAGTGGATCGACCTCCTCCTGCCAATCCCATTGCCCGTGTGGGGCTTCTGGTTCTACTTCGGCGTACAATTCTATTCTCATGATGAGAATATTCACGCTGATGCTCTCTTCTTCTGGTTTCTGGCACGATCTCCCTCGACTTGCTCCTTCGCATGTCGTCGTCTCGATGCTGAGAACCAACGACCACCAGTGCCTTCTTCGAGCCACAGGAGTTCTGCTCCTCGATCTCCTCCTACCGTGAGAACTATCCCTAGACACGTGTGTAGAATGCTCCGGCTCTTTACCCTCTCGCCGTGGCATCTCCTTATGCTTACTCCACCTTTCGGACTGAACATGGCTAGATGCTTTGTCCCTTAACTCCGGCACCCGAAGCATCTGTTCGGCTATATCTTCTCTCTGCTTTAACAGAACCTCCAAGGCTTTATCTGCTTCGCCTGCCATCCTCGCCAACTTGGCGCTCGTCCTCCCGACCACTTTGGCGATGAGTCTTGGTGGTGAGCCTTCCACCCGCCTCGACCATGATCACGCTCCTTATCCAGATCGAAAACCAACCTCCGTCTGGCCCCACCATGGATCTTCGGACGGAGATCTCCTGAATTATGCTTAGAGGCCGTGCTCTCGTGAGCACTTTTAGAAGGACCCAGACGATCCCTTATCGAAACACGAGGCAGTGACGAGCTAACTGCCATCGCCTGCCCTTCTGGCATACCATCTCTACTCCTCATCATCTTCCGAAGTAGATTAAATGATTGTGATTGAAAATTTCAATGACACTAGAACTCAACCCTCCTTCTAGCGCCAATGTTAACGCTAAGATCTTCTCCAACGTCCCAATCACATAAGACGCCCCGATCCTCGCAGACAAGAAACACGATAAACACCACAAGCTCGGCGGTACGGATCACGGGGATAGCTCAAGCGTGAGAGTCGATATCGTGTTCACAAGGTTAACAATGGATGATGTAATGTCTAGTGTATTGAGAGAGATAATAATTCTCAGTCGGGTGTATGTGATTATGAATGTGAACGTGTATGAGAACGTACCTGTTTGTGAAGACTTAGTTGATAGGTTATACTCTCTTTGCCCGGTTTACCGTGCCACCCACTACTTCTGACATAGCCCCCGTGATCTGATGGGTCCTGCCGCCTGCCTGCAGTCTACTCACTACCTTTGGTCATTGTTTGCCACGCCGTGCATTATAATCCCATCCACATTAATGCATGGCGTGTGTTTTAGTCAATCATGTGTTTTTTTCATCATTACAAGTCAAAGTAATAGATATTAAATGATCTAATGGGTTAGTCAATGAAACCAATCCGGCTTTTTATAGAGTTAAATAAGTAATATGGTGACTCAGTAGTTGACTTTCAAGGTTCAATAATGATTACCAATAGATTAATTAAACAAGTGGCCCCAACTTACTCTACCAAAAAGTTAAAAAAAATATCGCTTAATTCAACAATATACTTATGTGTATCTAAGACACATATTCTATTTTTCTATATATATATATATGTATGTATATAAATAAATTAGATATAATAAAGTAATTATTATCTATAGACCCATTACATTATATTTGCGTAAGTTACAAGATGAAAACTTATTTAAAATGGGAGGCTGATATTGTCAAAGTCAAAATAATTATATTAAATTAATAAAAGTTATTAAAAATATTAAGTGTAGTTAAAATAACTATAATAATAATATCAATAAATATATATTTGTTATAATAATAGCAACTTCCTTGAAACGAGTTTTGTTCCAAAGCATAAAAGAGGAGAGAATATTTGAAGTTTTTAAAAGAAGAAATATCAGAATCAGTTGCAGGGCGTGACATCCTAACGACGGACGGACCAACAACATAGGCATAGCTCCCTAAATTGGAGATGGCCAAGAAAAAAAAATATTTTAAAAAATACAAAAAATGAAAAGAAAAAATAATTAATTAATAAAATGCTCAAGTAGTAATAGTATTTTATTATTATCTGCCACGTGGAGGACAGTGGAACGTAAAACTGCAGCAGAGCAAAACGTGTCCTCAGGCTCGGGATTCGCAGAAAATTCAGAGCCTAAGGCTAAGACCGTACGTCAACACCAAGATCGTCCCGGCCCAATTAGTTTCTTTACATTTCCCAAACTGCCCTTCGACTCAAAACAGTTGTGCTTCTGAAACTCTCTTCCCCTCTCTTTCCCTCTCCACTCCTCCTTAGGTGCCTTTTCGGGTATATTCTCTGCTTTGATTCTCTTCCTAAAACAGTCATCGCCGCAATAAACATAACATATAACCGACGACACCAGAGAAATACAGATACAAATCTAGATGAGAGAAAACCGGTTGCTGATTTATTGACACCCAAATTCTCATTTTTTAAGGTGATGTTTTTTTTTTCCTTTGAATTTCTTCCTTACTTTGATTTTTTACATTGTTACTTTTTGATCTCATTTTATGGGTACTGTACGTTTCTTGGTATTAATTTGACCAATTTTATAGAGCAATGTAGGGTAGTGATATGTCAACCTATTAGTGTTTGCTTATGCAAGCCCATGGTTACAAAATCTTTGGGATGTTTATTTATCTTCAAGTTTCTATTTTAATGTATTGGGTATGCTCCATTTTTATTTTTGTATTCTTGCTTCTTTAATTAATTAATTAATTAATCTTTTTATTGCTATCTGGAAGCGAATATATGTGGTTTATATTTTTTTCTATCAAGGGATTTCCTCTTTTCAGTTGGTTGGAATTCGCAAAACTCTTTGATATCAGTAAGAGTGAAATGGGAAAATGCTCTACCCAACTGGATTTAATTTCTAATCCTTTTTGATGTCTGATTTAATAGCTGATGGGTAAAATTGAACTGCGACATGAATTATATGAGCCAAGTGCTGGAGTTTTAGTTGATGTTTCTTAATTTAGGGCATATTGATTATGAGACCATTTCTAAGATTGAGATTAGTTCTTTTGTGTTGGAGATTCTAGGCTCCCTCTCACAATGTTAGAACAATCATTTACGTGTTTGAATTTCCACTTTTGGCCAATGCATATACTTTCTAATTTGACATCTCAATTTGTCCTTTTATGCTTTAAGGGAAGTCAGAATTTCTTACAGCATTTCATTATTAATAACCAAAATTGCAGAACACATCTAATAAGCTAGATCCAATCATATCATATTCTGCTAACACTAAATTCCCGTTCATTCAGGCTCCATTGGGCAATACACATGTATGACACAATTTATTTTGTGGTTGCACCACAGCTTATGATTGTAGTTGCGTGGATATGGAAACCTATTGTGCCTTGTTGGTTTACATCTTTTCATTGTCTGTTAAATTCACAACCAGATACAAAATCTTACTGCATAGTACTTACCTATTGTTTAGTTTTCATTTCCTTTCCTTTATTTATGACTGTGGTCACAAGCTATTAGGGGCAAAGCCATTTCATTTCTTTCTTTCCGTTCTTCTTTTCTTACTACTGAATATTGATAGTGTTTGCCTTCAATATTATGATATTACACTGTCATGATCAGGAGAATTATGCCATGTTATCTGTAATTATTCCATCTTACCAATTGTAATACTTCCAATTACCACGCTTACTGATATAAGACTTCCGAATGCAGTGTATTTTCCTACTTATGGGATATTTCTCGTAGCACATGAAGTCTTATGGGAGTTTGGGAATGGCTGCTTCAGCTGGTATGTGTTCATGATACAAATGTTGATGATGATGGTGGTGGCATAAGGGTTACGGGTCCTTAATTCTACTTCAAGTATTTATTGTTTAAATTTAATTGCTCGGGTTGATTTACCATATAAGATAAATTAGGAGAATTGAACATTTTTTAAGAGTAGATGATGGTTACCTTTACCTTGATCAACTCTTCATCATTTTTCTGAAAGTTTTGACTATTGACGTTTTCTTGTGAATGCGTACATGTTGTTTTCTTAACTGATGGAGCTGTTAAGTATAGTATTTGGAATAAGTGGTGGGAGTACTTAAGCTGTAACTTCTGAAATTTTAGTGATTAGTTCATACTAGTTTTATGGAGGAATTTGTTTTGCCGCTTGGTTCAAGGCAGAACTCACAAATCTCTGCCCGTAAGTACTTACCAAGTAGATCCGCAAAAGATATGTGGCTGGTTATTCGTGAAGGTTCTGTGGTTGATGTAGATTCATCTTTAGCATTACTGAAGAAGAATGGGGGGAATATCAACTCAAGGAATGCATTTGGTCTAACGCTTCTTCATATTGCGACTTGGAGAAATCACATACCAATTGTTAGGAGGTTACTTGAAGCTGGTGCAGACCCTAATGCTAGGGTTTGTTATCTAATCCAATCATCTGAATGCTTTATTATGTTATGTATGTATTATTTTGAGGTTCTTATTATTATATAATTTCATAAATTATAATGCAAATCATTTATTTATTTATTCATTTTTGAAGTTTTAAATGTTATGCTTTATTTTCAGACTCTGGTAGTGAGTCCCCAAAACGTTTTAAAATAATTTCAAATAACATGTAACATTGTGAATTCTTAAGGGACTATAGACTACGTGATAAGAAGATGATTACTCTATTTGGAATTTGTAATTTTCTGAATCCTTATGGGATCACCACCAGATGATTACTGTATTTGGAATTTGACTATGATGGCTAGAATACACCATGTATATTATCCTTTTTTCAGTGTACTATATTTGAGACTTACCTTGTTGTATTAGTGTAGTATCTCCATTACTGTCTTCAGTGTCACCAGTCTTGTGACTATTGTAGGGCAAAAATAATGGTGGCAGATTTGCAACTTTGCGTAAGTTTTAAATGCTAAAGTTAATATGTGGATTCATTTGTACCTGCACACGGTTATCTTTTTAAAAATTTTTTAAAACGAATTTTTATCGTTGTTGAAATGGGCAACTTTACATAGGTGATTGGTTAGTAAACATCTCAACATTTCATAGTTTTGGCTAAGTTTGTGTCATGTTTGCAAGATTTGGTGTACCATGCATCTTACCTCTTATTTTTACAAATTCTTCTTCTGCGCCAATCTCTACTAAGTGAGTGAGATCTGAGAGTGAGTGCAGCAGATTCTGTTGGAAAGCAAGACAGAGAAAGTAAGTGAAACTTGAGGTCTCAGTTGCAAGAAGAGTGAAAGACTGATTTTTTGTTTTGAAAATCCTTGTTAGAGTTTATTATTTTCTTTTAATCACAGGCTTAGAAGCTGATCTAGCACATTATAATCAACAGCGGATGAAAGGTTTTTGATTGATATGTGAAGAAGTTCAAATTCTGCTTTATTTTTAGTGTACATGTAGTTAACCCCCTAATAAATATGTTGTTTGAAGCTTACTTCATTTTATGGGGTATGTTGCAACCTGAATAAACTTTACAGGGCACTGGGTATTGTAATTTGGTAGGTACAGCGAGTCGCAGTTGAAAATTCATGAGTCTAGGATATTCTAGATGCTGTCTAGGCAATGTAATTCTCCATTTCCTTGGCAGGGGTTTGGTTGCTGATACTGCAGTGTAAAGATTGCAAATACAGAAATACCTTTGGATAACCACATGGAGTTGATAATATGAAATTCTTAAAGAAAGAGGACATATAATTTGGATAAGGACCCCAGGGGTTGGGAGAAATGGCGGAGGCCTTGAGGAATAACCTCAAGGTTGCTGGTTCCAATCCCTAAACTGAGGCAAAATATTCCCTTAAAAAAAGGTTAAGAAATGTTTGTTTGAGCTGAACATTTAGATTGCTTAACTGATTAGATCTTGGTGGTAGAGGAACGAATTCTTGATTATTAGTCGTATAGGAATCCATCTATTGTGGTTTTGTTATGCTGAAACTTGTTTTGATAGCTTATTTGGATGGTCATTCCTTTTCTTTTTCAGGATGGGGAATCAGGATGGACTAGCCTTCATAGGGCTCTGCATTTTGGTCATCTTGCAGTGGCAAGCGTCCTTCTTCAGTCCGGTGCATCTATCACGCTGGAGGACTCTAAATCCCGGACACCTGTTGATCTTCTCTCTGGGCCAGTGGTGCAGGCTTTAGGGAATGGAGATAATTCAGGTATAGTTCAATGTGTGACTTGACCTTCAGTTTCCAGGGATCAGTTGGTTGTTATACATCAGATGCAGTATTGTCTAGAATAACGGGAGTATCTATTATATTTGTTCAGTAGCTACGGAGTTGTTTAGCTGGGGAAGTGGCGTGAATTATCAACTAGGAACTGGAAATGCACACATTCAGAAGTTGCCATGCAAAGTTGATTCGCTTCATGGTTCTTTTATCAAGTTAGTTTCTGCAGCGAAGTTCCATAGTGTAGCAGTTGGTTCTAGAGGGGAAGTCTACACCTGGGGATTTGGGAGGGGGGGACGCCTTGGGCATCCCGACTTTGATATTCACAGGTAAGCAGAAATAATTCCTAGTTTCCTACTATCCTCATTCAATTTAAAAGAAATCTCATGTTTTATTGGAGTTTGATATCAACATTTTATTTTGGTTTCAGTATTACATTCTTTTAGAATTTTTGGCAATTTGACCGTATCTTAAACTTGAATTCGACTCCAACTTGGTGGCTGGGATTTATAACAGGGAACTCAATTTTGATTTGGTGTGATAGAGGGGCCATGAAAATCTAGTACGTGGTTGTGGGTCTGGTTAATCTGGAACCAGACCTAATTATGTTATGAGCTCTTTCATTATCTTTTCTTGGTTGAAGGGGGTTGAGGGAAAGAGGTATAGGAGTTTCAGATCTAGAGTCCTATGAGAAATGGAATTGCCTACATATTCTTTCTACCTTTTCTTATTATGAGTTCTCCTCCCAGAGAAAAACTCAAAAAGAAAATTTCCCTTTTTAAAATCACAAACCTCTCTAAAACTGATTTTCTCTCCTGTTAGCTTTCTGTCCTTTCTTTTCATTCTCTCATGTTTTAATAATTTCATCCTCCATTATTTGGTCTTAAATTGATAAGTTTAATAAGTTATATATTTCATCAAATTTCATTGATAAGTTTTTTACTTTAGCCTTTTAGGTTTCCCTTATATGTATATGTAAACTAGCAGACATCTAACTGCATTGGGATTCTTTATATTTTCAGTTGTAATATTTTTTATAAATATACTATTTCAAAATCAAGCTCGAGTGTTGTTGACTTCACCATTATGTACATGTAAATTAATATATCCAGTTGATTCTAGGAATAATATTAAATCTTGCTCAATCTTTTGGATCACAACCTTGCAGTACATATACATATTTGATATATCTCTCAAGTGCGCAAGGCAAGCAGTTTATGAGTGCTTATTTCATGTTGTTATGTTGTGTTCCAGATTGTAGTTTTCTCACAAAACATTTTGACATTTTGTACACTTCATGTATATATCTCAAGAGAGAAACTCAAATTCCTGTATGCTTAACATATGAAGTAGCGGGTGGTTGTGTTAGCCACTATGGTAACCAGTTCCAAGATAATTCTACTTTAAGCTGTTTGTATTTTTGTTGAAAGATGCTAATCATATTTAATATGTTCTTAACTATCATATATTGCAGCGGTCAAGCTGCTGTTATTACTCCACGTCAGGTGACTTCTGGTTTAGGGGCCCGACGGGTCAAGGCAATTGCGGCTGCTAAACATCACACTGTCGTTGCAACAGAGGGTGGGGAGGTGTTCAGTTGGGGTTCCAATAGAGGTAAATTTTATGAAATTCTTTGTGTACATGTATTCCTAATTCATTTCCTAAGGATCATTTTCTTTTCATCATTCTATTTTTTTTTAATAAAAAAAGGCGAAATCTTTCTATCCTCTTATAGCTGGTTTTGTATGTTAGTTTGCCATCAAAATGAAGCAAGGTGGAGTTCATCCAGCTTATCTCTAAAAGTAAAGCTTCTTATAGTGTTAATGTTACTGTTATTGATCTTTGAGACCTCTTGCAGAGGGTCAACTTGGCTATACATCTGTGGACACCCAAGCCACGCCTCGAAGAGTGAGTTCCTTAAAGGCAAAAATAGTTGCTGTTGCTGCAGCAAACAAACACACTGCTGTAGTTTCTGAGTTGGGTGAGATTTTCACTTGGGGCTGCAATAAAGAAGGCCAGCTTGGTTATGGCACTTCCAACTCAGGCTCAAATTACACTCCAAGAGTGGTTGAATATTTGAAGGGCAAAGTTTTTATTAGAGTAGCAGCAGCTAAATATCACACTATTGTTTTAGGAGCTGAAGGAGAGGTATATGCAAACACATTTAAAACCGCTACACTATTATTACTGTTCTCTTGTTACACTGTTAAACTATTGTTTGCAGGTATTCACTTGGGGTCATCGACTTGTTACTCCAAGACGTGTAGTGATTGCTAGAAATAAAAAAAAAATTGGGAGCACGCCATTGAAGTTTCATCGTAAGGAGCGGCTTCATGTGGTTTCCATAGCTGCCGGGATGGTACATAGTATGGCTCTTACAGATGATGGTGCATTGTTTTATTGGTTGTCTTCAGATCCTGATATTCAATGTCGGCAGGTATTTGTTTGGTTCTTGTTTCTCAGGGTGTGTGTGGTGTTTGTTTACTTGTACCTTGATTAAAACTGAATTCATATTCTCTGTGTAGCTATATTCTCTATGTGGAAGAAATATGGTTAGTGTTTCTACTGGAAAGTACTGGACTGCTGCAGTAACTTCTACTGGTGATGTTTATATGTGGGATGGAAAGAAAGGAAAGGATGATCCATCAGTTGCAACTCGGTTACATGGTGTAAAAAAGGCTACTTCAGTTTCAGTAGGAGAGACACATCTCTTGTTTATTAGTTCTCTTTATCATCCTGTCTATCCTTCCAATATTTCACATCTTCCTCAGAACCTCGGGCTAAAGGCTAAGGTTGAACTAGATGAGTTAGAGGAAAATTTTGCACATAACGATATGGAGTCCGACAATATCCTGTTAACTATTCAAAAGGATGATATTAAAACCAAGAATGTTCCGAGCTTGAAAAGCCTTTGTGAGAAAGTGGCAGCAGAGTTTTTGGTGGAGCCTCGAAGTGCAATACAACTGCTTGAAATTGCAGATTCACTTGGGGCAAATGATCTGAGGAAGCATTGCGAGGTACACCTATGGCACCCCCATGGTCTATTTCATGTCCTTGAGTATGTGAATTTCCTTCTACCGGGTTTATTATAAATGATATGCTAGTATTCGTTCTTGTTTTCGAAATCCTGAGTTTTATGGCTAACACACAAGACTTTTGAAATATCCAAGAAGTTCATTTCTTTATTTACTCTCGATGATTGTTTTGCTTGTTTGTTTGTTTTTTTTAATTATTATTATTTTAAATTTTAAATTTTGATGTAAAACATACTGCCTGGAGGCTGTCTTATTTTTAATAACCGATATCTCTGGTAGAAATCTACTACTCTTTGTTTCAACTGTCAATGTGTTTCTCCATGTTACCCGTTGTTTGTTGGGAGGTACATCCTCTGCAGTGAGTAATAATTGACTGTGGTGGTTTTGGTAAAAATATGATTGGAAAGACAGTCTTTTGTTTATGACATTCACATCAGTGATCAATCAGTGTTTCTATGATGTTCTGTTGTCTTAGTTTATTTTTTATTCTATTGATATTTGATCATACCTGACTTTCCTAAGCTGTCTCTGAAACTTGCTGCAGGATATTGTAATTCGCAACCTTGATTATATTCTTACAGTCTCAACACATGCTATTGCTACTGCTTCATTGGATATTTTGGCAACTCTTGAGAAATCTTTGGATTCAAAGTCATCAGAGCCATGGAGTTACCGACGCCTCCCAACACCAACAGCTACTTTTCCTGCTATCATGAACAGCGAAGAAGAGGATAGCGAGAGCGAATTTCTTAGAACTCGTGACAACCACACTAAAATATCAACCTCAATGAAGGATAGATTCCAGAGATTAGACAACTTTCTTCTTCCATACGATGATGCAAATCAAGGCATTTGCAGACAAATCCGAGCTTTGAGGAAAAAGTTGCAGCAGATTGAAATGCTTGAAGAGAAGCAGGCTAATGGACATCTCCTCGACGATCAGCAGATCGCAAAACTTCAAACAAGGTCAGCATTGGAGAGCTCTCTTGCTGAGCTTGGTGTTCCAGTTGAAACCATTCCAGCAAAAGCATCTTCGTCAGTTTTGCCAGATGGAAAAGTAAGCAAAAAGGGGGTGGCGTCTAGAAAACAGAGGAGAAAGAGCAAGCATAAGGCAGCAGAAGTTGAATCAGTGTCTGGAAACTATGGGATCAATGTTGAACCAAACCTTGTAAAGGGTTTCTCTCCCGTTGATGTTTCTCCAATAAAGCAAAAGGTAAAGTTTTAATCATCTAATCTTACTAAAGATTGACCGATGAAGAAGTGTAGTCATCAATACCCTATTTATTTCTTTCCCTCTCTCTCTGTGTTAACCCTATTGAAGAAAAATAAATCTATAGTCCGTTGCAAAATATAAGATCTAGGAAGTGATCTTATATTTTGCAACGGAGGGAGTATTATTATGTCATGATAGAATATATTCGATGAAACTTTTGCTTATTGTAGGCTTTAAAAATATGAGGCTAAGGGCAAGACATATCCAGGTACAGATAAATATGAGGCTAAGGGTAAGACATATCCAGGTATAGATGTTTTTGATGGGGAATATTTTTTCAGGTTAGGAATATTTTAGGTGGCCAGGTTTGGATCTGAATGCTGAATAAGGATAATTTAATAAAATTTGAAATATGTAGGAAATTTGAATCCACGATTCATACTTATGTGTCCACTTGTTGACTAAGCCATAACTTGAAGAATCTCATTATAGTTAACTATGAGAACCGATTATACTCCTAATCATATGTGGTGATTAACTGCTGGAAATCTAACTTCTGTGCAATTAAGAGGTTTAGAAATATTTGCTGATACGATTTGCCATTTGAATTCCTCTGATTCTATGTTTCAAGCTAATAATGTTATTGAAATATTAATGAATTAAGTAAAATTAGTTTATTTATTCAACAATTTGTCATTTGATAGGAGGATGATGCTGAGTTTGAGGGAAGTGTTGGTAACCAAGCCAGCGAAGAGTCTCCTTTCTCCATTAAGAAAGGCCTTGGTGACATCTCAAGTAAAAAAATTTCTCCTGCAGCAACTAAGAAGAAAAGCAGAAAAGGTGGGCTTTCTATGTTCTTAAGTGGCGCTCTTGATGATAATCCCAAAGTTGCTGCTCCACCACCACCACCAACTCCCAAAGTTGAGGGTCCTGCTTGGGGCGGTACTAAAATTTCGAAGGGCCCCACGTCTCTTCGTGACATACAGGATGAGCAGAGTAAAAGCAAAGAGGATATGACTACTAGAAGTAAAGATCAATCGGAAGAGCTTTCTGATGGTAAAAGTGGTGCGAAACTTCGATTGAGCTCATTTTTGCCTTCCACTCCCATACCTATGGTCTTGCCTGGGCCATTTCAGGTCTCTGATGGAGAAAGAGGCACCCCTCCTTGGACCGCTTCTGGGACTCCACCTCTTATTTCTCGTCCATCTCTAAGGGATATCCAATCGCAACAGGTGTGAGAATTTCTCTCTCTACATATATTTAGTTGTATAATGTCTGCTACGTTATATAAGGTATAGACCTGACAATATAGTTAGTTAACAGTTGGGTCAAACCATATTAACTGGAATCAAATGGGTTGGTTAACCATTTTTATTTATTCAGGTTGGTTAAAGTTTGGATCCATATTTTTTAAAACAAATATAGTTCTGAACCGGTTAACTATTTTTTAACCCATATTTCATACCATATCATGTGGCATGTGCAGAATTTTAGTAATTAAGGCTCAATTTTAGTGTAATTTCCACTTGCGCCTTCCAGATTCCATTAATTGGATGAGCTGGCCCTGGCTAGCTTCTCTAATAATTGTGATAATAAGCACTGTTGCTGCAATCGTATCATCAAATACTACCTGATAATCGAATTTGGCTGCATGCATGTCACGTGCATCCTCGATACTCCAACATTATTATTAATAATATACAACATATAATGTGGCTCATTAAAACCTATAGATCTTAATTCTACATATTTTACGTAGGTAGAGTATGATTCTGATGTGCATTTTTAAATATGAAAGAATATTAATAATTTAAATTTAAAATTTTATTAGTATAATTTTTTAGCATTTTATTATTTATATTAATAATTTTTATATCATATTATTACTTAATTAATTTAATTATGATGGTCACAATTTCATTTTTCAAAAGTTCGGTTGAAAAGTCAAAACATCTTAAAATGGTTAATATGGTTTTGAACCATAACCATATAGTTCCAACCCACACAACCCATATTAAAAATGGTTAATATGGTTTTAGTTCTTAAATAGAACCATAACCATATTTTGTCAGGCCTAATAAGGTATAACTATAGGTTCTATTGACGAACAAGTTTCAACACACCCTTCCCCCAAACACAAACAGATAATCAACCATCCAAAAAAGTGAAGTAGAACCTTTGGGAGAAGGAAGTAAAAGGTTGGACTTTGGGCATGAGATGATCATTGCTAGAAGCCACTCTATCATGACCAGCATGCCATTGTCTTCTAGTTTCATCGTTGTCAATCATTTCACTTCTAATTAGGAATTCAAATCTATATTGATTGTGTAGCAGCTCTTACGTTGGGAGCATACAATACACTTACCTTTCTTATCACCCATTATTTTTCATTCGACTTGCGTATGCATATAAAACATAAGAGACTATGGTAAGTACTTAACTCTCCATCTCCGGTTCCTTGCTTAGTTCTCTCCCTACACGGGCTATATCATGCATGTTATGTGAAGAGAATTTGGTTTCCGCCTTTCTCTATTATTAAGTATTGGTTCTGAAATTTGTGTGTGTGTTTGATTTTGTCTTAAAGCATGGAAAACAGCAGCAGATTCTATCCCACAGCCCAAAGACAAAAACTAGTGGATTTTCTTTAACTACTAGCCAGGGCTCTCCATCAGACTCGGGAGCTTCAAACCGATGGTTTAAACCAGAGATGGACACCCCCTCAACCATTCGATCAATCCAGATTGAAGAAAGGGCTATGAAGGACCTCAAGCGCTTTTACAGCAGTGTTAAAATTGTTAAGAACCAGTAGTCTTGAATATGACCCATTGTTTTCTGGGTTCTTTTTGACAACTTGCTGTTGTAAATCAAACAAGTTGGTGTATAGAGGAAAGGAAATACATTGTACATCCTGCTCTTCGAGTGAATGTTGGATGGCTTACCATTTGGACTAATTCTTTAATACTTGCTGCCTGCCTGCCTGCCTGATGGAAAAGAAAGGAAAACGAGATAAAGTTGAGGGTAGAAAATAATCCCCTCCGCTCCTCCCATATCTTCTTTTATTTCATCCCACTCTAAAATGGGAATATCCATCCGGGTACAAAATAAATTAAGTATTCTAGTGTAAACAAATATTAAAATTTATTAATTTTTACTTCCTGAATCCTGATCATAATAAGTTGGAGTCGTTCTAGTCTACACGACTAGTGAGTCGGGTTTGTTTCTCTAATTCTTTTCCAGTAGGCTTCCTTGAGTATAGGATACTGAATAGTAAAATCAAAAAGATGTTTCATTATAAAGACAAGTTTTTCATATATATATATATATATATATATATATATATGAAAAACAGAAAAGAATTTTAGAGAAGGTAGTAAATCCAAACAGAAAAGACTAGTCTTTAAAGTTGGATGATGTATTATGGGCTTATAGGACAACATACAAGATGCCAATTGGGATGTTGCCATATTAATTGGTTTATGGTAAAACGTGTCATCTACCTGTGGAGCTACAACATAAAGCCTATTGGGTAATTCAGAAGCTTAACTTCGACCAAACAGCAGCAGGAGAAAAGAGACTTCTTCAAATGAATGAACTTGATGAATTCAGACTACAAGCCTATGAGAATTTGAAGTTGTATAAAGAGAAGGTCAAGAAATGGCACGACCAGAAAATCTTGCAGAGAAAGTTTGAACCGGAGCAATCGGTACTGTTGTTTAATTCAAGATTAAGACTATTTCCCGGAAAGCTCAAATCTAGATGGTCGGGTCCATTTAATATTAAGAGAGTCTTTCCATATGACGCCATTGAGCTTTATAGCAGAAATTCACTCGAAACCTTCAAAGTCAACGGGTAAAGGCTAAAGCACTACTGGGTGCAATCACACTTGCAGATGCACTGTGAAATAAGAGGCACCGTCGGGCTTACGACGTTAAAACTAGTGCTACTTGGGAGGCAACCCAAGCTCTAATCCTTTTCTATTTTAGTTATTACGTACAATTCTAGCTTATAGTTTAGCTTAGATAACTCTTTTTCTTAGAATAATGAGTTCATGTTGATATGTTTGTAGGAAATGATGAAAAAATAAAGGCCCCAAGTTACTTATCAAATAAGCGCGGCCGCTACCACTTAAAAGCATATATATAAGTACGAGAGCGCCAATTTGATTTGTCGACAATCGATCCCCAGTACGGGCGCTACCGTATAAGGCATACACATGGCGCGGGGCGTGCTACAATACCAATATATCTTCGATTCTACAGGTAGTGGCGTATGTGAGTATAAAACATACACATGGCGTGGAAGACTACCATACTAAGATGTTGACGCCCCCAAAACAGGTATACATCACCCATCTTGGGTCGCCAAATATATGGTACATAAATCAAATACAAACTTAATTATATACAACTGTCGTGTAAAAATACGACAAAACATAGCTGAGAGTTTAAACAAGAATATTGCCTTCTAGATAATATCCACACTCAATGGAGTCCTCATTACATTTATTGTCACACTATTTTATAGAATAGTGAGGATTACTAAAACAACCATCTGGACCGTCAATCCGCTCCTCGACTCGTCCCAAATTTATATTCTCATTTCCTGAAGAGAACAATGAAACAAAGGGTGAGCTCAACTAGCCCAGTAAGAAATATTATGACTAAGATAATGCAGAATAAATTAACCTTAGCCTTCAACAGTATAACAACTGATAGAATACAATAGACAATAAGTTTTAGATCAACAATTACATCGGAATAAGCAATCCATTAGGAGAGTCAAGTAGAGCATAAAATCTACTATCTTCTATAATTTAAAAAGTTTTTCATCAACTTTATCATTTGAGACTACTTTTTAATAAATAAAATCGAATCATCCTCGCACCACGGCCAAGGATATTCATGTAATCATCAATGGTCATGATTATACCGAATAATCCTCGGTCATAATCATACTAACAACCGTCCATCAATGAACTACATGTGCCAATGAGGACTTTTACCACATCATTCGTCACATTACGCCATGATTATACCGAATAATCCTCAGTCATAATCATACCAAGTCCATTTATGCACGTAAGCTAAAGATGACTTTAACCACAATATAAGCATGAGGATGATGACAATGACATAATAATTCAATAAAACAAGTTCAAGGATAAATTTTAAAGATTTATAATTTAATTTATCCAGAAATCAATAACGTCCAAATTGTCAACATGATACTGCTTTGTAGAGTAAAATTCAAGAATAATATTCATGTACCAAAAATAATTTGGACAGAAAAGAAATATATTTTTCTGGTGAATAGTACCCCGTAAATAGTACTTCGAGAATAGTACCCCGTGAATAGTATCCCGACACGAAAAGTATCCCGAATACCCGAGTGAATGATACTAGAGTGAATAGTAATCGGGTGAATAGTAACTCGTGAATAGTACTCCAACACGAAAAGTACCCCTAATACACGAAAGTGAATAATACTAAAGTGAATAATGTAAGGGTGAATAGTAACCCATGAATAGTAACTCATAAAAGAAAAATACCAAAGAAAATGATATTCCATTTATTTAGTACAAAAGAAATGATATCTCATACGAGTATAATAGAATATCTGAAGTGCAAATGGATTTTCACCGCCATGCAGTAATCCACGCAGATGAGATCATTTCCATAATTTAATAAAGAATGATTACGAAGGATCATTCACCATGCATCTGATAATCCACATATAAAAGTTATTCCAACAAAATAATAAAGAATGGAACCAGTCACGCAGAATCCGCATGCATGTGATATTCCAATGTAATAATAAAGAACGGAACTCAGTCATGCGTAATCCGCATGCATGAATATTCCAAATGTAATAATAAAGAACGGAACCAGTCATGCGTAATCCGCATGCATGTGATATTCTAATAGAATAATAAAGAATGGAATAACAAATGAATTCACTGTGCAAAGCGATAGATCAGACAGATATGAGTTATTCCAATGTAATAATAAAGACCGGAATAACAACCTTATGAGTATTGAAAGAAAATAACTCTCTTTATGAATACGAAAGAATAATACCCCTTACCTCAAAAGAAGACTGGATACTGGAATAGTGAGGTAGCAGACTTCTCTTCTTCTTTCTCTATAATAATTGCTCTATAGCTTTAGTGAATTGGTGAGAAATGAAGGAAGAATGACCTTCTATTTATAGGAAACTATAGTTTCGATAATTGCACGTTTTGGGGCTCGAAATATTATTCAGACCATAAAAGCCTTAAATATTTCTTCACTCAAAAAGAACTCAACATGCGGCAGCGACGTTGGCTCGAGCTATTGAAAGACTACGACCACACTATTCAATACCATCCTGGAAAAGCGAACGTGGTAGCTGACGCGTTGAGTAGAAGATCATATCCAGGAATGAGTGCGATGATGTCAAGTATACGACAGAGCCAACTTTAATAGAAAAAGTTAAGGTTGCTCAAGCCCGACCCGGATCCGAAATGATGCGTATGAAGAAGAAAAGTATAAGAAGGAGCTATTCCTAAGCGAGAATTGATGAAGAAGGAATACTTTGAGTCCACTCTGCACTTTCAGGTCTCTCAAGACTCGATTTGAAGTATAAGATTATGATGGAGGCACACAATACACCATTTGCAATCCATCCCGGAAGTACCAAAACGATCGTGATCTTGACATATATTTTGGTGGAACAATGTGAGAGAGAGATTGCAAAGTTTATCTCAACGTGTTTAACTTGTCAACGTGTAAAGGCGAAGCATCTAGTACCTAAGGGTCCGTTGCAACCACTTGAGATTCTGAAATGGAAGTGGGAACACATTACCATGGATTTCGTTATGTGTTTTCTTATGGTTTCTCAAGGCATCGATGTTATTTGGGTTATTGTTGATAGATTAACCAAGTTCGCTTCATTTCTTGCCGATACGGAGAGTTATTCCTCTTGAACGTCTTGCTAAGTATGTGACGTGAATGAGATTGTGAGGTTGCATGGCATGCCTCGTATCCATAGTTTCGATCGTGACCCAAGATTCACTTCAAGATTTTGGGTTAGCTTGCAAAAAGCTATGGGCACGGATTTGCGATTTAGTTCGGCATACCATCCTCAAAAAGACGGACAATCAGAGAGGACTATTTAAACTCTTGAAGATCTATTAAGACTCTGTGTCCTAGACTTCAAGGCGGTTGGGATAAGTATTTACCATTGGTGGAATTCTCCTACAACAACAATTATCGTGCAAGTATAGGTGTGGCTCCATTTGAAGCATTATATGGACGAAAGTGTCGCTTCTCAATATGTTGGGATGAGGTGGGTGAAGCAACATTGTTGGGACCCGAAGTTAAGACGTATGATCACCGAAAAGATCCAAATGATTCGACAACGATATACAAAGCGGCACAAGATCGACAAAAGAGTTATGCGGATCTTCATCGAAAGGACGTGGAATTTAATATAGGGATCATGTATTGTTGCGAGTTGCTCCATGGAAGGGAGTTACAAGATTTGGCAAGAGAGAAAGCTCAATCCACGATTTATTGGTCCATTTCAAATTCTTGACCGAAAGTAGGAAATGTAGCCTATAGATTCGCGTTACCTTCGAGTATGTCTCGTGTTCATAATGTGTTTCACATATCCGCATTTCGTAAATATGTGAAAGACCCAACCACGTTATTGAAGTTAGAACCAGACGAGATAGCCAAGACTTAACGTATGAGGAGGTAGGTACGCCAAGATCTTAGATAGGAAGGAGCATGTCCTACTTGACGAAGGTCATACCACAAGTTAAAGTTTTGTGGAGGAACCATGCTATAGAGGAAATGACCGGGAATTGAAAGCGAAATGAAAGCGAGGTATCCTCACCTTTTCGAAACACCAGATACGTACGTCAATTTCGAGGACGAAATTTCATAAGGAGGGGAGGTTGTAAGACCCCAACTTATTATTAATGAAATTTAATTTTCTCTATTTATTATTTTGAAATAGTAAGGGTTGATTTGATTAATGTAGATAGTTATGGGTAAAATACGCAAATATTTCAAAATAAGCAAGTGGTTATAAAATATTCATTATTGTTGGAGAATATTCGCTTGGTCGTGGAATATTCGCATCATTTGGGAATATTCGCACGACTGACAAGCTAAAACCATGTGTGGGCCCATAACTGAAAGCGATTGGAGAAAAGAAAACGACAAGAATAAGTTGTTTAAAAATAACGGCGTAGTTGTTACTCAATTAATACCGTTAAAATACTAAATTGGTTAAAACACAAGAAGTTATTACCGATATTGCACCAATTATTGATTCTTACGTAAGAAGGCACTACTCAATAATTGTTACGTGAGTTATCGCTCAAATTATTTATTTTATTGATTCAATAATTGTCTTTGCGTTGATATTTTATATTTCCGTTGTTTCAATAATTGTCATTACATACAAGATTTTTCATTATCGAAGCAATAATTCATATTATTTGAATAATATTATTAGATAACATTATTGGCAATGTCTAGAAAGTTCTGTCTAAGGAGAGGTTTGGTCACCTAATTGCGCGCCAGTAAGGAGAAATTCTTATTGGAAAGCCCCCTCTTTCCTGGGAACTGCCTGGTTGTCAGTATTGTGATTCTGTAATATTATTCGTGAATAATTAATTATTGATGAGGAAAATATTGATTTTATGTGGATATAGATGGAGAAAATTTTTTAATGTGACAATTGTTGAAAATTAAAATTTTATCTTTTTCTGATAAAATAATTCATTTAAATATATTATTATATTTTTCATAATATAATAATGGTGATATTTTTTCAATAAATGTGGGATATATGAGTATATGTGGAGGAGGAGTATTTTGTTACCAAAATATTTAAAGCATGTTTTATGTGTTTGTGGACCCCATTTATCGATCGAAATTTGATTATAACATGTAAAATCGCCTCGCTTGTGGATTTTGGCCAATTTCATTTGGAATTTGGAAAACTTTCTTCTACAAAGTTATAGAGAATTTAATTTCCTATAAAAACTCGCGAGATTCGAATTTTCTGATAAAAGGGCTATTTATTATAAATTATTGAAGTTTCGGAGTTCCAAAATAATTAATTTTTGGAAGTATAAAATATTTAAAATGACAAAAACGTTTTTTAGTCATATGTGGCCTGTAGTGCATAGATGGACTTGGTATGATTATGACCAGGGATTATTCAGTATAATCACGACTGTAATGTTACAAATGATGTGAAAAAAGTCTTTATCGCTCCGTAGTGCATTGATGGACTGCTTTTTTTAGTATGATTATGGCTATGGATTCTCTTCTACCAAGGTGCAAAGATGAATTATTTTATGGCATGATCACGACATTGTTGATGAAAACACGATTATCTTTGGCCCGTAGTAGTATAGATAATTCGTGGTCGTGATACTAATGAATATCCTCGGCCCGTAGTGCGAGAATGATTTGATGATGTGGATTAATTATTGAGCTGAGTCTCAGCAATGAAATATTAATTCATGGATGTGATAATAATAAATATCCTTGGCCCGTAGTGCATGGATAATTCATGGATGTGATATTAATTTGCGGGCCATAGATGCTTCCCAATTGATGGATGTTAATTTCAATTGCTAAGTAAACTCCCAGTGCATCCCACAATGAGAGTCATATGTTGTTTCAGAACAGAGGGAGTACATTATAAATTCTTTCCCATACTTTCCCAGTTAATGCTTCTAATTTATGGTTGTGGAACATCGGTTTATATTATCTACGCACAAATTTGCAACCATTGAGATAGACTTGAAAGGTAATTAGAATATAACGATTTGGCCCATACATTAATTTCTCTATTTTTCTTATCTTTTTATAAGCTTATAAGTGTTAATATTTATATTTTACTATTTTATATCCTCTTATAAAGGATATTTTTATGCTTTCAGTTTGTAAGCATCTTATGTATTGATAACTCATAGGATGTCTGTTATTTTGGAGTACTGGCATTGAGATAATATAAAATCAAGTGTGTGTTTTCTTATGTATAAGAGCAATATTAGGATTTTTGGTTGTGTATGAAATTGAACTCTTTGCTCTTTAACTCATTTTCCAACCCAAATAATGACAACAATTACTTTAGCCTTACTTAGTACTGCAATTTGATGCAGTATTCTGCATGAAGAGTAGACATTTTCAATAATTTAGCTGAGGCCTCTTAGAATTGGGAAAACAACTACCAATCTCATATAATTCTTGTCCCTAAAAGATTGAAGCACAATCTTTATAAATTATAAGTATCAAACACACAAGAAATTACAACCGATTTAGAATCCAGATTTAGAACATAGTAATTTTCATACCATAGATCCACCAATCTCATACATAACGTGTTGGTTAAATAATGAAAATTATCAAAATTACAACCGATTTAATGTTTCCAACTTGACATCATAGCCAACGGAATAATAAAGAATGGAATAATAAAGAACGGAACCAGGTCATGCGTAACAGAATAATAAAGAATGGAATAACAATGAATTCACTGCATGCGATAGATCAAGATGCATGCATTATTCCAATGTAATAATAAAGAATGGAATAATGTAAGAATTTCACCATGTATGCAGATTGAGACAGATGACAAAAGTTATTCCAATATAATAATAAAGACGGAATAACAACCCTTATGAGTATTGAAGAAAATAACTCTCTTTATGAATACGAAAGAATAATACCCTTACCTCAAAAAAGAAGATCGGATATGGAATAGTGAGGTAGCGAGACTTTCTTCTTCTTTCTCTGTAATAATTGCTCTATAGCTTTAGTGAATTGGTGAGAAATGAAGGAAGAATGACCTTCTATTTATAGGAAACTATAGTTTCGATAATTGCACGTTTTGGGGCTCAAATATTACAAAGATAATACCTTCCTCTTTTCTTCATTTTTAATTTAGTCCCGCAAGTATTATCAAACTTGCACCACTTCTCCTAATAGTAAATCATGTGAATCAATAGTTACAGATATGTGAAAATACTTAATTCATCAGATAGTACCTCCATCTATACCTCCATTTTTAACTTAGTCATGCAAGTATTATCAATCTTGCACCTACTCCCCTAATAGTAAATGAATGTGAATCAATAGTACACACATGTGAACACATAGTTATAAGCATGTGAATTAATAGCAATTAATTGCTCATTTATCCGGTTAATTACACAATTGGTCAATATAACCTCCATACATCAATTATTATCGAAATAAATGTCGATTTTCACTAACACTAATAATTCCAACACAATGGAACTATCAATTTCATCTTTAATCAACACGAACTTATTCATCATTAATATTATAATTCACAATATTTAACAACCAGGTCGTTCCCAGGAAAGAGGGAGCTTTTGTGAGACCCCAAATTTTATGAATAAAGATTTAAATTTCTCGAAATATTTTTTTGAATATTATGGAATGAATTTGATATAATGTTATAGTTGTGGGTAATATTTATAAATTTTACAAAGTACGCAAGTTGTTATATAATATTCGATTGGTCGGAGAATATAAGTTTTAACAGGGAATATTCGCATAAGCAAGACAATCATTGGTGGACCTCAGAACGGAATTATCATTCGGATTGATAAAACGACAAAAATATTTTATAAAAATAACGGCGGAAGTTTTACCGTTAACTGTTGAAACACCTGGTGTTAAAAGTACAGTAATACACGTGGTTACATAGTAGCACACGATTTTGATTATTGATGCTTATGTGAGAAGACACTCAGTTTTGTTCAATTATTGTTATAGTAAATATTGCATAGTATCTCACGTTATTTGATTCAATTATTGTCGATATTTTATATATTATTAAATCAATAATTGAGACAACAAAGTTATTAATATTATTATTTGCAATATTAACGATGTCAGTAAGTTCGCGCAAGGAGAGGTTTGGTCACCTAATTGCGCTACCAATAGGAGAAATCTTTATTGGAAAGCCCCTCTTCCCGAGAACAACTGGTCGATTAATATTGTGAATTATAATAAAGGTGATAAGTTTTGTTTTATTATTATTATAAATGTAATAAAACGTAAAACTTTTATATAAAATGTAATACTTTTATAAAGTTATTCATTTTATTAGACTATAAATAGAATATATAATATTCTATTATGCATAGTGTTTCGTGATAGTACTGCATAGTGTTTGCAGATAGTAAAATCTTTTATATTCATTTTATTAGACTATAAATATAATATATAATATTCTATTATGCATAGTGTTTCAGATAGTAATTTTTTTTTATATAAAATGTAATACTTTTATAAAATTATTCGTTTTATTATATTATAAATAGAATATATTATATTTTATTTAAAAAATTTTGTTTTATTAGAATATTTTATTAATATTGCATAGTAAATTAATATGGACCGTGTGACGCCCCCAAAATAGGTATACATCACCCATTCTGAGTTGTCAATACATGGTACAGAAATAACTATAACTTTATTATTACAACAAGAAATCGTGAGTTTGAATACAAATATTATCTTCTAGACAATATCTATACTCAAATAAATCCTCATCACATTTATTGATACATTATTATACAAAATGGTGAGGACTACTAAACAACTCTCTCTAGTAACCTTCATTCCATACCCCGACTGCATTTCGCTTATATTCTCGCCTCCCGAGAAGAAAAATGGAACAAAAAGGAAAAGGGTGAGCTCAACTAGCCCAAAGAAGAATATTATGACTAAGATAATATACAACAAATTATCGTTAGTCTTCAACAGGAAAAATCTAATAGAATACAATAGACAACAAGTTTTAAATCAATATTCATAATGAAAATAATAATTCATTAGAAGAGTTAAGTAGAGAATGCAAACTACTATCTTCTATGTATGAATTTAAAAGTTCATCATCTATCTTTTATCCCCGTAACATCAATCAATATACATCTCGAATCAAATATTCATCTTTGCACTACTGTGCCAAAGATATTCATCATTGGTCATGTTCATCTAAACACTGCTCATCTTTGCACTACTACGGCCAAAGATATTCATCGAAATCATTCATCTTTGCTACCATGTGCCAAAGATATTCAATAATATCATCATTTAAGACCGAGGATGATGAAAATATTTTTAAAGAAACGAATCCAAAGGAAACAAAATGACAAGGATTAAAGATTAAGGATTCGTACTTTGTTTTATCCATGTCCAAAAATACCTCAAAAATAATCATAGTGGTGTAAAATTCAAGAATGATCAAAACATGAATACAATCAAAGCTAGTATCCGTAGTAGATATTTTGGACTTAAAAGGAAAATTTTCATTTTTCGATGAATAGGCCGTATTCGTGAATAGAGATCAGATACGTGAATAAAGTCAGATAACGTGAATAGTAATCCCGACACTAAAAGTTCCAAATTTGATTAAAAGTTCAGATCAATATTTCTAGGTATAATGATATTAGAATAAATAATATCATAAAAAAAATAATATCCCTTACCTCGAAAAAGACAAGATTTTAACCGGAATATCGGATATAAAGCTATAACTTGAACTTGCACCAGATATAGCAATACTCAAAGTATACTCAAAATACTCACAAGAATACGCCGATAGTATAGAGAGAAAACTTCAATTTTCGTGTGATTTTCAATTCTAACCCAAGACCCTATTTATAGAAAATGCTTGTAACACCAAAGTAGAAAATTTATTAAAATATTAATATTAATATTACAATTCCTACGCCCACTTCTAAGGATCTGAATTCAGCCACTTCTAACACACATGTAAGACTCCACAACAATGACAAAAACGTTTTTTTGTCATTTTAAATATTTTATACTTCCAAAATTAATTATTTTGGAACTCAAACTTCAATAATTTATAATAAATAGCCCTTTTATCGTAAAAAAATTAATCTCATGAAGTTTTTATAGGAAATTAAATTTCTATAACTTTGTAGAAGAAAGTTTTCCAAATTCCAAATGTAAATTGATCAAATCCACAAACCAAGCGATTTTACAAAGTGCTATAATCAAATTTCACCAAGAAATGGGGTCCACCGACACATAAAACATGCTAAATATTTTTTGGTAACAAAAATACTCCTCCTCCACATATACTCATATATCCCACATTTATTGAAAAATATCACCATTATTATATTATTAAAAATATAATAATATATTTAAATGAATTATTTTATCGTAAAAAGATAAAATTTTAATTTTCAACAATTGTCACATTAAAAAATTTTCTCCATCTATATCCACATAAAATCAATATTTTCCTCATCAATAATCAATAATTAATTATTCATTTAATAATATTACGTAATCACAATATCGACAACTGTGCAGTAGCTCCTGTGAAAGAGGGGTTTCAATAAGAATTTCTCTCATCGCTGCCGCAATTAGGTGACTAAACCTCTCCTAGATGTAACTTTCTAGACATTGCCAATAATGTTATCTAATAATATTATTCAGATAATATGAATTATTGCTTCGATAATAAAAAATATCGTGTAATGACAATTATCAAACAACAGGAAGAATATAAAATATCAACGCAAAGAATTATTGAATCAATAAAATAAATATGAATAAGAATTCATCGTAATAATTATTGAGTAGTGCCTTCACGTAAGAATCAATAATTTGTGCAATACCGTGCTATCGTGTTTTAACCCACCCAGTATTTTAACAAAGATAATCTCAGAATAACTAATACCGTTATTTTTAAACAACTTATTTTGCTGTTTTCTTCCTCCAATCGCTTCAATTATGGGGCCCCACATGGCTTCGCCGTCGCATTTAATATTCTCCGACAAAGATTTAATATTCCACTACCAAGCTTAATATTCCCAAGAATAATGAATATTTTATAACCACTGCTTATTTTGAAATATTTATGATTTTACCCATAACTATCCACATTAATCAAATCAACCCTTACTATTTCAAAATAATAAATAGAGAAAATTAAATTTCATTAATAATAAGTTGGGGTCTTACAACCTCCCTCCTTATGAAATTTCGTCCTCGAAATTCGACGACGACGCACTGTGTGTTTCAAAAGGTGAGGATACCTCGCTTTCATTTCCGCTTTCCAATTCCCTGTGTCATTTTTCTATAAAGCATGGTTCCTCCACAAAACTTTAACTTGTGGTATGACCTTTCGCGTAGGACATGCTCCTTCCTATCCAAGATCTTGACAGTACCTCCTCACACGTTAAGTCTTCGCTATCTCGTCTCGGTTCTAACTCAATAACGTGGTTCGGTCTTTCACATATTTACGAAAGTACGATATGTGAAACACATTATGAACACGAGACATACTCGGAGGTAACGCGAGTCTATAGGCTACATTTCCTACTCGGTGGCCAAGAATTTAAAATGGACCAATAAATCGTGGATCGAGCTTTCCTCTCTTCCCAAATCTTGTAACTCCTTCCATGGAGCAACTCGTAACAATACATGATCCCCTATACTAAATTCCACGCCCTTTCGATGAAGATCTCAGATAACTCTTTTGTCGATCTTGTGCCGCTTTGTATACGTTGTTTAATCATTTCGATCTTTTTCAGAGTCACACGCATTAACTCGGGTCCCAACAATGTTGTTTCACCCACCTCATCCCAACATATCGGAGAGCGACACTTTCATCCATATAATGCTTCAAATGGAGCCACACCTATACTTGCTCGATAATCATTGTTGTAGGAGAATTCCACCAATGGTAAATACTTATCCCAACCGCCTTGAAGTCTAGGACACGTAGTCTTAATAGATCTTCAAGAGTTTGAATAGTCCCTCTCGATCATGTCTCGTCTGTTTGAGGATGGTATGTCAACTAAATCGCAAATCCGCGCTCCATAGCTTTTTGCAAGCTAACCCAAAATCTTGAAGTGAATCTTGGGTCACGATCCAAAACTATGGATCTGGGCATGCCATGCAACCTCACAATCTCATTCACGCACATACTAAGCAAGACGCTCAAGGAATAAGTCTCCGATTTCAAGCAAGAAATTAGCAGACTTGGTTAATCTATCAACAATAACCCAAATAGCATTGATGCCTTGAGAAACCATAGGAAAACCCAGAACGAAATCCATGGTAATGTGTTCCCACTTCCATTTTGGAATCTCAAGTGGTTGCAACGGACCCTTAGGTACTAGATGCTCCGCCTTTACACGCCGACAAGTTAAACAAGTTGAGATAAACTTTGCAATCTTTCTCTTCATATTGTTCCACAAAATGTATGTCAAGATCACGATACATTTTGGTACTTCCAGAATGATTGCAAATGGTGTATTGTGTGCCTCCATCATAATCTTGTACTTCAAATCGAAAGTCGTTAGGGACACAAAGTCTCAGAATGGACTCAAGTATTCCTTCTTCATCAATTCTCGCTCGAATAGCTCCTTCTTGTACTTTCTTCTTCATACGCATCACTCCGGCCTCGGTGGTTCGAGCAACCTTAACTTTTTCTATTAAAGTTGGCTCTGACATCATACTTGACATCAACGATCTCTCCTACTCAACGCGTCACTACCACGCTCGCTTCCGTGATGGTATTGAATAGTGTGGTCGTAGTCTTTCAATATCTCGAGCCAACGCCATCCGCCGCGATTTTGAGTTCTTTTGAGTGAAGAAATATTTAAGGCTTTTATGGTTTGAATATATCTCCACTTTCTCCCATATAGATAGTGCCTCCGGATCTTTTAGCAATGAAACGATCGCCGCTAACTCTAGATCATGAGTAGGATAATTCCTCTCATATTCTTTAAGTTGTCGCGAGGCATAGGCTATGACTTTCCCACGTTGCATTAGAACACATCCTAACCATTTGCTCAAGCATCATCAGAGATAACAAATTCATCCGAACCAGATGGTATTGTTAGAAACAGTGCCAAATAAGTCTCCTCTTAAGCTCTTGGAAACTCTTCTCGCATTCCTCGCTCCATACGAATTTTATATCTTCCGAGTCACCGAAGTTAATGGAGTAGCGATTCGAGAAAATCCTTCCACTAATCTCCGATAATAACCACTAAGCCCAAAAAGTCGCTTACTTTGGCCACCGAGTTTATTGTTCTAACTTCAGATTGCTTCAATCTTCACGGATCAACAGATACTCCATGTTTCGACACCAAGTGCCCAAGGAATTCTACTTCCTCAAGCCAGAACTCGCATTTCTTTAACTTGGCATAAAGCTTGTTTTCACGAAGCCTTTGGAGTACCAGCTTCAAGTGGTGCTCATGATCTTCACGGCTTTTGGAATATATGAGGATGTCATCAATAAAGACAACAACGAACTGATCCAAATATTCCTTGAATACTTGGTTCATCATATCCATGAAAGCCGCAGGAGCATTAGTCAATCCGAAAGACATGACTAAGAATTCATAATGCCCGCATCGAAGTTCTCAAGGCGCCTTTGAATATCCTCGCCTAATCTTCAAATTGATGATATCCGTAATCTAAGATCGATTTTTGAAAAGAATTGTGCTCCTCAGAATCGGGTCAAACAAGTCATCAATACGAGGTAGAGGATACCTATTCTTGATAGTGACATGGTTCAATTCTCGATAGTCAATACAAAGTCGCATACCCCGCCTTTTCTTCTTTACAAATAAAACAGAGCACCCCAAGGAGATGTACTAGATCTAAATGAAACCGATGTCCAACAATTCTCGTAGTTGGACCTTTAACTCCTCAAGTTCAATAGAGCCATTCGATATGGGGTTTTAGAAATGGGCTTTGTACTGTGTTCAAAATCAATAAAGAATTCAACTTCACGCCTCGGGGTAGACCGGAAGTTCTTCAAGAAATACGCCAGAAAGTCAATAACAACAGAATATTATTCAAATTTGACGTGTCTTTATTCAAATCCATAACATGGGCTAAGAAAGCTTGACATCCGCTTTTTCAATAAACGAATAGCTTTATGATTAGATATGATGTTGATTGATTTTAATGGTTTAGTTGCTTGAATTGCATAACAAAAGTTGGTTAGGAATATGAAAACTAACAACCTTATTTAAAATAATCAATTTTGGCATGATGAGTAGTTAACCAATCAATCCCTAAAATCACATCAAAAGCAAGTATCTTTAAAGAGATAAGGTCAACAGGTAAGGTGATGGTGCCAACTTGAATCAAACAAGATTTATAAAATGGATGTGATGAAAGTTTCTCCTAACTGAGTTTCCACAGATAGGTCAAAGTCTAATTTCTCCGAGTCAAGTTTAAACGCTGAGCACAAAAGGGAGAGATAAATGAATGGGTAGCACCCCAGATCAAGTAAGGTATAAACTTCGCAAGAATTTATAAATAGCTTACCCGTGATCACCTCATTTGGGTTCCTTGATTTTGACCAAACCACAACAAACGCTTCTTCCAGAACCGCTGACTTTTGACTTTTTTCCGATAATCTTTTGAGTCACCATCCTCGCCGAACTAGGGTTTCGCTACTGCATAATCCCGAGCGATATGTCATTCCTTTCCACAATTATAGCATACCTTGAACTGTCAGGGCGCTTTGATCGATATGTCCCTCTTTTTCCGATTCAGAAGATACGACCGGTGGTCGCTCTCCTCCTTGGAACCATGGGCTTGTTTGGTCGGTGCCGCCATTTTCATATTGTCGTTGTTGAATCTCCTCTTTTAAAATCTCCTCCGATTCGCTTCTTCTATTTTCATGGCTATGATTACCACCGTAGTGGTTACCATTTTGTGTCCTTTTTTTTCTTTCTCATTTGGTTATCATTGTTTTGTTGATCGCCATCTCCCAGATGATCTCGGTTGTGGTCCTCAATTCAACCGCATCGTTATCTCGCTTCTAATAATTGGGCCCCGCTTACAACATCCGAATAGAGAGAAAATTTACGAGAAATGAGATATCGACGACGCTTTGTTTCAAACCTCTAAGAAACATCCAAGATCATAACGCTCCTCATTCTCCACCAAATGAGGTACAAACCTAGATAACTCGCAAACTTTGCCTCGCATCGAGACACCGCCATGTTGTTTTGCTCTAATCTGATGAACTCCACTTCCTTCATACGAATTAACACTTTCGTGAAAGTATTTGTCATTAAATAGTTTCAAATGTCTCCCAAGACACGCCGAAGCAAGGTACGGATGGGTATGCTTCATGCATTCTACCACCAAAGGTCCGCCTCACCACTTAACATAAAGGTGGCGAATGGAACCTTCGTTCTCCTCCGCATCCCAAGACATCGAATATCTTGGTAATTTGTTTTGACCCATGTTTCATGCCATGATCGAGACGCCCCAAAATAGGTCCATTCCATCCAACCCATTCTCGAGTCGCCAAATACATGGTATGTAAATAACTACAACTTTATTATTACAACATATAAGGGTTAATTTGAGTTTAAATACGATATTGCCATCTAGACAATATCCACACGCAAATAAATCCCTCATCATAATTATTGATACATTATTTTACAAAAATGGTGAGGACTACTAAACAACTCTCTCTAGTAACCTTCATTCCATACCCGACTAAGTACTCGCTACATTCTCGCCTCCCCGAGAAGAAAAATGGAACAACAAGGAAAAGGGTGAGCTCAACTAGCCCAAAGAAGAATATTATGACTAAGATAATATACAACAAATTATCGTTAGTCTTCAACAGGAAAAAATCTAATATAATACAATAGACAACAAATTTTAAATCAATATTCGCAATGAAATAATAATTCATTAGAAGAGTTAAGTAGAGAATGCAAACTACTATCTTCTATATATGAATTTAAAAGTTCATCGTCGATATTTTATCCCTCAGAACATCAATCAATATATATCCGAATCAAATATTCATCTTTGCACTACAAAAGCCAAAGATATTCATCATTGGTCATGTTCATCTAAACACTGCTCATCTTTGCACTACGGCCAAAGATATTAATCTGGCCATGTTCATCTCAACACTGCTCATCTTTGCACCACGGGCCAAAGATATTCATCAAGAAATCATTCATCTTCGCACTACAGCCAAAGATATTCATAATATCATCATTTAAGACCGAGGATGATGAAAAATATTTTAAAGAAACGAATCCAAAGGAAACAAAATGACAAGGATTAAGGATTAAGGATTCAGATTTTGTTTTATCCATGTTCAAAAATACCTCAAAAATAATCATAGTGGTGTAAAATTCAAGAATGATCAAAACATGGATACAATCAAAGCTAGTATCCGTAATAGATATTTTGGACAAAAAGAAGAAATTTTCATTTTTCTGAATGAATAAAGGTCAGATTCGTGAATAGTGTCAGATACGTGAATAAAGGTCAGATACGTGAATAAGAATCTCGACACCAAAAGATAGAAATTTCACAAAAAACATCTTCACGCTTCATTAATAAGACTCGTGAATAAGAACTCGTGAATAGTAACTCATGAATAAGAATCGTGAATAAGAACTCCATGAATAGAACCCCGACATGAAAAAGTTCCAAATTTGATAAAAAGTTCCAACCAATATTTCAAAGATAATGATATCAAGAAATAATATCATTCGAGAAGAAAATAACATCCCTTACCTCGAAAGACAAGATTTCTAAATAAAACACCGGACATAAGCTATGACTTGAACTTGCACCAGATAGCAATACTCAAAGTATACTCAAAATACTCACAAGAATACGCCGATAATATAGAGAGAAAACTTCAGCTTCGTGTGATTTTCAATTCTAACCCAAGACCCTATTTATAGAAATCGCTAGTAACACCAAAGTAGTAAAATTTAATATAATATAATATATATATATAATAATCTTCACGCACCTTTGAATCTGAAATTCAGCCATTCAACATGTTAAACATGAGGTTCCAAAAAACACAAAAAACGTTTTTTGTAAAAAAAATAATTAAAACTTCCAAAATCAATTATTTTCGAGCTTCTAACTTCAATAATTCATAATAAATAGCCCTTTTATCGAAAAATTCAATCGTGACTTTTTATAGGAAATTCAATTTTCTACAACTTTGCGTAAGAAAGTTTTTCCAAATTCCAAATGTAAATTGAATCAAATCCATAAACGGACGATTTTATAAAAGTTATAATCAAATTTCACCAAGAAATGGGGTCCACCACACACACAAAACATGTGTTAATCATTTAATGCAACAAAAATACTCTTCCTCCTCATATACTCATATATCCCACATTCATTGTAAAATATCACCATTAATATATTATTAAAATAATATATTTAAATGAATTATTTTATCGTAAAAAGATAAAATATTAATTTTCAACAATTGTCACATTAAAAATTTTCTCCATCTATATCCACATAAAATCAATATTTTCCTCATCATATAAATCAATAATTAATTATTCACAAATAATATTATGTAATCACAATATCGACAACCTGTGCCGCTCCTCAGAAAGAGGGGCTTTCCAATAAGGATCTCTCTCATCGGGCGCCGCAATTAGTGACCAAACCTCTCCTTAGATGTAACTTTCTAGACATTGCCAATAATGTTATCTAATAATATTATTCAGATAATATGAATTATTGTTCGATAATGGAAAATATCGTAATGACAATTTATCAAACAACAAGAATATAAAATATCAACGCAAAGAATTATTGAATCAATAAAATAAAAAATATCGAATAAGAATTATCGTGAATAATTATCGAGTAGTGGCTTCTTCACGTAAGAATCAATAATTGGTGCAATATACCGTGTGCTATCGCTCAACAACGCCAGATTAGTGTGTTTTAACCACGGTATTCCAACAAGATAATCTGTGAATAACTACGCCTGCTATTTATAAACAACTTATATTTGTCGCTTTTCTTCATCCAATCGCTTTCCGTTATGGGGCCCATAAAAGATCGCTACCGTTGCATTTAATATTCCCCGACAAGCATTTAATATTCCACCACCAAACTAATATTCCCTAATAATAATGAATATTTTATAACCACTTGCTTATTCAAATATTTATGATTTTACCCATAACTATCCACATTAATCAAATCAACCCTTACTATTTCAAAATAATAAATAGAGGAAAATAAATTTCATTTATTAATAATTTGGGGTCTTACAACCTCCCTCCTTATGAAATTTCATCCTAAATCGACGACACGACCGTGTGTTTCAAAAGATGAGAATACCTCGCTTTCATTTTCGCTTCCAACTCCCTGTGTCATTTCCTCAATAAAGATGGTTTCTCCACAAAACTTTAACTTGTGGTATAACCTTCAGACATAGGACATGTTCCTTCCTATCCAAGATCTTGACAGTACCTCTTCATACGTTAAGTCTTCTGGCTATCTCGTCCTGGTTCTAACTCAATGACGTGGTTCGGTCGTCCACATATTTACGTAACATCGACACGTGAAAAAACGTTATGAACACGCCGCCATACTAAGCAGTAAAACGAGTCTATAGGCCACACGCCCTATTCGATCGAGAATTTCAAATGGATTAATAAATCAAGGTTCGAGCTTTCCTCACCTCACCGATTCTCGCTTTTGAAATAACAACTTTCGACCTCCTTCTTCAAATTCATCACCCTGCAGAGATTTGAACAATTTTAACTTTATCGATTAAAGTCGATTATACTCAGATATCATCAATGGGTAACTAGAGTTTTCATCTCCATCTCTATTATTTGTAAATTATAATTAAATGAGTCTTTGACAATATCGCACTCAGATTTCAGATACGATCTTCTACTCAACACGCCACCTACCACGCTCGCTTTTCCAGATGGCATGGTCGTAATACGTGCTTTAAATGAGTCTCTCTCGAAGTTCTTCAAGCTCTTCCCACATTCCTCGCTCCATTCGAATTTTGTATCTCTACGAAGTCACCAAGTTAATGGAATAGCGATTCGAGAATATCCTTCAACTAATCTCCGATAATAACCAACTAAGCTTCTGTAAAGCTACGATTTCGATTACCGACTTAGGTTGTTCTCAATCGCGACTCATATCCCAACCTCGATAAGACGTTACAATGACACCTATCGCTTTACTATCGCATTTAATATGGTGTCCCCTATGAGAGTCCGGCTTTGCATTCCACAAAGGAAGTCACCAGATAAAGGCTCAGTACCAAATTTATAGTTGAATTTTTTAACCTCAAGTTCAATAGAGCCATTCGATATGAGATTTTAGAAATGAGTTTTTGTACCGGGTTCAAAGTCGATACAAAATTTAATATCAGCTTTGGGAGTAAACCAAGAAATTCTTCAGAAATACGTCAGAAAAATCAATAACAACAGAATATTATTCAAATCGACGTGTCTTTATTCAAATCCATAACATGGACTAAGAAAACTCGACATCCGTAATAAACGAACGACTTCATGGCTTGATATGAAAATGTTTGACTACAATGGTTTGATTGCTTGAATTCAATAACAAAGTTGCTTTAGAATATGAAAACTAACAACCTTATTTAAAGTAATCAATTTTGCATTGATGAGTAGTTAACCTTAAAATCACATCAAAAGCAAATATCTCTATAGTAAATAAGGTTAATGTGTAATGTGATAAGGCCAAACCCGAATCAAGCAAGATTTCTAAACAACGGATGTAATGAAAGTTTCTCCTAACTGAGTCTCCATAAATAGGTCAAAGTCTAATTTCTCCGTAGTCAAGTTCAAACGCTGAGCGCAAGCAAGAGAGATAAAAGAATGGGTAGAACCCAGATTCAGTAAGGTATAAACTTCGCAAGAATTTATAATTAACTAACCTGCGCTAACTTCGTCGTTCCTCGATTTTGACCGGCCACGACAAACGCCTTCCAGAATCGCCGCTGACTTGACTTTTCTCGGGACATCCTTTTCGAGTCACCATTTCACCGGATCTGGTTTCGATATCGCATAATCTCGAGCGATATGTCCTTCTTTTCCACAATTATAGCATACCTTAAACTGTCAGGCGCTTCAATGATATGTCCCTCTTTCCCAAGATTTGTAACATACGACCGGTGGTCTTTCTCCTCCTCGAACTAGCACATCAAGGCGCCGACGCCTTCAAATGGTCGTTGTTGAATCCTCTTTAAAATCTCCTCCCGACTCGCTTCTTCTATTTTCACGGCCACGATTACCACCGTAGTGGTTACCGCTTTGTCTCAGATTCTTCTTTTCTCCGCCGGTTATCGTTATTCGATGATCGCTATCTTCTCAGATGATCCTCGTTATGGTCCCTCATTGAACGCATCGTTATCTCGCCTAACAATCGAGCCTCGCTGACAACATCCAATAGAGAGAAAATTTATGAGAAATGAGATATCGACGACGCCGGTTTCAAACCTCTCGTAAACATCCGCGCCATAACGCTCCTCATTCTCCACCAAATGAGGTAAACTCGATAACTCCGCTAACTTCGCTTCGATCGGGACACCGCCATGTTATTCTCGCCCAGCCTAATAAACTCCACTTCCTTCATACGATTTAATACTTTCGTGGAAGTACTTGTCATTGAACTGCTTTCAAACGTCTCCCACGATATGCCGAAAAGTAATGGATGGGTACGCTTCACGATTCCCTACCCAAGAATCGCCTCGCCACTTTAACATAAAAGTAGCGAATGGAACTTTTCGTTCTCCGCATCCCAAGACATCGAATATCTTGGTAATTTGTTTGACCCACGTTTCCGCCTTTAATCGGATCCGCTTTCCCTGCATTTCGTGGTCCCAACTTCGAATCGTTGGTCGTGACTAACCCGTGAATTGCTATCATTTCTCCTCAGATTTTGAACACGAAGTCTCCTCGTCTCGATTTTGCATGAATCGCAAAAGCTTCTAAACATCCCCTCGCTCATCATCGCGTCAAGGGTGTTGTTTCACAGAGGTACATTGCCACTGTCAGACGCTTCTCCTCGCTGGTAAAGACAGCATCTCCACTGGCCTCATTTACTCCATCGTTAATATTCTCACGACATTCTCAAACATCATCATAAAACAAGGGTTAATTAAGGAAATCAATATATCACATAATATCCCTATATACTAACCAACTAACAAATAAGCTTAGTAGACACACTAAATAAGGATTTACTGCCTCCCTCCTAGTTCTATTCCCGATCTCCGCCAGAGAGATCATATCCTAAGCTCGATACCAACCGCGACGCCCCCAAAATAGGTCCATTCCATCCAACCCATTCTCGAGTCGCCAAATACATGGTATGTAAATAACTACAACTTTATTATTACATTTGTCGCAAAACTTTATTACAACATATAAAACTGTGAGTTTAAATACGATATTGCCATCTAGATAATATCCACACGCAAATAAATCCCCATCATAATTATTGATACATTATTTTACAAAATGGTGAGGACTACTAAACAACTCTCTCTGTAACCTTCATTCCATATACCCGACTAAGACTCGCTACATTCTCGCTCCCGAGAAAGAAAAATGGAACAACAAGGAAAAGGGTGAGCTCAACTAGCCCCCAAGAAGAATATTATGACTAAGATAATATACAACAAATTATCGTTAGTCTTCAACAGGAAAAATCTAATGTAATACAATAGACAACAAATTTTAAATCAATATTCAATGAAATAATAATTCATTAGAAGAGTTAAGTAGAGAATGCAAACTACTATCTTCTATATATGAATTTAAAAGTTCATCGTCGATATTTTATCCTCGTAACATCAATCAATATATATCCGAATCAAATATTCATCTTTGCACTACATGTGCCAAAGATATTCATCACCGGGGTCATGTTCATCTAAACACTGCTCATCTTTGCACTACGGCCAAAGATATTAATCAACCGGTCATGTTCATCTCAACACACTGCTCATCTTTGCAGACCACTACGCCAAAGATATTCATCAAGAAATCATTCATCTTTGCACTAAAGCCAAAGATATTCAAGAATATCATCATTTAAGATCAAGATGATGAAAATATTTTAAAAGAAACGAATCCAAAGGAAACAAAAGAGGATTAAGGATTAAGGATTAAGGATTCAGATTTTAAACAATCCATGTTCAAAAAAATACCTCAAAAATAATCATAGTGGTGTAAAATTCAAGAATGATCAAAAACATGGATACAATCAAAGCTAGTATCCCATAATAGATATTTTGGAAAAAAAGAGAATTTTCATTTTCTATGAATAAGGTCAGATTCGTGAATAAGGTCAGATACGTGAATAAGGGCAGATACGTGAATAGTAAATCGACACCAAAAGATAGAAATTTCACAAAAAACATCTTCACGCTTTCGCTTAATAAGTACTGTGAATAAGAATCGTGAATAAGAACTCGTGAATAAGAACTCGTGAATAAGAAAGAACTCATGAATAAGTAACCCCGACATGAAAAAGTTCCAAATTTGATAAAAAGTTCCAACCAATATTTCAAAGATAATGATATCAAGAAATAATATCATTCGAGAAGAAAATAACATCCCTTACCTCGAAAAGACAAGATTTAAATAAACAAACCTGGATATAAAGCTATGACTTGAACTTGCACCAGATAGCAATACTCAAAGTATACTCAAAATACTCACAAGAATACGCCGATAATATAGAGAGAGAAAACTTCAGCTTTCGTGTGATTTTCAATTCTAACCCAAGACCCTATTTATGTGAAATCGCTGTAACACCAAAGTAGTAAAATTTAATATAATAATATATATATATATATAAAATCTTTACGCACACTTTTGAAATCTGAAAACCACACAACACATGTTAAAATGATGCCTCACAACACATGCAAAAACGTTTTTTTTAAAAAAAATATTTAAAACTTCCAAAAATCAATTATTTTGAACTTCAAACTTCAATAATTCATAATAAATAGCCCTTTTATCGTAAAAATTTGAATCTCGCGACTTTTTATAGGAAATTCAATTTCTACAACTTTGCGTAAGAAAGTTTTTCCAAATTCCAAATGTAAATTGACCAAATCCACAAACGGACGATTTTATAAAGCTATAATCAAATTTCAAACCAAGAAATGGGGTCCACCAACACACAAAAAATGTGTTAAACATTTAATGCAACAAAAATACTCTTCCTCCTCATATACTCATATATCCCACATTCATTATAAAATATCACCATTAATATATTATTAAAATAATATATTTAAATGAATTATTTTATCGTAAAAAGATAAAATATTAATTTTCAACAATTGTCATTTTAAAAATTTTCTCCATCTATATCCACATAAAATCAATATTTTCCTCATCATATAAATCAATAATTAATTATTCACAAATAATATTACAGAATAATCACAAGATCGCAACTGTGCCGCTCCCTGAAAGAGGGGCTTTCCAATAAGGATTTCTCTCATCAAGCCAAGCAATTAGTGACCAAACCTCTCCTTAGATGTAACTTTCTAGACATTGCCAATAATGTTATCTAATAATATTATTCAGATAATATGAATTATTGCTTCGATAATGGAAAAATACGCCGTAATGACAATTTATCAAACAACAAGAATATAAAATATCAACGCAAAGAATTATTGAATCAATAAAATAAAATATCGAATAAGAATTATCGTAATAATTATCGAGTAAAGCCTTCTTCACGTAAGAATCAATAATTGGTGCAATACCGCGCGTGCTATCGCTCAACAACGCAGATAGTAGTGTGTTTTAACCAACCGGTATTCCAACAAGATAATCTCAGAATAACTACGCCGTTATTTATAAACAACTTATATTTTCGCTTTTCTTTCATCCAATCGCTTTCGCTATGGGGCCCATAAAAAGATCGCTACTGCCGCATTTAATATTCCCCGACAAAGATTTAATATTCCATTTACCAAACTAATATTCCCTAATAATAATGAATATTTTATAACCACTGCTTATTCAAATATTTCATGATTTTACCCATAACTATCCACATTAATCAAATCAACCCTTACTATTTCAAAATAATAAATAGAGGAAAATAAATTTCATTTATTAATAATTTGGGGTCTTACAACCTCCCTCCTTATGAAATTTCGTCCTCTAAATTGACGACGCACTGTGTTTCAAAAGATGAGAATACCTCGCTTTCATTTCCGCTTCCAACTCCCTGTGTCATTTCCTCAATAAAGATGGTTTCTCCACAAAACTTTAACTTGTGGTATAACCCTCAGACATAGGACATGTTCTTCCTATCCAAGATCTTCGACAGTACTCTCTCGTGACGTTAAGTCTTCTGGCTATCTCGTCCGGTTCTAACTCAACGACGTGGTTCGGTCGTCCACATATTTACGTAACATCGATACGTGAAAAACGTTATGAACACGCCGCCATACTTCAAGCAGTAAAACGAGTCTATAGGCCACAGCCCTATTCGATCGAGAATTTCAAATGGATTAATAAATCAAGGTTCGAGCTTTCCTCACCTCACCGATTCTCGCTTTGAAATAACAACTTCTCGCAGACCTCCTTCTTCAAATTCATCACCCCATGTAGTAGCTTGAATAACTTTTAACTTTATCGATTAAAGTCGATTATACTCAGATATCATCACGTGGGTAACTAGAGTTTTCATCTCCATCTCTATTATTTGTAAATTATAATTAAATGAGTCTTTGACAATATCGCATCAGATTTCAGTATACGATCTTCTACTCAACACGCCGCCTACCACGCTCGCTTTTCCAGATGGCACGGTCGTAACATGTGTTAAATGAGTCTCCTCTCGAGTTCTTCAAGCTCTTCCCACATTCCTCGCTTCCATTCGAATTTTGTATCTCTACGAGTCACCGTTAATGGAATAGCGATTCGAGAATATCCTTCAACTAATCTCCGATAATAACCAACTAAGCTTCTAGAAAGCTACGATTTCGATTATCGATTTAGGTTGTTTCAAATCGTGACTCATATCCCAACCTCGATAAGACGTTACAATGACACCTATCGCTTTACTATCGCATTTAATATGGTGTCCCCTACGAGAGTCCGCTTTTGCATGCATTCCACAAAGGAAGTCACCAGATAAAGGCTCGTGTACCAAATTTATAGTTGAATTTTTAACCTCAAGTTCAATAGAGCCATTCGATATGAGATTTTAGAAATGAGTTTTTGTACCGGGTTCAAAGTCGATACAAAATTTAATATCGCTTTGGGAGTAAACCAAGAAATTCTTCAGAAATACGTCAGAAAAATCAATAACAACAGAATATTATTCAAATCGACGTGTCTTTATTCAAATCCATAACATGGACTAAGAAAACTCGACATCCGTAATAAACGAACGACTTCATGGCTTGATATGAAAATGTTTGACTACAATGGTTTGATTGTTTGAATTCAATAACAAAGTTGCTTAGAATATGAAAACTAACAACCTTAATTAAAGTAATCAATTTTGCATGATGAGTAGTTAACCTTAAAATCACATCAAAAGCAAATATCTCTATGTAAATAAGGTTAATGTGTAATGTGATAAGTGCCAACTCGAATCAAGCAAGATTTCTAAACAACGGATGTAATGAAAGTTTCTCCTAACTGAGTCTCCATAAATAAGTCAAAGTCTAATTTCTCCGTAGTCAAGTTCAAACGCTGAGCGCAAAGCAAGAGAGATAAAAGAATGGGTAGAACCCAGATTCAGTAAGGTATAAACTTCGCAAGAATTTATAATTAACTAACCCGTGCTAACTTCGTCGTCGTTCCTCGATTTTGACCGGCCACGACAAACGCTTCTTCCAGAACCGCTGACTTTGACTTTTCTCGGGACATCCTTTCGAGTCACCATTCTCGCTGGATCTGGTTTCGATATATCGCATAATCTCTTGAAAGCGATATGTCCTTCTTTTCCACAATTATAGCATACCTTAAACTGCTAGGCGCTTCAATGATATGTCCCTCTTCCCAAGATTTGTAACATACGACCGGTGGTCTTTTCCTCCCTCGAACCAGCCACATCACCGCACCGACGACGCCTTCACATGGTCGTTGTTGAATCTCTCTTTTAAAATCTCCTCCCGACTCGCTTTCTTCTATTTTCACGGCCACGATTACACACCAGAGTGGTTACCGCCTTTGTTCAGATTCTTCTTTCTCCGCCGGTTATCGTTATTCGATGATCGCTATCTCTTCAGATGATCCTCGTTATGGTCCCTCGGTTGAACGTATTTCGTTATCTCGCTTCTAACAACCGAGCCCTCGCTGACAACATCTGAATAGAGAGAAAATTTATGAGAAATGAGATATCGACGACGCCGGGTTTCAAACCTCTAAAAACATCCGCCATACACGCTCCTCATTCTCCACCAAATGAGGTGCAAACTCGATAACTCCGCGAACTTCGCCAGATCGGGACACCGCCATGTTATTTCGCTTCGCCTAATAAACTCCACTTCCTTCATACGATTTAATACTTTCGTGGAAGTACTTGTCATTGAACTGCTTTCAAACGTCTCCCACGATACGCCGAAAAGTAAATGGATGGGTACGCTTCACGATTCCCACCAAGAAGAATCTTCGCCACGGAACATAAAAGTAGCGAATGGAACTTCTTCGTTTCTCCGCATCCCAAGACATCGAATATCTTGTAATTTGTTTGACCCACGTTTCCGCCTTTGATCGGATCCGCTTTCCCTTAAATTCGTGGTCCCAACTTTGAATCGCTTGGCACGTGACAACCCGTGAATTGCTATCATTTCTCCTCAGATTTTGAACACGAAGTCTCCTCGTCTCGATTTTGCATGAATCGCAAAAAGCTTCTAAACATCCCCTCGCTCATCATCGCTCAATGGTGTTGTTCACAGGAGGTACATTGCCACTGCTCAGACGCTCTCCTCGCTGGTAAAGACAGCATCTCCACGGCCTCATTTACTCCATCGTTAATATTCTCACGACATTCTCAAACACCGCCATAAAACAAGGGTTAATTAAGGAAATCAATATATCACATAATATCCCTATATACTAACCAACTAACAAATAAGCTTAGTAGACACACTACAAGGATTTACTGCCTCCTCCTAGTTCTATTCCCCGATCTCCGCCAGAGATCATATCCCTAAGCTCGATACCAAACCGTGACGCCCCCAAAATAGGTCCATTCCATCCAACCCATTTCGAGTCGCCAAATACATGGTACGTAAATAACTACAACTTTATTATTACAACATATAAACTTTGAGTTTAAATACGATATTGCCATCTAGATAATATCCACACGCAAATAAATCCCCATCATAATTATTGATACATTATTTTACAAAATGGTGAGGACTACTAAACAACTCTCTCTAACCTTCATTCCATACCCGACTAAGACTCGCTACATTCTCGCCTCCCGAGAAGAAAAATGGAACAACAAGGAAAAGGGTGAGCTCAACTAGCCCCAAGAAGAATATTATGACTAAGATAATATACAACAAATTATCGTTAGTCTTCAACAGGAAAAATCTAATAGAATACAATAGACAACAAATTTTAAATCAATATTCGCAATGAAATAATAATTCATTAGAAGAGTTAAGTAGAGAATGCAAACTACTATCTTCTATATATGAATTTAAAAGTTCATCGTCGATATTTTATCCCTCGTAACATCAATCAATATATATCTCGAATCAAATATTCATCTTTTGCACTATGTGCCAGCCAAAGATATTCATCACTGGTCATGTTCATCTAAACACTGCTCATCTTTGCACTACACGGCCAAAGATATTAATCAGAGGTCATGTTCATCTCAACACTGCTCATCTTTGCACTACGGCCAAAGATATTCATCAAGAAATCATTCATCTTTGCACTACATGTGCCAAAGATATTCAATAATATCATCATTTAAGATCGAAGATGATGAAAAATATTTTAAAAGAAACGAATCCAAAGGAAACAAAATGACAAGGATTAAGGATTAAGGATTCAGATTTTAAACAATCCAAGTTCAAAAATACCTCAAAAATAATCATAGTGGTGTAAAATTCAAGAATGATCAAAACATGGATACAATCAAAGCTAGTATCCATAATAGATATTTTGGATTTAAAAAGAAGAAATTTTCATTTTTTTCAATGAATAAGGCCAGATTCGTGAATAAGGTCAGATACGTGAATAAGGCCGATACGTGAATAGTAACTCGACACCAAAAGATAGAAATTCACAAAAAACATCTTCACGCTCACTTAATAGTATCTGAATAAGAATGAATAAGAATGAATAAGAACTCGTGAATAGTAAATAAGAATGAATAAGAACTCATGAATAGTAACCCCGACATGAAAAAGTTCCAAATTTGATAAAAGTTCCAACCAATATTTCAAAGATAATGATATCAAGAAATAATATCATTTGAGAAGAAAATAACATCCCTTACCTCGAAAGACAAGATTTCTAATAAACACCTGGATATAAAGCTATGACTTGAACTTGCACCAGATAGCAATACTCAAAGTATACTCAAAATACTCACAAGAATACGCCGATATATATAGAGAGAAAACTTCAGCTTTTCGTGTGATTTTCAATTCTAACCCAAGACCCTATTTATAGAAATCGCTAACACCAAAAAGTAAAATTTAATATATATAATATATATATATATATATATATATCATCTACACCCACATTTTGAATCTGAATCAGCACTTGCACACATGTTAAACATGCCTCACACAAAAACAAAAAAAAACGTTTTTTGTTAAAAAAAATATTTAAAACTTCCAAAATCAATTATTTTGAGCTTCGTAACTTCAATAATTCATAATAAATAGCCCTTTTATCAAAAAAAATTTGAATCTCGCCACTTTTTATAGGAAATTCAATTTCTACAACTTTGCGTAAGAAAGTTTTTCCAAATTCCAAATGTAAATTGATCAAATCCACAAACGGACGATTTTACAAAGTGCTATAATCAAATTTCACCAAGAAATGGGGTCCACCAACACACAAAACATGTGTTAAACATTTAATGCAACAAAAATACTCTTCCTCCTCATATACTCATATATCCCACATTCATTATAAAATATCACCATTAATATATTATTAAAATAATATATTTAAATGAATTATTTTATCGTAAAAAGATAAAATATTAATTTTCAACAATTGTCATTTTAAAAATTTTCTCCATCTATATCCACATAAAATCAATATTTTCCTCATCATATAAATCAATAATTAATTATTCACAAATAATATTACGTAATCACAAGATCGACAACCGTGCCGCCTCCTGAGAAAGCAGGGCTTTCCAATAAGGATCTCTCCTCATCGCCAAGCAATTAGGTGACCAAACCTCTCCTAGATGTAACTTTCTAGACATTGCCAATAATGTTATCTAATAATATTATTCAGATAATATGAATTATTGCTTCGATAATGGAAAATACCGCAGTAATGACAATTTATCAAACAACAAAGAATATAAAATATCAACGCAAGAATTATTGAATCAATAAAATAAAATATCGAATAAGAATTATCAGAATAATTATCGAGTAGTGCCTTTCACGTAAGAATCAATAATTGGTGCAATACCGTGTGCTACTGCTCAACAACGCAGATTAGTGTGTTTTAACCACCGGTATTCCAACAAGATAATTCAGAATAACTACGCCGTTATTTATAAACAACTTATATTTTCGCTGCTTTTCATCCAATCGCTCACGTTATGGGGCCCACAAAAGATCAAGGCCATTGCATTTAATATTCCCCGACAAAGCATTTAATATTCCACCACCAAACTAATATTCCCCCGACAATAATGAATATTTTATAACCACTTGCTTATTCAAATATTTGCATGATTTTACCCATAACTATCCACATTAATCAAATCAACCCTTACTATTTCAAAATAATAAATAGAGGAAAATAAATTTCATTTATTAATAATTTGGGGTCTTAACAACAAGAAACTCGTGAGTTTGAATACAAATATTATCTTCTAGACAATATCTATACTCAAATAAATCCTCATCACATTTATTGATACATTATTTTACAAAATGGTGAGGACTACTAAACAACTCTCTCTAGAACCTTCATTCCATACCCCGACTAACGTTTCGCTTATATTCTCGCCTCCCGAGAAGAAAAAAATGGAACAAAAAGGAAAAGGGTGAGCTCAACTAGCCCAAGAAAGAATATTATGACTAAGATAATATACAACAAATTATCGTTAGTCTTTAATGAGGAAAAATCTAATAGAATACAATAGACAATAAGTTTTAAATCAATATTCGCAATGAAATAATAATTCATTAGAAGAGTTAAGTAGAGAATGCAAACTACTATCTTCTATGTATGAATTTAAAAGTTCATCGCTCATCTTTTATCCCCTCGTAACATCAATCAATATACATACGATTAAAATATTCATCTTTGCACTACAGCCAAAGATATTCATCGATTGGTCATGTTCATCTAAACACTATTCATCTTTTGCACTACGGGCCAAAGATATTCATCGTAAATCATTCATCTTTGCGAGACAGCCAAAGATATTCAATAATATCATCATTTAAGACCGAGGATGATGAAAAATATTTTAAAGAAACGAATCCAAAGGAAACAAAATGACAAGGATTAAGGATTAAGGATTAGTACTTTGTTTTATCCATGTCCAAAATACCTCAAAAATAATTATAGTGGTGTAAAATTCAAGAATGATCAAAACATGGATACAATCAAAGCTAGTATCAGGAGTAGATATTTTGGACGAAAAGGAAAATTTTCATTTTTCGATGAATAGTGGCAGTATTCGTGAATAAGATCAGATACGTGAATAAAGGCAGTACACGTGAATAGTAATCCCGACACTAAAAGTTCCAAATTTGATTAAAAAGTTCAGATCAATACTTCGGCATAATGATATTAGAATAAATAATATCCCTTACCTCGGAAAGACAGTACTTCTAACTGGAATACTGGATATAGGCTATAACTTGAACTTGCACCGTATATCAATACTCAAAGTATACTTAAAATACTCACAAGAATACGCTCGATAATATAGAGAGAGAAAACTTTAATTTTTGGTGTGATTTTCAATTCTAACCTAAGCACCCTATTTATAGGAAAATGCTTAGAACACCAAAGTAGAAAATTTATTAAAATATTAATATTAATATTACAATTCCTACGCCCACTTCTAAGGATCTGAATTCAGCCACTTCGAACACAAGTAAGACCCACAACAATGACAAAAAACGTTTTTGTCATTTTAAATATTTTATACTTCCAAAAATTAATTATTTTGGAACTCCGAAACTTCGATAATTTTTAATAAATAGCCCTTTTATCAGAAAATTCAAATCTCGCAAGTTTTTATAGGAAATTAAATTCTCTACAACTTTGCAGAAGAATGTTTTTCCAAATTCAAATGTAAATTGACCGAAATTCACAAACAAGGCGATTTTATGTGCTATAATCAAATTTCGGTCAAGAAATGGGGTCCAAACACACAAAACATGCTTTAAATATTTTTGGTAACAAAAATACTCCTCCTCCACATATACTCATATATCCCACATTTATTGAAAAATATCATCATTATTATATTATTAAAATATAATAATATATTTAAATGAATTATTTTATCGAAAAAGATAAAATTTTAATTTTCAACAATTGTCACATTAAAAATTTTCTCCATCTATATCCACATAAAATCAATATTTTCCTCATCAATAATTAATTATTCACGAATAATATTACGTAATCACAATATCGATAATCAGTGATTCTTTGGAAAGATGGGGCTTTCCAATAAGAATTTCTCTCTTACTTAGCCTTGCAATTAGGTGATCAAACCTCTCCTTGAGATGTAACTTTCTAGACATTGCCAATAATGTTATCTAATAATATTATTCAAATAATATGAATTATTGCTTCGATAATGAAAAATACCGTGTAATGACAATTATTAAAACAACGGTAATATAAAATATCAACGCAAAGAATTATTGAATCAATAAAATAAATATCGAAACAAGAACTCATCGTAACAATTATTGAGTAGTGTCTTTTACGTAAGAATCAATAATTGGTGCAATACCGTATCTTCTTGTGTTTTAACCACCGAGTATTTTAACAAGATTAATCTGAATAACTACGTAGATTATTTTTAAACAACTTATTCTTGTCGTTTTCTTTCTCCAATCGCTTTCGTTATGGGGTCCCACACGGGTCGCTTGGCCGCATTTAATATTCCCCGACAAGACGAATATTCCACGACCAAGTGGAATATTCCCAACAATAATGAATATTTTATAACCACTTGCTTATTTTGAAATATTCATGATTTTACCCATAACTATCCACATTAATCAAATCAACCCTTACTATTTCAAAATAATAAATAGAGAAAATTAAATTTCATTAATAATAAGTTGGGGTCTTACTGATGTATCCGCTTAAAAGTAAATCAACTGGACCGATTCATGAATTAATTCTTATTAGGTCCATTCTCCTATAAATGAAGCTCATTCCTTCATTATTTCTTACGAATTCACTTTGAAACTCTAGAGAGAGAAACTATAGAGAGAAAGAAGAAAAGTATCTCGCTACTTCACTACTCTTATATCCAGTTTTTTCTAAGGTAAGGGTATTATTTTTTTTGTATTCATGAAGAAAACTTCTGTTATTCCATTCTTTATTATTCTGTTGGAATAACCTGTATACGTGGACTACCCTATACTTGGTGAAATTCTTCTATTATTCCATTCTTTATTATTATGTTGGAATAACCTGTCTATGCGAAGTACCGCATACATGGTGAAATTCTTCTGTTATTCCATTCTTTAACAAAGTACCGCATACATGGTAAAGTTTTACTGTTGTAATAATAAAGTTGTAGTTATTTCTGTACCATGTATTGACAACTCAGAATGGGTGATGTATACCTATTTTGGGGGCGTCACATTAATATTCTGTTGGAACATCATGTCTGTGCGTTTATGCATGACCTGGTTCCATTATTTATTATTCTGTCTGAATATCATGTACTCTGTGCGGATTACGCATGACCTGGTTCCATCTTTTTATTTATTCTGTTGGGAATAACCTGTCTGTGCGGTCTATCGCATGTATGGTGAATTCTTCTGTTATTCCATTCTTTATTATTTTGTTGAAATAATCTGTCTACGTGGATTACCGCATGGCGGGCGAAAATTCATTTGCAGTTTCGTAATTTTTCTGACCCTCAAAAATTCTGAAAAAATTTGAAAAGATAATTTGATGAGTTTTTTATATTGTGTCCAAAATGGCGATTTTTGGATGTATAGATTAAGAGTTATGAATTTTATGGGAAAAAACTATTTTAAAAGTAAACCCTTATAACTCCTTGTGCTTAACTCCAAAATTGGTAACATTTTTATTGGGAGTACATGTATGTAATGTATATACCGTAAATTTGAATTTTTTGACAAAAGTATCATTTATAAAAATCTCTAAATATTCGCGATTTTGGCCATATGAAAAATAGTAAATGAATTTTTAAAATTTCGAGAAAAATATATGTTTAATATGAGACTATATTCTGCTAAATCCTAAAAAAGAAATATTTTTGGGACTGATTTGGTATTTTTAATGAAAATGAACTAGTTATGAGTAAATGAATTAAATATGTTATGTGAAATAACAAAATTAGAAAATAGAATTTTATGGCTTGGAAATCATATATAAGGTATATGCAGATTTGTGATGAGATTTTTGGTTATTGATGATGAAATCTTATGAATTTGACATTTTAGGATGATTAAATGCATTAATTATCAAAGTGTAAACAATTAAAATAAATTATTTATAAGTTTAAGAAATGATTAAAATATTGTTATAATATTAATGATATTAGATTATGAGATTATTAAGTGATTGATAAAATTTGGTTATTATTGAACGCTGGATAAACTGTATTATAAATGTTTAATATTTATCATTTATCTCATTTGATTGATTTTTTATATCATTGTCATTATCCTCATGTTTATATTATGTTGAAAGTCATCTGTGGCCTGTAGTGCATAGATGGACTTGGTATGATTATGACCAGGGATTATTTGGTATAATCATGACTATAATGTTACAAATGATGTGGAAAAAGTTCTCATTGGCCCGTAGTGCATTGATGGACAGTTTTTGGTATGATTATGGCTATGGATTCTCTTCGGCCAAGGGTGCAAAGATGAATTATTTTATGGCATGATCATGACCGTTGATGAAAACACAATTATCTTTGGCCCGTAGTGCATAGATAATTCATGGTCGTGATACTAATGAATATCCTTGGCCTATAGTGCAGGGATGATTCGATGATGTGGATTAATTATTGAGCTGAGTCTCAGCAATGAAATATTAATTCATGGATGTGATAATAATAAATATCCTTGGCCCGTAGTGCATGGATAATTCATGGATGTGATATTAATGAATATCCTTGGCCGTAGTGCAGGGGTGATTCGATGACGTGGATTACTTATTAAGCTGAGTCTCAGCGATAAAATATTGATAATAAACTTTTAAATTCGTAGAAGATAGTAGATATCATGCTCTACTTGACTCTTCTAAAATACAGTTGTATGTCTTTGGCCTATAGTGCAAAGATGAATTGTTAATGAATATTTTTGGCCGTAGTGCAAAGATGAAATTATTAGTATGATTATGAGCAGGAATTGTGATTTGGTATAACCATGATTTTTGATGTTTCCGGTGAAGATAGGTGATGAAAATTATCTTCGTCTTGGGTGAAAAGAGGAATTTAGAATCACAATTATGATTATGAGTTATTCATATGATTGTGGACATGAATTGTTTATTGATGTTACAGGGATAAAACATTATTGGTGGACTTTTAACATAGAGAAGATAATAGACCTGATGGTCTATTTGACTCTTCTAATGGATTGCCCGTTCCGCTGCAACTATGGTTAAAAAGTTTTATCATCTACCATATGTTCTAAATCTCTGATTTATTACTGATGAAGACTATTGATGATGTAAATTATCTTTAGTCATGATATTATTCTTGGGGTAGTCAGGTTTCACCCTTTTTGCTTCACAATTCATTTCGTGTAATAAGAGTGTCTTGTCGAAAGCGTGGATAAATAGGGAATAAGCGGTGGTTTATAGCTGTTGAGGTTCTCCCTCAATAAGTATGGAAATAATTTTGTTGAGAACTTTAGATAAGTGTGTCATATTGTATACATCATTTGATATTTAATTTTGGTGAACCGAATAGGGTGAGGTGAACCCAACTTTGGAAGAGTGTTTTGCCACTATCATACAAGATGTCTAATGACATACAACCTCGTGTTATCATAAGATAGGGTTATGCACATCCACTTGCTGAGTATATCTACGAACACTACCTATATGATCTTGGAGTTTATTTGAAATATAATTTACACTTGGAGACAACGGAGATAATTATATGTCAAGAGAAGACTCACCATTGGAAAGAAGATGATAGTAATCTTCTTGTTTTTCTTTGGGGTCTATTGGGTCAACCAAGGATAATTATGTGGACATATGATATCTATCATAACCTAGACGCATAGCCTCCCATGTACGAAGGTTTCTTTGAGCACTTCCCAAAGATTTTAATTTTTAAAACAGTTATTGACTGTACCTTTATGTAAGGTGGAATTGTGACATGAATCAGAGTTGGTATATATATTTGTATTTAAACTCACAGTATACATGTCATCGTATTTTGCACGACAGTTGTATAAATGAAGTTGTCAGTAGTGTATTTTCTGGCAACTCAAGATGGGTGATGTATACCTATTTTGGGGGTGTCACATTTGGTATCAGAGCTTAGGGATAATTGAATCAATAATATGAGAGATATATGCAGCAATTAATGTAGTAATAATTGAGTATAACTTATTGACTTTTCATGTAAGATCAATAATCAATACCTGGTACTATGCAACAATGCCAGACATATTATTTCTTTTTACTATCGGGTAGTTCAAACCGCGCTTTAACGGTAACACTTTCCTGATTATTTTTATAAAAGATAATTACATCATTTTCTAACTACGACAATACTTCCGTTGTAGGGTCCAATTAATGATTGTGTGCCGTCAGCATACGGATATTCTCGACAAAAAGAATATTCCCCGACCAATCGAATATTATATAAAAACTTGCTTACTTTGCAAAATTTATAAATATTACCCACAACTATAATATTATATCAAATCCACACCATAATATTCAAAAAAAATATTTCGAGAAATTAAATCTTTATTCATAAAATTTGGGGTCTCACAAGTATACACTGATCCTACAGCGCAGGGTGCGCCATCTCAGGCCTACACACGGTGCGGGCCACGCCGCTTAAAAACGCCAGGCACTAAAGTGATCGAATCGAACCATACACGGCAACAACCATCTAAACACTCCTCCTTACACCCAAACTCCCCACTTCTCTTACAACTCAAACTCTTCCACTACTCCATAACTCCTATAATTTCCACAACTCCCACTACACCACTTCTCCTTCTTCTTTCCAACTTCTTCTCCCATTAAACCCATAAACTCTACAACTCCCAACACACATTGATTTTTCATCTTCTATATGAACTCTACCCATGCAAGTAGTCAACTTCATAAAAGATACAAACAATACACTCCAACACTAAATCTAATTCCTCTTCTACACAAATTCATTCAAATTGGGGCATCTTTACAAAGGGGTAAATTTAAGACCCCAACTTATAATTAATAAAATTTAATTTTCTCTATTTATTATTTTGAAATAGTAAGGGTTGATTTGATTAATGTGGATAATTATGGGTAAAATACGCAAATATTTCAAAATAAGCAACTGGTTATAAAATATTCATTGTTGTCGGGAAATATTCATTTAGTCGTGGAATATTCTTGCTGTTGGGGAATATTCGTACGACGGCGCAGTCTTTTGTGGGCCCCATAACGGAAAGCGATTGGATGAAGAAAACGATAAATATAAGTTGTTTAAAAATAACAGGCGTAGTTATTACCATTATCTTTGTTAAAATACTCGGTGGTTAAAACACGGTAGCATGCACGGTATTACACCAATTATTGATTCTTACGTAAGAAAGGCACTACTCGATAATGGTTACGATAATTACTATTCGATTATTTTATTGATTTAATAATTCTTTGCGTTGATATTTTATATTCTTTGTTGTTTGATAATTGTCGTTTACAATTATTTTTCATTATCGAAGCAATAATTCATATTATCTGAATAATATTATTAGATAATATTATTGGCAATGTCTAGAAAGTTACATCTAAGGAGAGGTTTGGTCACTAATCAAGCGCCAAGAAGAAAAAATTCTTATTGGAAAGCCCTTCTTTCTTGAGGCTGCACTTTGGTTGTCGATATTGTGATTACGTAATATTATTTGTGAATAATTAATTATTGATTCATATGATGAAGAAAATATTGATTTTATGTGGATATAGATGGAGAAATTTTTTAATGTGACAATCGTTGAAAATTGAAATTTTATCTTTTTACGATAAAATAATTCATTTAAATATATTATTATATTTTAATAATATAATAATGATGATATTTTACGATGAATGTGGGATATATGAGTATATGTGGAGGAGTATTTTTGTTACCAAAAATATTTAAAGCATGTTTATGTGTCGGTGGACCCCATTTCTTGATCGAAATTTGATTATAGCTTTGTAAAATCGCTTGGTTTGTGGATTTGGTCAATTTACTGTTTGGAAATTGGAAAAACTTCATACGCAAAGTTGTACATAATGGAATTTCCTATAAAAAGTTGCGAGATTCGAATTTTCTGATAAAAGGGCTATTTATTATGAATTATTGAAGTTCAGAAGCTCCGAAATAATTGATTTTTGGAAGTTTAAAATAATTTAAATAAGAAAAACGTTTTTTGTGTTTGGTGGGCATCTTCAACATGTGCTAGACCTGAATTAGGATGCTTGGATGCGTAGGAAGATGTGGAAAAATAAATAATATTAATTTATTAAATTTTCTACTTTGGTGTTCTAGCGATTTTCTATAAATAGGTGCTTTAGGTTAGGATTGAAAATCACACCAAGAAGCTGAAGTTTTCTCTCTATATTATCGAGCGTATTCTTGTGAGTATTTTGAGTATATTTTGAGTATTGCTATATACGGTGCAAGTTCAAGTCATAGCTTTATATCCTGTGTTTCAAATTTAGAAATCTTGATCTTTCAAGTAAGGGATATTTTTTTTTCGTAATGATATTATTTCTTCAATATCATTATGCTAAAATATTGATCTGAAGTTTTATCAAATTTGGAACTTTTGGTGTGAGAGTTCTTATTCACATTATACGGCCTATTATTCACGTATCGACCTTTATTCACGAATCTAAGACTATTCATCGAAAAATGAAAATTTTTCCTTTTCGTCAAAATATCTATTGTGGATACTAGCTTTGATTGTATCCATGTTTTGATCATTCTTGAATTTTACACCACTATGATTATTTTGAGGTATTTTTGGACAAGGATAAAACAAAGTACGAATCCTTAATCATTAATCCTTGTCATTTTTGTTTCACTTTGGATTCGTTTCTTTAAAAATATTTTCATCATCCTCGATCTTAAATGATGATATTATTGAATATCTTTGGCACGTAGTGCGAAGATGAATGATTTCGATGAATATCTTTTTGGCACGTAGTCTGATGAACATGACATGACGGTGATGAATATCTTTGGCCTATAGTGCAAAGATGAATATTTGATTCGGATATATATTGATTGATGTTACTGGGGATAAAAGATGAGCGATGAACTTTTAAATTCATACATAGAAGATAGTAGTTTGCATTCTCTACTTAACTCTTCTAATGAATTATTATTTCATTGCAAATATTGATTTAAAACTTGTTGTCTATTGTATTCTATTAGATTTTTCCTGTTGAAGACTAACGATAATTTGTTGTATATTATCTTAGTCATAATAGTCTTTCTTGGGCTAGTTGAGCTCACCCTTTTCCTTTTTATTCCATTTTTCTTCTCGGGATGCGAGAATATATATAAAATGCAGTCGGGGGTATGGAATGAAAGGTTAGAGAGAGTTGTTTAGTAGTCCTCACCATTTTGTAAAATAATGTATCAATAAATGTGATGAGAATTTATTTGAGTATAGATATTATCTAGAAGATAATATTTGTATTCAAACTCATAGTTTTCTTGTTGTAGTAATAAAGTTGTAGTTGTTTACGTACCATGTATTGACAAACTCGAATGGGTGATGTATACCTATTTTTGGGGGCGTCACGGTTGGTATCGAGCTTAGGGATATGATCTCTGGCGGAGATCGGGGAATAGAACTAGGAGGAGAGACGAGTAAATCCTTCGCTAAAGTAGTGTCCTACCTAAGCTTATTTGTTAGTTGGTGATTATATGGGGATATTATGTGATATATTGATTTCCTTAATTAACCCTTGTTTTATGACAAGATTTGAGAATGTCGATTGAGAATATTAACAATGGAAATGAGAATAGTGGAGACGCTTGAAGCTCACCAACGAGGAGAACGTGAAAGCGGTGGCAATGTTCCTCCTGTGAAAAAAAACACCACCGAGAAGATGATGAGCGAGGTGATGTTTAGAAGCTTTTTGCGAGTTCATGCAAAATCGAACGAAGGAGACTCGTGTTCAAAATACGAGGAGGAAATGATAGCAATTCACGGGTTATCGCTGGCCAAGTAGTTCAAAGAGTTGGGACCACGAATTTAAGGGAAAGCGAGATCCGATCATAGGCGGAAACATGGGTCAAGCAAATTACCAAGATATTCGATGTCTTGGGATGCACGGAGAAACGAAGGTTCCATTCGCCACCTTTATATTTATTTTATGGCGAAAGGCGAGACTCATTGGTGGGAGTCTTTGAAGCGTACCCATCCAATCGGACAAAGATGTCTTGGGAGACATTTCAGAAACTATTTAATGACAAATACTTTCACGAAAGTGTTCGTCATATGAAGGAAGTGGAGTTTATTAGGCTGGAGCGAATAACATGGCGGTGTCTCGAAGACGAGGCAAAGTTTGCAGAGTTATCTAGTTTTTGCACCTCATTTGGTGGAGAATGAGGAGCATTATGCGCGGATGTTTCTTAGAGGTTTGAAACCCGGATACGTCGAAGCCTCATTTCTCATAAATTTTCTCTCTACTTTCGGATGTTGTAAATAGGGCTCAATTACCGAGGGACCACAACTAGGATAATACCGGAGATAGCAGTCAACAAAACAAGGATAACCAGCGGAGAAAGAAAACGACGGACAAAAATGGTAACCACTCTGGTGGTAATCATGGGCATGAAAATAGAAGAAGCGAGTCGAGAAGAGATTTTAAAAAGAGGAGATTTAACAACGACCATCCGAAGGCAGCGGTCACGGCAACAACCGGTTCTAGGGAGGAGAGCGACCACCCGGTCATATCTTGCTATAAATGCGGAAAGAGGGACATATCATCCAAAGCGCCCTACAACATTCAAGGTATGCTATAATTGTGGAAAGGAAGGACATATCGCTCGAGATTATACTGAGAGCGAAACCTAGTTCAATGGGGACGGTGACTCAAAGACTATCCCGAGAAAAAGTCAAAATCAAGCGGTTCTGGAAGAAGCGTTTGTTGTGACTAGTCAAAATGCGAGGAACCCAAACGAGGTGATCATGGGTAATTTATTTATAAATTCTTGCGAAGTTTATACCTTACTTGATAATCGGTGCTACCCATTCATTTTATCTCTCGCCGCTTGTGCTCAACGTTTAAACTTGACTCTGGAGAAATTAGACTTTGACCTATCTGTGGAAACTCCGTTAGGAGAAACTTTCATCACATCCAATTTGTTTATAAATCTTGTTTGATTCAAGTTGGCACCATCACTTACCATTGACCTTATCTCTTTAAAGATACTTGCTTTTGATGTGATTTTAGGGATTGATTGGTTAACTACTCATTATGCCAAAATTGATTGTTTTCGTAAGGTTGTTAGTTTTCATATTCCTAACCTTGACTTTGTTGTACTAATTCAAGCAACTAAACCATTAAAATCAATCAACATCATATCTAATCATAAAGCTATTCGTTTATTGAAAAAGCGAATGTCAAGCTTTCTTAGCCCATGTTATGGATTTGAATAAAGACACGTCAAATTTGAATAATATTCCTATTGTTATTGACTTTCACGGCGTATTTCTGAAGAACTTCCCGGTCTACCCCTAGAAGCGTGAAGTTGAATTCTTTATTGATCTTGAACACTGTACAAAGCCCATTTCTAAAACCCCATATCGAATGGCTCTATTGAACTTGAGGAGTTAAAGGTCCAACTACGATAGTTGTTGGACATCGGTTTCATTCGCCCTAGTACATCTCCTTGAGGTGCTCTATTTTATTCGTAAAGAAGAAAAGGCGGTAGTATGCGACTTTGTATTGACTATTGGGAATTGAACCATGTCACCATCAAGAATAGGTATCCTCTACCTCGTATTGATGACTTGTTTGACCGATTTGCAAAGGGCACATTTTTTTCAAAGATCGATCTTTGTTACGGATATCATCAATTTGAAGATTAGGCGAGGATATTCCAAAGGCGCCTTTAGAACTCGATACGGGCATTATGAATTCTTAGTCATGTCTTTCGGATTGACTAATGCTCCTGCTGGCTTTCATGGATATGATAAACCCGAGTATTCAAGGAATATTTGGATCGATTCGTTTTTGTCTTTATTGATGACATCCTCATATATTCCAAAAGTTATGAAGATCATGAGTACCATTTGAAGTTGGTACTCCAAAGGCTTCGTGAAAACAAACTATATGCCACATTAAAGAAATGCGAGTTACGGCGAGGAAGTAGCATTTCTTGGGCACGTCGGTGTCAAAACATGGAGTATCCAGTGGACCCGCGAAGATTGAAGCAATACAAAGTTGGGAGCAAAGCGAAAGTCGGTGGCCGCACGTAGCTTTTCGGGCTTAGTGCGCTTATTATCGGAGATTCGTGGAAGGATTTTCTCGAATCGCTACTCCATTAACTTCGGTGACTCGGAAAGATATAAAATTCGTATGGAGCGAGGAATGCGAGAAAAGTTTCCAAGAGCTCAAGAGGAGACTCATTTGGACTGTTTCTAACAATACCATCTGGTACGGATGGATTTGTTATCTCTGACGATGCTTGGTGCAAAGGGTTAGGATGTGTTCTCATGCAGCGTGGGAAAGTCATAGCTCACGCCTCGCATGACAACTTAAAGAATATGAGAGGAATTATCCTACTCATGATCTAGAATTTGGCGGCGATCGTTTCGCGCTTAAAGATATGGAGGCACTATCTATATGGGGAGAAAGTGGAGATATATTGAGACCATAAAAGCCTTAAATATTTCTTCACTCAAAAAAAGAACTCAACATGCGGCAGCGACGTTGGCTCGAGCTATTGAAAGACTACGACCACACTATTCAATACCATCCTAGAAAAGCGAACGTGATAGTTGACGCGTTGAGTAGAAGATCATATGCAGGAATGAGTGCGATGATGTCAAGTATACGCAGAGAGCCAACTTTAATAGAAAAAGTTAAGGTTGCTCGAGCCACCATGCCGGGGTGATGCGCGTATGAAGAAGAAAGTACAAGAAGGTGCTATTCCAGAAGCGAGAATTGATAAAGAAGGAATACTTCGAGTCCACTCCAGACTTTGTGTCCCTAACGACTCTGATTTGAAGTACAAGATTATGATGGAGGCACACAATACACCATTTGCAATCCATCTCGAAGTACCAAAATGTATCGTGATCTTGACATACATTTTGGTGGAACAATATGAAGAGAGATTGCAAAGTTTATCTCGATGTGTTTAACTTGTCAACATGTAAAAAGCGGAGCATCTAGTACCTAAGGGTCCGTTGCAACCACTTGAGATTCCGAAATGGAAGTGGGAACACATTACCATGGATTTCGTTATGGGTCTTCCTACGGTTTCTCAAGGCATCAATGCTATTTGGGTTATTATTGATAGATTAACCAAGTCTCGCTCATTTCTTGCCGATCACGGGTGACTTATTCCTTGAAGCGTCTTGCTAGTATATATGTAAATGAGATTGTGAGGTTGCATGGCATGCCGGTATCCATAGTTTTGGGATCGTGACCCAAGATTCACTTCAAGATTTTGGGTTAGCTTGCAAAAAAGCTATTGTGACGCCCCAAAATAGGTATACATCACCCGGTCGAGTTGTCAATATACATGATGTGCGTAAACAACTACAACTTTATTATTACAACAAAGAAAGCTGTGAGTTTAAATACAAATATTATCTTCTGATAATATCTATACTCAAATAAATCCTCATCACATTTATTGATACATTATTTTACAAAATGGTGAGGACTACTAAACAATCCTTTCTAAAACCTTCATTCCATACCCGACTGCGTACTCATTTATATTCTCGCCTCCACGAGAAGAATGGAACAAAAAGGAAAAGGGTGAGCTCAACTAGCTCGGTAAAGAATATTATGACTAAGATAATATACAACAAATTATCGTTAGTCTTCAACAGGGAAAAATTTAATAGAATACTGATAGACAACAAGTTTTAAATCAATATTAATGAAATAATAATTCATTAGAAGAGTTAAGTAGAGAATGCAAACTACTATCTTACATGTATGAATTTAAAAGTTCATCGTCTATCTTTTATCCCTGTAACAACAATCCATAAACATCTGGAATCAAATATTCATCTATGCTCTACTTTGCTGCCAAAGATATTCATCGATTGGTCATATTCATTTAAACACTGCTCATCTTTGCACTACTGAGCCAAAGATATTATTCGAGAAATCATTCATCTTTGCTACTACAGCCAAAGATATTCAATAATATCATCATTTAAGGCGAGGATGATGAAAATATTTTTAAAGAAACGAATCCAAATGAAACAAAATGACAAGGATTAAGGATTAAGGATTCGTACTTTGTTTTATCCATGTTCAAAAATACCTCAAAATAATCATAGTGGTGTAAAATTCAAGAATGATCAAAACATGGATACAATCAAAGCTAGTATCCGAGAATAGATATTTTGGACGAAAAAAGAAGAAATTTTATTTTTCGATGAATAGTCAGATATCGTGAATAGTCCAGATATCACGTGAATAGTAACTCAGAACACCAAAAGATGAAATTCCACAAAAAAATATTTTCACGCTTCATGAATAGTACTCGTGAATAAGTAATCGTGAATAGTAACTCATGAATAGTAACTCGTGAATAGTAACTCATGAATAGTAACTTGAGACATGAAAAAGTTCCAAATTTGATAAAAGTTCAATCAATATTTCAAAGATAATGATATTGAAGAAATAATATCATTTGAGAAGAAAATAACATCCCTTACCTCAAAGAATCAAGATTACTTGGAAGGAAAGATCGGAAGTGATCTTTGAATGAAACTTAGACCGAAGCAATGAACTCTCAAAGTATCTAAATACTCACAAAATACGCTCAATAATATAGAGAGAAAGAGAAAACTTTGTTTCGGTGTGATTTTCAATTCTAACTTAGCCCCCTCTATTTATAGGAAAATGTTAAATTCACCAAAGCGGACTTGACTGCTTTGCACGATGGCTTTACACCGCTACTATTGCCACCCACCACATTTGAAATAAAATTCAGTACATTTTTCACCAACCACAAGTGGGGCCCACTCAATTCTAGAATTTTCCACCAAAATCAATTATAACCCTACTTTAAGAATCAAACACCTCTTAAAATTTATAACAAATCATTCGATTTCATTTTAACGGTTCAAAATTTGTAGACATATACTCAACTTATATATGTATAACATATCCAAAAATCGCATAACGATCCAACGGTACGATTAAAAATTATAACTCACATGCATATATATCGTAAAAATCTTGATTTGATTTTTAATACCTCCATTCCACAAAAAAATCGATAAAACACCTCAACATTAAATCTTTCAATTATAACCACATATAATAAATAAATCCATCATTTATATCCATATCAAATAAATATTTTCTTATCATATAAATCAATAATTAATTATTCCCAAATAATATTACGTAATCACAATTACGACAACCAGCGGTTCCAGAAAGAAGGGGCTTTCCAATAAGGATCTCTCCATCTTGGCGCAATTAGGTGACCAAACCTCTCCTTAGACGTAACTTTCTAGACATTGCCAATAATGTTATCTAATAATATTATTCAAATAATATGAATTATTGATCCGATAATGGGAAATCATGTGCGTTGACAATTATTGAACAAAGAATAATATAAAATACCAACGCAAAGAATTATTGAATCAATAAAATAAAATATTGAGCGATAATTATCGTAACAATTATTGAGTAGTGCCTTTTTACGTGAGGATCAATAATTGATGCAATACTGGTGTCTTCTTGTTTCAACAACGGCGTATTAGTGTGTTTTAACCCACCGGAAATTCCAACGATGATAATTGGTAACAATTACGTAGTTATTTTTAAACAACTTATATTTGTCGCTTTCCTCATCCAATCGCTTTCAGTTATGGGGCCCACACATGGTCATTGCTTGTCGCATTTAATATTCCCGACAAGCGATTTAATATTCCACGACCAAACGAATATTCCGACACAACAATGAATATTTTATAACCATTTGCTTATTTTGAAATATTTGCGTATTTTACCCCTAACTATCCACATTAATCAAATCAACCCTTACTATTTCAAAATAATAAATAAAGGAAATTCCTTTTATTTAAAAAAAATTAGGGTCTTACAACCTCCCTCCTTATGAAATTTCGTCCTCGAAATTGGACGTACGATACGGTGTGTTTGAAAAGGTGAGGATACCTCGCTTTCATTTCCGCTTTCCAATTCCCGTGTCATTTCCTCTATAGCATGATTCCTCCACAAAACTTTAACTTGTGGTATGACCTTTCTTAGCGTAGGACATGCTCCTTCCTATCCAAAATCTTGACAGTACCTCCTCTCACGTTAAGTCTTGGCTATCTCGTCCGGTTCTAACTCTATAACGTGGTTCGGGTCTTTCACATATTTACTGAAGCATGAGATATGTGAAACACATTATGAAACACGAGACATACTTGGAGGTAACGCAAGTCTATAGGCTACATTTCCTACTCGGTCAAGAATTTGAAATGGACCAATAAATCGTGGATTGAGCTTTCCTCTCTTCCCAAATCTTGTAACTCCCTTCCATGGAGCAACTCGCAATAATACATGATCCCTACACTAAATTCCACGTCCTTTCGATGAAGATCCGCATAACTCTTTTGTCGATCTTGTGCCGTTTGTATCGTTTGTCGAATCATTTGGATCTTTCGGTGAGTCATACGTATTAACTTTCGGGTCCCAACAATGTTGCTTCACCCACCTCATCCCAACATATTGGAGAAGCGACATTTTCGTCCATATAATGCTTGAATGGAGCCACACCTATACTTGCTCGATAATTGTTGTTGTAGGAGAATTCCACCAATGGTAAATACTTATCCAACCGCCCTTGAAGTCAGGACATGAGTCTTAATAAATCTTCAAGAGTTTGAATAGTCCTCTTTGATTGTCCGTCCGTTTGGGGATGGTATCTTAGAACTAAATCGCAAATCCGCGCCCATAGCTTTTTGCAAGCTAACCCAAAATCTTGAAGTGAATCTTGGGTCACGATCCGAAACTATGGATACAGGCATGCCATGCAACCTCACAATCTCATTTACGTACATACTAGCAAGACGTTCAAGGGAATAAGTCTCCCGTATCGGCAAGAAATGAGCAGATTTGGTTAATCTATCAACAATAACCCAAATAGCATTGATGCCTTGAGAAACCGTAGGAAGACCCGTAACGAAATCCATGGTAATGTGTTCCCACTTCCATTTCGGAATCTCAAGTGGTTGCAACGGACCCTTAGGTACTAGATGCTCTGCCTTTACACGTTGACAAGTTAAACACATTGAGATAAACTTTGCAATCTCTCTCTTCATATTGTTCCACCAAAATGTATGTCGAAGATCACGATACATTTTAGTACTTCCAAAATGGATTGCAAATGGTGTATTGTGTGCCTCCATCATAATCTTGTTCTTCAAAATCAGTCGTTAGGAACACAAAGTCTAGAGTGGACTCAAGTATTCCTTCTTCATCAATTCTCGCGCTAGGAATAGCTCCTTCTTGCTTTCTTCTTCTTCATACGCATCACCTCAAGATTCGGTGGCGAAAGCAACCTTAACTTTTCTATTAAAGTTGGCTCTATCGTATACTTGACATCATCGCACTTGTTCCGCGATATGATCTTCTACTCAACGCGTCGCCTACCACGTCGCTTTACCGGGATGGTATTGAATAGTGTGGTCGTAGTCTTTCAATAGTTCGAGCCAACGTCGTTGCCAGCATGTTGAGTTCTTTTGAGTGAAGAAATATTTAAGGCTTTTATGGTCCGAATATATCTCCACTTTCTCCCCATATAGATAGTGCCTCCATATCTTTAATAGCGAAAACGATCGCCGCTAACTCTAGATCATGAGTAGGATAATTCCTCTCATACTCTTTAAGTTGTCGCGAGGCATAGGCTATGACTTTCCCACGTTGCATGAGAACACATCCTAACCCTTTGCACTCAAGCATCATCAGAGATAACAAATCCATCCGAACCGGATGGTATTGTTAGAACAGTGCCGAAATAAGTCTCCTCTTAAGCTCTTGGAAACTCTTCTCGCATTCTTCATTCCAAACAAATTTTGTATCCTTCCGAAGTTATTTGAGTTAATGGAGTAGCGATTCGAGAAAACCCTTCCACGAATCTCCGATAATAACCACTAAGCCCAAAAGCTACGTGACTTGATCCACCGACTTGGTTGTTCCCAACTTTGTATTGCTTCAATCTTCACGGATCAACAGATACTCCATGTTTTGACACCACATGCCCAAGAAAGGCTACTTCCTCGCCGAACTCGCATTTCTTTAATTTGGCATATAGTTGGTTTTCACAAAGCCTTTGGAGTACCGACTTAAATGGTGCTCATGATCTTCACGACTTTTGGAATATATAAGGATGTCATCAATAAAGACAACAACAAACCGATCCAAATATTCCTTGAATACTCGGTTCATCATATCCATGAAGTCATAGGAGCATTAGTTAGTCCAAAAGACATGACTAAGAATTCATAATGCCCATACCGAGTTCAAGGCGGTCTTTGGAATATCCTCGATTCTAATCTTCAATTGATGATATCCGAGCTAAGATCGATTTTTGAAAAGAATTGTGCCCTTGCAATTGGTCAAACAAGTCATCAATACGAGGTAGAGGATACCTATTCTTGATGGTGACATGGTTCAATTCCCGATAGTCAATACAAAAGTCGCATACTCCCGTCTTTCTTCTTTTTCTGAATAAAACAGGAGCACCCCAAGGAGATGTACTTAGAGCGAATGAAACCGATGTCCAACAATTCCTCGTAGTTGGACCTTTAACTCCTGAAGTTCAATAGGAGCCATTCGATATGGGGTTTTAGAAATGGGCTTGTATCAGTTCAAGATCAATAAAGAATTCAACTTCACGCTCGGGGTAGGTAAGGGAAGTTCTTGAAATACGTCAGAAAGTCAATAACAACAGAATATTATTCAAATTTGACGTGTCTTTATTCAAATCCATAACATGGGCTAAGAAAGCTTGACATCCGCTTTTTCAATAAACGAATAGCTTTATGATTAGATATGATAGTGATTGATTTTAATGGTTTAGTTGCTTGAATTGCATAACAACGGGTTGGTTAGAATATGAAAACTAACAACCTTACGAAAACAATCAATTTTGGCATGATGAGTAGTTAACCAATCAATTCCTAAAATCACATCAAAAGCAAGTATCTTTAAAGAGATAAGGTCAACGTGTAAGGTAATGGTGCCAACTTGAATCAAACAAGATTTATAAGCGGTGGATGTGATGAAAGTTTCTCCTAACTGAGTTTCCACAGATAGATCAAAGTCTAATTTCTCCCGAGTCAAGTTTAAACGTTGAGCACATGCAGGAGAGATAAATGAATGGGTAGACCAGATCAAGTAAGGTATAAACTTGCAAGAATTTATAAATAGCTTACCCGTGATCACCTCGTTTGGGTTCCTCGCATTATGACGGTCACAACAAACGCTTCTTCCGGAATCGTTGACTTTGACTTTTTTTGGGACGATCTTTTGAGTCACCATCCCCATTGAACTAGGTTTCGCTCTCGCATACAATCTCGAAGCGATATGTCCTTCCTTTCCACAACTATAGCATACCTTGAATCTGTTGTGGGGCGGTTTGACCGATATGTCCCTCTTTTCCGTGATTTAGTAAGATATAATGGGTGGTCGTTTCTCCTCCCTTAGAACCGATTCTTCTTTAAGACCGTCGTCTTCACATAGTCGTTGTTAAATCTCCTCTTTTTAAAATCTCCTCCCGACTCACTTCTACATTTTCATGACCATGATTACCACCGAGTGGTAACCATTTTTGTCCGTCTGTTTTTTTCTCATTTGGTTATCATTATTCATTGATCGCTATCTCTAAAGTACGATCCTGGTTGTGATCCCTCGGTTGACCGTACTCGTTATCTCGCTTCTAATAATTGAGCCACATTTACAACATCCGAATAAAGAGAAAGTTTATGAGAAATGAGATCTCGACGTATCTTGCCGGGTTTCAAACCTCTAAGAAACATCCGTCATCGTTCCTCATTCTCCACCAAATGAGGTGCAAACCGGATAACTCTCGCAAACTTTGCCTCGCATCTTTGAGACACCGTCATTGTTTTTTGCTCTAATCGATGAACTCCACTTCCTTCATACGACCGAACACTTTCGGAAAGTATTTGTCATTAAATAGTCTCAAACGTCTCCCAAGACATGCTTTGAGTCAGCGTATTTGGATGGGTACGCTTCACAGACTCCCACCGAGAGGTCACGCCTCGCCACGGAAAATAAAGGTGGCGAATGGAATCTTCTCGTTCCTCCGTGCATCCCAGAGAATCGAATATCTTGGTAATTTGTTTGACCCATGTTTTCGCCATGATCGGATCGCTTTCCCTTAAATTCGGTGGTCCCAACTCTTTGAACTGCATTTGGTTTGTGACAACCCGTGAATTGCTATCATTTTCTCCTCGTATTTTGAACACGAGTCTCCTAAATCTCGATTTTTGCATGAACCGCAAAAAGCTTCTAAACATCCCTCGCTCATCATCTCGCTTTCAATGGTGTTGTTCATGGGAGGAACATTGCCCGACTGTTGCACGTTCTCCTCGTTGGTGAGTACTGAGCATCTCCACGGCCTCTTATTTCCATTGTTAATATTCTCATCGACATTCTCAAAACATCATAAAACAAAGGTTAATTAAGGAAATCAATATATCACATAATATCCCTATATACTCTAACTAACCAACTAACAAATAAGCTTAGGTAGGACACACTAGCGAAGGATTTACTCGTCTCTCCCTCCTAGTTCTATTCCCGATCTATGCGGAGATCATATCACTAAGCTCGATACCAACTATGGCGCCCCAAAATAGGTATACATCACCCATTACGAGTTGTCAATACAAACGGAATATGTAAACAACTACAACTTTATTATTACAATTTTTTAAATAAAAGGAATTTCCTTTATTTATTATTTTGAAATAGTAAGGGTTGATTTGATTAATGTGGATAGTTAAGGGTAAAATACGCAAATATTTCAAAATAAGCAAAGTGGTTATAAAATATTCATCATTGTTGTGGGAAATATTCGTTTGGTCGTGGAATATTCAGATCGCTTCGGGGAATATTTGCGATTTATGCAATGCATAAATGCCCATTGTGGGCCCCATAACTAAAGCGATTGGATGAGGAAAACGACAAATATAAGTTGTTTAAAAATAACGGCGTAATTATTACCGTTAATACTGTTGGAATACCCGGTGGTTAAAACACACTAATACGCGTTGTTGAACAAGTAGCACACGATATTGCATCAATTATTGATCCTTACGTAAGAAGGCACTACTCAATAATTGTTACAGTAATTTGTTCAGTATTTTATTTTATTGATTCAATAATTGTTGCGTTGGTATTTTATATTATTCATTGTTCAATAATTCTCACCGGACATTATTTTCCATTATCGGATCAATAATTCATATTATTTGAATAATATTATTAGATAACATTATTGACAATGTCTAGAAAGTTCGCACAAGGAGAGGTTTGGTCACCTAATTGCTGCGCGCGCCAAGTGAGAGATCCTTATTGGAAAGCCCCCTCTTCCTGGGGCTACTGGTCATCATAATTCAGGATTCGTAATATTATTTGGGAATAATTAATTATTGATTTATATGATAAGAAAATATTTATTTGATATGGATATAAATGATGGATTTATTTATTATATGTGGTTATAATTGAAGGATTTAATGTTGAGGTGTTTTATCAAGTATTTTTTGTCGGAATGGAGGTATTAAAAATTAAATCAAGTATTTTTACGATATATTGCGTGAGTTATAATTTTTAATCCGACCGAATTGGATCGTTGCGATTTTTGGATATGTTATACATATATAAGTTGAGTATATGTCTCACAAATTTTGAACCGTTAAAATGAACAAATGATTTGTTATAAATTTTAAGAGGTGTTTGATTCAGGAAAGTAGGGTTATAATTGATTTTGGTGGAAAATTCTAGAATTGAGTGGGCCCCACTTGTGGTTGGTGAAAAAATGTGCTGAATTTTATTTCAAATGTGGTGGGTGGCAATAGTAGCGAAGTAAAGCCATCGTAGCAAAGTCAAGTCCGCTTTGGTGGGCTAACATTTTCCTATAAATAGAGGGCTAAGTTAGAATTGAAAATCACACCGTAAACAAAGTTTTCTCTTTTCTCTCTATATTATTGAGCGTATTTTGTGAGTATTTAGATACTTTGAGAGTCATTGCTCAAGATAAGTTTCATTCAAAGATCATTTCCGATCTTTCCTTCCAAGTAATCGATTCTTTGAGGTAAGTGGATGTTATTTTTTTCTCAGAATGATATTATTTCTTCAATATCATTATCTTTGAAATATTCGTTGGAACTTTTTATCAAATTTGGAACTTTTTTTCATGCTCGGGTTACTTATTCATGAGTTACTATTCACGAGTTACTATTCATGAGTTACTATTCACGAAAGTTACTATTCACGAGTACTATTCACGTAAGCGTGAAAATGTTTTTTTGTGGAATTTCTATATTTTGGTGTATTCATGAGTTACTAGTCACGATACTCAAGACTATTATTCACGATATCTGAGACTATTCACGATATCAAGACTATTCATCGAAAAATAAAATTTCTTCTTTTCGTCCAAAATATCTATTCGGATACTAGCTTTGATTGTATCCATGTTTTGATCATTCTTGAATTTTACACCACTATGATTATTTTGAGGTATTTTTGAACATGGATAAAACAAAGTACTAATCCTTAATCCTTAATCCTTGTCATTTTGTTTCACCGATTCGTTTCTTTAAAAATATTTTCATCATCCTTAGTCTTAAATGATGATATTATTGAATATTTTTGGCCAGTAAGTGTAAAGATGAATGATTTCGAAGAATATCTTTGGCTGTAGTGATGAAAGATGAGCAGTGTTTAAATGAAAGATGATGAAACGAATACATTAACTAATCGATGAATATCTTCGCCCAGTAGTGCAAAGATGAATATTTGATTCAGATGTTTATGGATTGTTTTACAGGATAAAAGATAGACGATGAACTTTTAAATTCATACATAGAAGATAGTAGTTTGCATTCTCTACTTAACTCTTCTAATGAATTATTATTTCCGCCTACTTAATATTGATTTAAAATTTGTTGCCTATCAGATTCTATTAAATTTTTTCCTGTTGAAGACTAACGATAATTTGTTGTATATTATCTTAGTCATAATATTCTTTTTGAGCTAGTTGAGCTCACCCTTTTCCTTTTGTTCCATTCTTCTCGTGGAGGCGAGAATATAATGCGAGTGCAGCCTGGGGTATGGAATGAAGGTTTTAAAAAGGATTGTTTAGTAGTCCTCACCATTTTTGTAAAATAATGTATCAATAAATGTGATGAGGATTTATTTGAGTATAGATATTGTCTAGTAAGATAATATTTGTATTTAAACTCACGCTTTTCTTGTTGTAATAATAAAGTTGTAGTTGTTTCGCACATGTATTGACAACTCGGAATGGGTGATGTATACCTATTTTGGGGGCGCCACAATGGTTGGTATCGAGCTTAGGGATATGATCTCTGGCGGAGATCGGGGAATAGAACTAGAGGGAGAGACGAGTAAATCCTTCGCTAAGGTGTGTCCTACCTAAGCTTATTTGTTAGTTGGTCAAGATATAGGGATATTATGTGATATATTGATTTCCTTAATTAACCTTTGTTTTAGACAAAGATTTGAGAATGTCGATCGAGAATATTAACAATGGAAATAAGACCGTGGAGACGCTTTGCATTTCACCAACGAGGAGAACGCGCAACAGCAGTGGCAATGTTCCTCCCGTGAACAACACCATCGAAAGCGAGATGATGAATGAGGGATGTTTAGAAGCTTTTTGCGATTCATGCAAAAATCGCACGAGGAGACTCGTGTTCAAAATACAGGAGGAAATGATAGCAATTCACGGGTTGTCACACATGCAAGCAGTTCCAAAGAGTTGGGACCACGAATTTAAAGGAAAGCCAGATCCGATCACGGCGGAAACATGGGTCAAACAAATTACCAAGATATTCGATTCTTGGGATGCACGGAGGAACAGAAGATTCCATTCGCCACCTTTATGTTCCGTGGCGAAGCAGACCATCTTGGTGGGAGTCTCGTGAAGCGCACTCCATCCAAACCAAGACTCAAAGATGTCTTGGGAGACGTTTCAGAGATTATTTAATGACAAATACTTTCCGAAAGTGTTCGCTATATGAAGGAAGTGGAGTTCATCGATTAGAGCAAAACAATACGACGGTGTCTCAAAGACGAGGCAAAGTTTGCAGAGTTATCCGAGTCAGACCTCATTTGGTGGAGAATGAGGAACGATGACGCGGATGTTTCTTAGAGGTTTGAAACCAAGAGATACGCCGAGATCTCATTTCTCATAAACTTTCTCTTTATTCAGATGTTGTAAACAGGCTCAATTATTAGAAAGCGAGATAACGAGTACTACCAATCGAGGATCACAACCAGGATCGTACTGTAGAGATAGCGATCAATGTAATAATGATAACCGGCGGAGAAAGAAACAGACGGACAAAAATGGTTACCACTCGTGGTAAATCATGGTCATGAAAACGAAGAAGTGAGTCGGGAGGAGATTTTAAAAGAGGAGATTTAACAACGACTATGTGAAGACGACAAAGCTTAAGAAGAATCGGTTCTAAGGGAGGAGAACGACCACCCATCATATGCTACAAATGCGAAAAGAGGGACATATCACCAAACCGCCCACAACAGATTCAAGGTATGCTATAGTTGTGGAAAGGAAGGACATATCGCTTTCGAGATCAGACAGAGCGAAACCTAGTTCAATGGGGATGGTGACTCAAAAGATCGTCCTAAAAAGTCAAAGTCAACGATTCCGGAAGAAGCGTTTGTTGTGATCGGGTCATAATGCGAGGAACCCAAACGAGGTGATCACGGGTAAGCTATTTATAAATTCTTCGCGAAGTTTATACCTTACTTGATACCGGTCTTTACCCATTCATTTATCTCTCCTGCATGTGCTCAACGCTTAAACTTGACTCAGGAGAAATTAGACTTTGATCTATCTGTGGAAACTCCGTTAGAGAAACTTTCATCACATCCATCGCTTATAAATCTTGTTTGATTCAAGTTGGCACCATTACCTTACCCGTTGACCTTATCTCTTTAAAGATACTTGCTTTTGATGTGATTTTAGGAATTGATTGGTTAACTACTCATCATGCCAAAATTGATTGTTTTCGTAAGGTTGTTAGTTTTCATATTCCTAACCAACCGTTGCAGATGTAATTCAAGCAACTAAACCATTAAAATCAATCACTATCATATCTAATCATAAAGCTATTCGCTTATTGAAAAACGGATGTCAAGCTTTCTTAGCCCATGTTATGGATTTGAATAAAGACACGCCAAATTTGAATAATAATCGTTGTTATCGACTTTCCCGACGATTTCAGAAGAACTTCCCTGGCCTACCCCCGTAACGTGAAGTTGAATTCTTTATTGATCTTGAACCGGCACAAAGCCCATTTCTAAAACCCCATATCGAATGGCTCTATTGAACTTCAGAGTTAAAGGTCCAACTACGTGAATTGTTGGACATCGGTTTCATCTCGTCCCAAGTACATCTCCTGGGGTGCTCCTGTTTTATTCAGTAAAGAAGAAAGACGGAGTATGCGACTTTTATTGACTATTGGGAATTGAACCATGTCACCATCAAGAATAGGTATCCTCACCTCGTATTGATGACTTGTTTGACCCGATTGCAAGGGCACAATTCTTTTCAAAAATCGATCTTAGATTCGGATATCATCACCAAGATTAAACCGAGGATATTCCAAAGACCGCCTTCGTAAACTCAGATGGGCATTATGAATTCTTAGTCATGTCTTTCGGACTAACTAATGCTCCTGCTGGCTTTCATGGATATGATGAACCGAGTATTCAAGGAATATTTGGATCGATTTGTTGTTGTCTTTATTGATGACATCCTTATATATTCCAAAAGTCGTGAAGATCATGAGCACCATTTGAAGTCGGTACTCCAAAGGCTTTGTGAAAACCAACTATATGCCAAATTAAAGAAATGCGAAGTCGGCTTGAGGAAGTAGCCTTTCTTGGGCATGTGGTGTCAAAACATGGAGTATCTGTTGATCCCGCCAAGATCAAGCAATACAAAGTTGGGAGCAACCAACCAAGTCGTTGGTGGATCAAGACGTAGCTTTTTGGGCTTATTTGGTTATTATCGGAGATTCGTGGAAGGGTTTTCTAATCGCTACTCCATTAACTCATTTAACTCGGAAGGATACAAAATTCGTTTGGAATGAAGAACGCGAGAAGAGTTTCCAAGAGCTTAAGAGGAGACTTATTTCTAAGACTGTTCTAACAATACCATCCGGTTCGGATGGATTTGTTATCTATGTGCCGATGCTTCGTGCAAAGGGTTAGGATGTGTTCTCATGCAACGTGGGAAAGTCATAGCCTATGCCGCATGACAACTTAAAGAGTATGAGAGGAATTATCCTACTCATGATCTAGAGTTAGCGGTGAAATAAGCTGCTGCTTAAAGATATGGAGGCACTATCTATACGGGGAGAAAGTGGAGATATATTCGCACCATAAAAGCCTTAAATATTTCTTCACTCAAAAAAGAACTCAACACGCGGCAAATGACGTTGGCTCGAACTATTGAAAGACTACAACCACACTATTCAATACCATCCCGGTAAAGTTTAACGTGGTAGTGACGACGATTGAAGTAGAAGATCATATCGCGGAACAAGTGCAATGATGTCAAGTATACGACAGAGCCAACTTTAATAGAAAAAGTTAAGGTTGCTCAAGCCACCCAATCTTGAGTCGATGCGTATGAAGAAGAAAGTACAAGAAGGAGCTATTCCTAAGGCGAGAATTGATGAAGAAGGAATACTTGAGTCCACTCTAGACTTTGTGTTCCTAACGACTCGATTTGAAGAACAAGATTATGATGGAGGCACACAATACACCATTTGCAATCCATCCGGAAGTACTAAAATGTATCGTGATCTTCGACATACATTTTGGTGGAACAATATGAAGAGAGAGATTGCAAAGTTTATCTCAATGTGTTTAACTTGTCAACGTGTAAAGGTGAGCATCTAGTACCTAAGGGTCCGCTGCAACCACTTGAGATTCGGAATGGAAGTGGGAACACATTACCATGGATTTCGTTCTGGGTCTTCCTACGGTTTCTCAAGGCATCAATGCTATTTGGGTTATTGTTGATAGATTAACCAAATCCGCTTCATTTTTTGCCGATCACGGAGACTTATTCCTTGAACGCCTTGCTTTAGTATGACGTAAATGAGATTGTGAGGTTGCATGGCATGCCCGTATCCATAGTTTTGGATCGTGACCCAAGATTCACTTCAAGATTTTGGGTTAGCTTGCAAAAAGCTATGGGCACGGATTTGCGATTTAGTTTAAAGATACCATCCCCAAACCAGACGACAATCGAGAGGACTATTCAAACTCTTCAAGATTTATTAAGACTCGTGTCCTAGACTTCAAGGGCGATTGGGATAAGTATTTACCATTGGTGGAATTCTCCTACAACAACAGCTTATCGTGCAAGTATAGGTGTGGCTCCATTCAAGCATTATATGGACGAAAATGTCGTTTCTCCAATATGTTGGGATGAGGTGGGTGAAGCAACATTGTTGGGACCCGAGTTAGTACGTATGACTACCGAAAAGATCCAAATGATTCGACAACGTATACAAACGGCACAAGATCGACAAAAGAGTTATGCGGATCTTCATCGAAAGGACGTGGAATTTAGTGTAAGGGATCATGTATTATTGTGAGTTGCTCCATGGAAGGGAGTTACAAGATTTGGGAAGAGAGGAAAGCTCAATCCACAATTTATTGGTCCATTTCAAATTCTTGACCGAGTAGGAAATGTAGCCTATAGTGTGACGCCCCCAAAATTAGGTATACGTCACCCATCTTGGGTCGCCACTTACATGGTACATAAATTCAAATACAACTTACTAACATAACTGTCGTGCACAATCTGATTGAATTTCATGTTATATTTTTCACCAAAATCTGATTCAAAAATTCAAAATATAATAAGAGATATGGTCAATTGAATTTCATGTTATATTTTTCACCAAAATCTGATTTTCAACTCTTTGTGATTTCTAAGAAACTTTCATGTTTTTACATACTAACCAACATAACTCATCATAAAACTTACTAATACCACGAATACCCATGATTTTCATTATTCCAATGCTTTTATTATGACTTTCATCATAAACCACGTAAACTCGCTTATTTAGTTGTAGAAATATTTGAGGGTTTAAGAAATGGGTTTTCAGATCTTTGGGTCAATACAAAATTCGATTTCACGCCTAGGGTAGGCTAGGAAATCTTCAAGAATACGTCAAGAAATTTATTAATGATAGAAATATCATTCAAAATCGTTACTTTTATCCAAGACTTGGATAAGACGTCACATTGATACCAACTGTGACTTCTATCCCTTAACCTAGATAAGACCTCACAATGATACCTATAAACTTGCCATCTTCATTCACGATGTCGCCTGACGAGAAAGTCCGGCTTTGGTGCATTCCACACAAGGAAGTCAACAACGAAAGGTTCGAGCTCTTTACTTATGGCTTGATATAACAAATGATTAACTTTAGGGTTTGGTTACTTTGAATTCAGATAACAGTTGGTTATGAATATAAAAGCTAACAACCTTACTTAAAAGCATGATGATTAGCTAACCAATTGATTCCTAAAAATCACATCAAAGGCAAGTATTTTCAAAAAGATAAGATCGACAGTAACGTGAAAATGTTTATTTGAATCAACAAGATTTAAAAATAGTAAGCGGTAACGAAGGCTCCTACTAACGAAGTTTCAACCAATAAGTCAAAGTTTACTTCTTCTTGAGTCAAATTTAAACGCGTTGACACAACTAGGTGAAATAAAAGAGTGGGTAGAATCGGTATTCAACACGGTATAGACTTCGCAAGAGCTTATGATTAACTTACCCGTGATAATTTTATTCGGGTTCCTCGTCACGAGAAAAAAAACGCTCTCTTAAACCACGGCTTTGGTTTGTCTGGGATGACCTTTGGTGCCTCCATCCTAGTTGAATTTGTCTTGATGAAACGACAAAATCGAGCTAAGTGACCTTCTCTTCCACAATTATAACATGCTTTGGGACGGCATGGCTATGATTCGGACTAATGTGTCCCTCTCCTCCGCATTTGAAGCATACAATAGGTGGTCCTTCTCCTTCCTTAACAACAGTCTTTGGTCAGTCGACATCTTTCCATCATTGTTGAATCTCCTTTTCTTGAAATGTCCATTCTTATTATTTTGGCCTACGATTACCACCAAGTGGTTACCATATCCGCCCGTTGATTCCCTCCACGCTTGTTGTCACCGCTCATGATGACTACTCGCTAGTATTATAATTTTCTTTTTGCGCTTCTCTTTTAGTTGCGTTGACTCGTTATCGCGCTCCACTAATCGAGCCCTATTTACAACATCCGAATAAAAACACGCTTTATGAGAAATAAGATGTTGACGTATCTCCGCTTCAAACCTCTAAAAACATTCGCGCCATTCTCTCTTCATTATCCACAAGTGGGACGAAACCGTGATAACTCCGCAAATTTTGCCTCGTATTGCGACACCTGGCCATATTGTTTTGTTCCAACTTGATAAACTCCACCTCCTTCATGTGGCGTAATACTTTCAGGAAAGTATTTGTCGTTGAATGCACTCCTGGAACTTCTCCCAAGATATCTTCAAGACAACAAAGTTGAGTACGCTTTTACCGATTCCCACCAAAGAATCACTTTCTCTCCGCACAAGAACATAAAGGCAAGAAAGGAACCTTTTGCTCCTGAAAGCATCCCAAGACATCAAATATCTTGGTAATCTGCTTTATCCATGCTTCCGCCGAAGTGGTTTTTGCTCTCCCTTAAACTCCGGTGGTCCAGCTCCTTGAATTGTTTAGCGGGTGACCTCGAGAGTTTTCCGTGTTTCCACCCACGTTTTGGACGGAGTCGCTTTTACCGATGTTGCATGAATTTAAAACCTTTAAACGCATCTCGTCGTTCAATCAATTGATCAAGATTGTTGTTATGGAGGATTATCGCCATCCCGTGCAGACATTGTCCTCGATTATTGATCCGTGGAGAATCAACAGCCTCTCTTGTGCTCCATTTCTATTCTCAACATTCTCTGATGCCATTTTTAAACACCGCCACAAAATAAGGGTTAATTGACATGCAACATATTATCACTATACTACCGATCGACCAATCAAATACCAAATAAACTTAGGTAGGTCATACTAGCGAAGGTATTCCCTGTCTCTCCCTCCTAGTACTATTCTCACATCTTAGCCAGGATCATATCCCTAAGCTCGATACCAACCGCGACGCCCCAAAATTAGGTATACGCCACCCATCTTGGGTCGCCACTTACATTGTACATAAATTCAAATACAACTTACTAATATAAGCGTCGTAGGTGCATAATACGATATAATCATGTGAGTTTGAATACAAATTTTGTCTACTAGATATTATACAAACTCAAAAGGAGTCCTCATTACAACTATTATCACACTATTTCACGTAATAGTGAGGACTACTAATGCTATCCTCTCGACCATTACTCCGCTCCCCGACTCGTCTCAAAGCCTATGTTCTCATTTCCTCAAGAACAATAAAAGAAAGAAAGGGTGAGCTCAACTAGCCCAAAGAAGAAATATTATGACTAAGATAATGCGAGAATAAATTATCATTAGCCTTCAACAAAGTTGTTAAACCGATAAAATACAATAGATAAACCAGTTTAATCTGCAATGAATATGCAATCCATTAAAAAATCAAGTAGAAAATAAAATCTACTATCTTTTATGATTTAAAAGGTTTTCATCAATTTTATCATTAAGACTCGGTTTAATGAATAAACCACCACATCTAATCATCCCTGCATACCACTGGCCAAAGATTTTCATCAAATTATCAATGGTCATGACTATATACCGAATCACCCCGGTCATAATCATACCAAAACTATCCATCACCGCATTACAAAGCCACCGAGGACTTTTGTCACATCATTTATATCAAGTCATGATTATACCGAATGATCCTCGGTCATAATCATACTAAGTTCATCTACGCACGTAAGCCAAAGATAACATAATATAACATGAGGATGATGACAATGACATAATAATTCAATAAAACAAGTTCAAGAATTATTTAATCCATGAATTATTAACGTCAAATTGTCAACATACGACATCGCTTTCAGAGAGTAAAATTCAAGAATGATCGTAAGAATATTTCCATGAAAAGATATCGGATGAAACGCAAATATCAAGGATATTCTACTAATTTCATGGAGTATAAGTCAAAGTTTTAACCATTTGGGTATAATAAAGAATGGAATAACAAAAGAAATCACCATGCACGCAGATTGCATGCATGACAAAGTTATTCCAAATGTAATAATAATAACGGAACCGTGTCGTGAAATTCACACCCACTGGGATGTTCCAAATGTAATAATAAAGATGGAACCAGATCCGGTGTAAAACACACAAATAGGATATTCCAACAGAATGATAAAGACGGAACCAGTCGGTGTAAAACACATGCATGTGATGTTCCAATGTAATAATAATAAAATTTTAACTGTGTCCTGTAAAACACATGCATGTGATGTTCCAATGTAATAATAGAAGAATGTCACCAAGTATAGGTAAATAGCAGATACAAAGTTATTCCAATGTAATAATAAGCAACGGAATAACATAAGGATTTCACCAAGTATAGGGGTACGCCACAGATACAAAGTTATGTATATAGGTATGCCACTTTTTACAAAGTTATTCCAAATGTAATAATAATGAATGGAATAATGTAAGTTCTCTTCAAGAAGAAAGAATAACACCCCCACCACCGTAAAGAACTGAATATAGAAGTAGTGAAGAAGCAGTAATACTCTTCTTCTTTCTATAATTTTTCTCTATAGCTTCTCTCTATAATTTCTCTCTACAGAGTTTCAATGAATTCGTAAGAAAATAATGAAGGAATGAGCTTCTATTTATAGGAAAATGGAATGCATAAGAATTAATCCATGAGCGGTCCAGATTGATTTATTTTAATCGATTCATCCATATTTAAAGAAAAATCTTTTAAATAAAATATAATATATTCTATTTATATAAAAACATTTTACTATGCAAACACTATGCAATACTATGCAAAACACTACGCAAAACACTATGCAACACTATGCATAATAAAATATAATATATTCTATTTATGTAATAACTTTAATAAAGTATTCTATTTTATATAAAAGATGTTTCGCTTTTATTACGTTAATAATACTTAATAAAACAAAACGTCATTATCGCTATAATAATTCATATTATTAATCGACAATAATGGAATCAAACTGAGTGACTTCTCACATAAGCATCAATAATCAATACCGCCGTGCGCTAATATGCAACCCACACGACATCGTATTTTTTACTACTGATGAGTAGTTCAACAAGAATCACCAGTAAAACTTCCGCCGTTATTTCAATAAAATATTTTTGTCGCTTTTTCAATCCGATAATAATTTCATTGTGGGGTCCACCAATGATTGAGTAGTTGTATTTAATATTCCCCGCTAAACCTAATATTCCCCACCAATCGAATATAATATAACCACTGTGATACTTTGCAAAATTTATAAATACTACCCACAACTATAATATTATCTCAAATTCACACCATAATATTAAAAATTATTTGACAAAATTTAAATCTTTATTGATAAAATCTGGGTCTCACAATCTCCCTCCTTATGGAATTTCGCCTCGAAATTAGGGTACGTGCACTGGTATGATAAAGAGATGAGGATACCTTGAATACCTTTATCGTTAAAAATATTAAATTCATCATTGAAATCGCCAAAGCTATTCATTAACAATTCATCTTTGCACTACAAAGCTAAAAGATATACAAATCAGTAAAACCAATAATGCCGAGACGCAACTTAAATAGTATCACGACCACTTAATTATCCATGCACCATCGCCAAGGATATTCGTGTTTTCAATTACTACCATGATTATACCGAATAATCCTTGGTCATAATCATACCAAGTCTATCAATGCACTACTACTAAAGATGACTTTTTTACCACATCCATGAATTAATATTTCATTTCGAGACTCATTTCAATAATTAATTCATATCATCGAATCATCCCTCGCACTCTGTGCCGAGGATATTCATTAAGTATCACGACCACAAATTATCCATGCACTACTACCAAAGATAATCGTGTGTATTCATTAGTATCACGACCACAAATTATCCAAGCACTACTACCAAAGATAATTGTGTATTCATTAGTATCACGACCACAAATTATCCATGCACTACTGACAAAGATAATCGTGTATTCATTAGTATCACGACCATAAATTATCCATGCACTACTACCAAAGATAATTGTGTATTCATTAAGTATTACGACCACAAATTATCCATGCACTACTACCAAAGATAATTGTGTATTCATTAAGTATCCACCACAAATTATCCATCCACTACTACCAAAGATAATTGTGTATTCATTAAGTATCACGACCACAAATTATCCATGCACTACTACCAAAGATAATTGTGTTTTCAATTACGGTTATGATTATATCGAACAATCCTCGGTCATAATCATACCAAGTCCATCTACGCACTACACAAGCCACGAGATGACTTTCAACATAATATAAGCATGAGGATAATGATATAAAGAATCAATCAAATGAGATAAAGGATAAATATTAAACATTTATAATATAATTTATCCAGATTCAAGAATATCCCCATGTTATCAATCACTTAATAATCTCATAATCTAATATCATTAATATTATAACAATATTTTAATCATTTCTTAAATTTATAAATAATTTTTCTTAATTGTTTACGCTTTTACCATATAATGCATTTAATCATTCAAAATGTCATACTCATAAGATATCATCACCAATTATCAAATCTCTCAAAAAAATATGCATATACTCTATATAGGATTCTCTAGCCATAATATCCTATTTTCAACTTTGTTACTTCACATAACATATTTAACTCATATGTTCAGAATTAAACTATTTTCATGAAAATACCAAATCAATCCCAAAAATATTTCTTTTCTGGGATTTAGCATAATATAGTCCCATAATGAAAATATATTTTTCTCGAATTTTTAAAATTCATTTACTATTTTTCAAAAATCAATTTCTAATTAATTCCTTAAGAAATTAGCTACCTCAAGTTTAACTCCAAAATTCCCAAATCTTGGCAGGACCTTACACATGTTAACGTGAGCTTCTAGTTTAAATTTCATGGTCATCTGAGTTATAGAACTCCAGGTTATAGCATTTTTTCATCGGAAAAACCTAAATATTGAAAGAGTCATAACTTACTCATTTTAAGTCGTAATGAGCTCATTTTTGGACAGGAGATACTTTATACCATATACCTTCATGTCCCTAAAGGCCAGAATTTTTCTCATAATTTAAGTGGCCGAAACAGCCCCTTAAAGTTTCTGGGCAGTAGTAGTATTTTGAAATTTACAGCTTTGGCCTCCTTTGCTAAAAATCAGTCCACACAAAAATCTACAACACCTTTTCCAGTAATTCCACTTGGATTAGTTAGGTAACTCATAGATCTAACTCTAGGACTTGACCACATTCAAAAATTCAAAATATAATAAGAGATATGGTCAATTGAATTTCATGTTATATTTTTCACCAAAATCGATTTTCAACTCTTTGTGATTTCTAAGAAACTTTCATGTTTTTTACATACTAACCAACATAACTCATCATAAAACTTACTAATACCATTTAATACCCATGATTTTCATTATTCCAATGCTTTTATTATGACTTTCATCATAAACCACGTAAACTGCTTATTTAGTTGAAGAAATATTTGAGGGTTTAAGAAATGGGTTTTTAGATCGGGTCAATATACAAAATTCGATTTCACGCCTAGGGTAGGCTAGAAATCTTCAAGAATACGCCAAGAAATTTATTAATGATAGAAATATCATTCAAAATCATTATTTTATCCAAGACTTGGATAAGACGTCACATGATACCAACCTGTGACTTCTATCCCTTAACCTAGATAAGACCTCACAATGATACCTATAAACTTGCCATCTTCATTCACGATGTCGCCTACGTAAAGTCCGGCTTTGGTGCATTCCACACAAGGAAGTCAACAACGAAAGGTTCGAGCTCTTTACTTATGGCTTGATATAACAAATGATTAACTTTAGGGTTTGGTTACTTTGAATTCAGATAACAAAGTTGGTTATGAATATAAAAGCTAACAACCTTACTTAAAAAGCATGATGATTAGCTAACCAATTGATTCCTAAAAATCACATCAAAGGCAAGTATTTTCAAAAAGATAAGATCGACAAGTAACGTGAAAATGTTTATTTGAATCAACAAGATTAAAAATAGTAAGAGGTAACGAAGGCTCCTACTAACGAAGTTTCAACCAATAAGTCAAAGTTTAACTTCTTTGAGTCAAATTTAAACGTTGACACAACTAGGTGAAATAAAAGAGTGGGTAGAATCGGTATCTAACACAGATAGACTTCGCAAGAGCTTATGATTAACTTACCCGTGATAATTTTATTCGTGTTCCTCGTCGTCACGAGAAAAAAACGCTCTCTCTTAAACTACCGAACTTTTGGTTTGTTCGGGATGACCTTTGGTGCCTCCATCCTAGTTGAATTTGTCTTTGGTAAACGACAAAATCGAGCTAAGTGACCTTCTCTTCCACAATTATAACATGCTTTTGATGGCATGGCGCATTCGGACTAATGTGTCCTCTCCTCCGCATTTGAAGCATATATCTGATAGGTGGTCCTTCTCCTCCTTAACAACAAAAGCGGTCTTTGGTCGACATCTTTCCATCATTGTTGAATCTCCTTTTCTTGAAATGTCCATTCTTATTATTTTGGCCTCGATTACCACCAAGTGGTTACCATATCCGCCCGTTGATTCCTCCACGCTTGTTGTCACCGCTCGATGACTGACTACTCGCTAGTATTATAATTTTGCTTTTACGCTCTCTCTTTAGTCATAGCGTTGACTCGTTATCGCGCTCCACTAATCGAGCCCTATTTACAACATCCGAATAAAAAACACGGTTTATGAGAAATAAGATGTTGACGATCTCCGCTTCAAACCTCTTAAAAACATTCGCGCCATTCTCTCTTCATTATCCACCAAGTGGGACGAACCGTGATAACTCCGCAAATTTTGCCTCGTATTGCGACACCGGCCATATTGTTTTGTTCCAACTTGATAAACTCCACCTCCTTCATGTGGCTTAATACTTTCAGAAAGTATTTGTCGTTGAATGACTCCTCGAACTTCTCCCAAGATATCTTCAAGACAACAAAGTTGAGTACGCTTTTACCGATTCCCACCAAGAATCGCCTCTCGCAAGCAACATAAAGGCGTAAAAGGAACCTTTGCTCCTGAGCATCCCAAGACATCAAATATCTTGGTAATCTGCTTTATCCATGCTTCCGCCGTAAGTGGTTTTGGCTCTCCTTAAACTCCGGTGGTCCCTCCTTGAATTGTTTAAGCGGTGACCGCCCCGAGAGTTTTCCGTGTTTCCACCCACGCTTTTTTGGATGAGTCGCTTTTACTTTGATGTTGCATGAATTCTAAAACCTTTTAAACGCATCATTGTCGTTTCGTCAATCGATCGGTATTGTTGTTTACGGGAGGATTATCGCCATCCCGTTGCACATTGTGTCCGATTATTGATCCGTGGAGAATCAACAGTCTCTTATGCTCCATTTCTATTCTCAACATTCTCGGATGCCATTTTCAAACACCGCCACAAAATAAGGGTTAATTGACATGCAACATATTATCACTATACTCGATCGACCAATCAAATACCAAATAAACTTAGGTAGGTCATACTAGCGAAGGTATTCCCGCCTCCCCCTCCTAGTACTATTCTCACATCTTAGCCAGGATCATATCCCTAAGCTCGATACCAACCGTGACGCCCCCAAAATTAGGGTATACGCCACCCATCTTGGGTCGCCACTTACATTGTACATAAATTCAAATACAACTTACTAATATAAGCTGTGTGGTAATAATACGACATAAATCGTGAGTTTGAATACAAATTTTGTCTACTAGATATTATACAAACTCAAAAGGAGTCCTCATTACAACTATTATCACACTATTTCACGTAATAGTGAGGACTACTAATGCTATCCTCTCGACCATTACTCCGCTCCCCGACTCGTCTCCGGCTATGTTCTCATTTCAAGAGAAGAAAAGTGAAAGAAAGGGTGAGCTCAACTAGCCCAAGAAGAAATATTATGACTAAGATAATGCGTAATAAATTATCATTAGCCTTCAACAAAGTTGTTAAACCGATAAAATACAATAGACAACCGGTTTAATGCAGCAATGAATATGCAATCCATTAAAAAAATCAAGTAGAAAATAAAATCTACTATCTTTTATGATTTAAAAAGGTTTTCATCAATTTTATCATTAAGACTCGGTTTAATGAATAAACCACCACATCTAATCATCCTCGTACTCACTGGCCAAAGATTTTCATCAAATTATCAATGGTCATGACTATACCGAATCACCCCCGGTCATAATCATACAAAAACTATCCATCAACGCATTTACGTGCCATCGAGGACTTTTGTCACATCATTTATATCAAGTCATGATTATACCGAATGATCCTCGGTCATAATCATACTAAGTTCATCTACGCACGTAAGCCAAAGATAACATAATATAACATGAGGATGATGACAATGACATAGTAATTCAATAAAACAAGTTCAAGAATTATTTAATCCATGAATTATTAACGTCCAAATTGTCAACACGACATCGTTTTCAGAGTAAAATTCAAGAATGATCGTAAGAATATTTCCATGAAAGATATCGATGAAACGCAAATATCAAGGATATTCTACTAATTTCATGGAGTATAGAAGTCAAAGTTTTAACCAACCGGGTATAATAAAGAATGGAATAACAAAAGAAATCACCACGCATGCAGATTTCAGATGGGACAAAGTTATTCCAATGTAATAATAATAACTTAACGTGTCAAAGTCGTGAAATTCACACAAGCTGTGATGTTCCAACAGAATAATAAAGATGGAACCAGATCCTGTAAAACACACAAATAGGATATTCCAATGTAATGATAAAGACGGAACCAGTCGGTGTAAAACACATGCATGTGATGTTCCAATGTAATAATAATAAAGATTTTAACCAGTGTGGGTGTAAAAAAACACATGCATGTGATGTTCCAATGTAATAATAGAAGAATGTCACCAAGTATAGGTAAATCACAGATACAAAAGTTATTCCAATGTAATAATAAGCAACGGAATAACATAAGGATTTCACCAAGTATAGGTATATCATGGCGTACAAAGTTATGTATAGGGTATGCCACTTTTACAAAGTTATTCCAATGTAATAATAATGAATAGAATAATGTAAGTTCTCTTCAAGAAGAAAGAATAACACCCTTACCGTAAAAGAACTGAATATAGAAGTAGTGAAGTAGCGTAATACTCTTCTTCTTCTTTCTATAATTTTCTCTATAGCTTCTCTCTATAATTTCTCTCTCTGTAGTTTCAATGAATTCGTAAGAAAATAATGAAGGAATGAGCTTTATTTATAGAAAATGGAATGCATAAGAATTAATCCATGAACTATCCAGATTGATTTACTTTAATCTAACGGTCCATATTTAAAGAAAAATCTTTTAAATAAAATATAATATATTCTATTTATATAAAAATATTTTACTATGCAAACACTATGTAATACTATGCAAAAAACACTATGCAAAACACTACTACGCAACACTATGCATAATAAAATATAATATATTCTATTTATGTAATAACTTTAATAAAGTATTCTATTTTATATAAAAGATGTTTCGTTTTTATTACGTTAATAATACTTAATAAAACAAAACGTCATTATCGCTATAATAATTCATATTATTAATCGACAATAATGGAATCAAACCGAGTGACTTCTCACATAAGCATCAATAATCAATACCGTAGTGCTTAATATGCAACCACACGACATCAGACTTTTACTACCGAGTAGTTCAAACAAGAACCACCAGTAAAACTTCCGCCGTTATTTCAATAAAATATTTTTGTCGTTTTCTCGATCAAGCCAATAATTACATTATTAGGGTCCAATCCGTTATGCAATATATTCCTCGCTAAGCTAAGGGTCCACCAATGATAATGAACCACTTGCATACTTTGCAATATTTATCGCTAAACTATAATATTTCCCCATAATATTAAAAATTATTTTGACAAAATTTAAATCTTTATTGATAAAAATATAATATAACCACTACGTGTTCATAATGTTTTGCAAAATTTATAAATACTACCCACAACTATAATATTATCTCAAATTCACACCATAATTTATTAAAAATTATTACCGACAAAATTGTGGAAATCTTTTATCAGGATAAAACTGGTATCTCACCTTTTCGAAATACCGGTACGTCGTCGATTTCGAGGACGAAATTTCATAAGGAGGGAGGTTGTAAGACCGAAATTTTTTAAATAAAAGGAATTTCCTTTATTTATTATTTTGAAATAGTAAGGGTTGATTTGATTAATGTGGATAGTTAGGGTAAAATACGCATAAATATTTCAAAATAAGCAGTGGTTATAAAATATTCATTGTTATCGGGGAATATTAAGTTTGTCGTGGAATATTAAATGCTTGTCGGGAATATTAAATGCAATGGTAGCGACCATGTGTGTAGGCCCATGCGGAAAGCGATTGGATGAGGAAAGCGACAAATATAAGTTGTTTAAAAATAGCAGGCGTAATTATTCAAGATTATCTTTGTTGGAATACCCGGTGGTTAAAACACACTGTCTGGCGTTGTTTGTTGAGCAGTAGCTGCGGTGTATTGCATCAATTATTGATCGTGAAGGCACTACTCAATAATTATTACGATAATTCTTTATTCGGTATTTTATTTTATTGATTCAATAATTCTTTGCGTTGGTATTTTATATTATTCTTTGTTTGATAATTGTCCTTTGCATGATATTTCCCATTATCGGATCAATAATTCATATTATTTGAATAATATTATTAGATAACATTATTGGCAATGTCTAGAAAGTTACATCTAAGGAGAGGTTTGGTCACCTAATTGCTTGTTAGTAAGGAGAGATCCTTATTGGAAAGCCCCTCTTTCACAGGAGCTGCACTCGGTGGTTGTCATAATTGTGATTACGTAATATTATTTGGGAATAATTAATTATTGATTTATATGATAAGAAAATATTTATTTGATATGGATATAAATGATAGATTTATTTATTATATGTGGTTATAAATGAAGGATTTAATGTTGAGGTGTTTTATCGAGTATTTTTGTCGGAATGGAGGTATTAAAAATCAAATCATTATTTTTACGATATATTGCGTGAGTTATAATTTTTAATCGTAGTTGGATCGTTGCGATTTTTGGATATGTTATACATATATAAGTTGAGTATATGTCTACAAATTTTGAAGCGATTAAAAATGAGCGAATGATTTGTTATAAATTTTAAGAGGTGTTTGATTAGGAAAGTAGGGTTATAATTGATTTTGGTGGAAAATTCTAGAATTGAGTGGGCCCCACTTGTGGTTGGTGAAAAAATATGCTGAATTTTATTTCAAATGTGGTGGGTGGCAATAGTAGCGAGTAAAGCCATCGGTGTGGCAGTCGAAGTGCCTTGGCGGGCTAACATTTTCTATAAATAGAGGGCTAAGTTAGAATTGAAAATCACACGAAACAAAGTTTTCTCTTTCTCTCTCTATATTATTGGCGTATTTTGTGAGTATTTAGATACTTTGAGAGTTCTTTATTGATCTACAAGTTTCATTCGACATCACTTAGATCTTTCCTTAGAAATCTTGATTCTTTGAGGTAAGGGATGTTATTTTCTTCTCGAATGATATTATTTCTTGATATCATTATCTTTGAAATATTAGTTGGAACTTTTATCAAATTTGGAACTTTTTCGTATGTAAGGGTTACTATTCATGAGTTCTTATTCACGAGTTACTATTCACTAGTACTATTAAATGAAGCGTGAAAATGTTTTTTTGTGGAATTTCTATCTTTTGGTGTGAGATTCTTATTCACGTATCTGCCTTTATTCACGTATCTGACACTTATTCACATTATCTGGCCTTTATTCATCGAAAATAAAATTTCTTCTTTTAGTCCAAAATATCTATTACGGATACTAGCTTTGATTGTATCCATGTTTTGATCATTCTTGAATTTTACACCACTATAATTATTTTGAGGTATTTTTGAACATGGATAAAACAAAATCTGAATCCTTAATCCTTAATCCTTGTCATTTTGTTTCCTTTGGATTCGTTTCTTTAAAAATATTTTTCATCATCCTCAATCTTAAATGATGATATTATTGAATATCTTTGGCACTGTAGTGCAAAGATGAATGATTCTGAAGAATATCTTTGGCTGTAGTGCGAAGATGAGCAGTGTTTAAATGAACATGACGGTGATGAATATCTTTTGGCACTGTGGTGCAAAGATGAATATTTGATTCAGATGTTTATGGATTGTTATTACGGGGATAAAAGATAGATGATGAACTTTTAAATTCATACGTAGAAGATAGTAGTTTGCATTCTCTCTTAACTCTTAACAATGAATTATTATTCATTTGCGAATATTGATTTAAAATTTGTTGTCTATTGTATACTATTAAATTTTTCCTGTTGAAGACTAACGATAATTTGTTGTATATTATCTTAGTCATAATATTAATATTCTTTCTTGAGCTAGTTGAGCTCACCCTTTTCCTTTTGTTCCGTCATTATTCTTCTCGGGGAGGCGAGAATATAGCGAAATGCAAGTCGGGGTATGGAATAAAGGTTTTAGAAAAAGATTGTTTAGTAGTCCTCACCATTTTTGTAAAATAATGTATCAATAAATGTGATGAGGATTTATTTGATATAGATATTGTCTAGAAGATAATATTTGTATTTAAACTCACAGTTTCTTCTTTAATAATAATAAAATTGTAGTTGTTTAATAATAAAATTGTATGTATACCTAAATTGTTTACCATTGTGGCCCCAAAAGATATGCACCGTCTGATGTTCATTCAACCTGATTATCTTTTACAAAAATGGTGAAAGATATTCTTAGAAATCATTCATCTTTGATCGACTACGCCAAAATATTCAATAATATGACATTTAAGATATATTATCGGAATGGGTGATGTATACCTATTTTAATCAGGCGTAAACAGGATACAATCAAATTCACTAATAGTATCAATAAGACGTAATGACTTCAAGAAGAAAATCAACGCGCCCACCGAAAGAGTGATCTTGGATGAATATAGATCATCACCGAAATCGGAAGATGCCGACACGAGAATCAAACGATTAAGCAAAAAACATTTTCACGATTAATAAGACTGCATTGAATAAGAACTCGTGAATAAGAAGTAATCTCAGAAACTCATGAATGAGCAATACTTTGAAAAAATTCCAATAATATTTCACAAGATAGATAATATAGAGAGAAGAGAAAAATGGTGATTCTAACAGCCCTCTATTTACTGAGAGCGGACTTGACTGCTTATAGATGGCAAAATGACACACCCTGCTACTATTGCCACCCACCACATTTGAAATAAAATTCAACACATTTTTCACCAACCCAAAGTGGGGCCCACTCAAAAAAATCAATTATAACCCTACTTTCAAGATCAAACACCTCTTAAAATTTATAACAAATCATTCGTTCATTTTTAACAGTTCAAAATTTGTAGACATATACTCAACTTATATATGTATAACATATCCAAAATGCATAACGATCCAGCGATCGATTAAAATTAGAACTCACGCAATATATCGTAAAAATCTTGATTTGATTTTTAATACCTCCATTCAAAGCCAAAAATACCGATAAAACACCTCAACATTAAATCCTTCAATTATAACCACATATAATAAATAAATCCATCATTTATATCCATATCAAATAAATATTTTCTTATCATATAAATCAATAATTAATTATTCCCAAATAATATTACGTAATCACAAAACCTGTAGGTTCGGGAAGAGGGGCTTTCCAATAAGGCTCTCCTTCTTTGGCGCGCAATTAGGTGACCAAACCTCTCCTTAGTAAGCAGAACTTTCTAGACATTTCTAATAATGTTATCTAATAATATTATTCAAATAATATGAATTATTGATCCGATAATGGGAAATATTGTGCGTTGACAATTATTGAAGCAAAGAATAATATAAAAATACCAACGCAGCAATTATTGAATCAATAAAATAAAAATCTTTGACGGTAATTATTTGTAACAATTATTGAGTAGTGCCTTCTTCACGTAAGGATCAATAATTGATGCAATCTGATGTCTTCTTGTTCAACAACGCGTATTAGTGTGTTTTAACCAACGGGTATTCTAACATGATTAATCCGGTAACAATTACGTAGTTATTTTTAAACAACTTATATTTTCGTTTTCCTCATCCAATCGCTTTCAATTATGGGGCCCACACGGTCATACATTGTCAAATACGAATATTCCGACAGCTTGATGCGAATATTCCACGACCAAACGAATATTCCAAACAACAATGAATATTTTATAACCACTTGCTTATTTTGAAATATTTAATGTATTTTACCCCTAACTATCCACATTAATCAAATCAACCCTTACTTATTTCAAAATAATAAATAAAGGAAATTCCTTTTTATTTAAAAAATTTTAGGTCTTACAACCTCCCCTCCTTATGAAATTTCGTCCTCGAAATTGACGTGAAAGTATTTTCAAAGGCAAGTATTTTCAAAGAGATAAGATCGTGAAAGTGTTTATTTGAAACAACAAGATTAATAAGCAGTGGAGGTAACTTGAAGGTTTCTCCCAACTAAGTTTCAATAGATAAATCAAAGTCTAATTTTTTTGAGTCAAATTTAAACATTGAACACAACTAGGTAGAATAAAAGAGTGGGTAGAACTTGTATTAAATAAAGTATAGACTTGAAATAATTTATAATTAATTTACCGTAATAACTTCGTTCGGGTTTTCTCAAATAAACGCTCTCGCTTACATTCCGAGTTTGACTTTACTATAGGGTACATTCCACCCTTAAGTGCTTCTTCACATTCACGATCCATGATTTGAATCATTATTCTCCGATCCATATCGAATTTGGGTTGACCGCTATACTGCAGGTAATTCCAAATTCGATGTTGGTTCTCCCAATTCTTGTCCAAAAAGCAAAGTCCATTTCATCTATTTTGGCTTTATTGGATCGGACGTCTTTTTCTACACTATCAACGCGTTAGCGTTGTGCGACTTTTACCCGTGCATAAATCTATTCTCCTTCGTTCGGTTGTTTCTTCTTTCAAATTTGATCTTTGATTTTTAAATTCTCGATTCAACTTTAATATCTTACACCTGCCAAAGCGTGATTTTGTTCGAGTATCACATATCGGGTAACCCAATTTTGAATTTTGAATTGTTTTCTTCTAGCTCACGAACACGATTTTGTAATTCTAAGTTTTGATCATAAATTTCTTTTAACCAATTCTCCTCAGGTTCCTCTTCTTCCTCTTCTTCCTCACTCTTAGCTGCTGCCTCTGCAACTAGCTCGGGTGCAACAATTAGTTCTTCATTCACTACGTGGATATCTCTAATTTGTTCTCGTCGACCTTTGCATTAAACGATTAGTGATTAAAGGTGTCATACTTGGTCACATTCACTCCATTATGAATATTTTCATTGCCATTTCCAAACACCTTTGCCACAACACAAGGGTTAATTAATATATCAAATATTATCCCTATACTAAATGAGCCAATTAAATAACAAATAAACTTAGGTAGGTCATACTTAGCGAAAGAATTCCGAAATCTCTCCCTCCTAGTTCTTATCTCGCATCTTAGCGGGGATCATATCCTAAGCTCGATACCTGTTGTGGCGCCCAAAATTAGGTATCGTCACCCATCTTGTGTAAGGCCAATTTTATGAAATAAAAGTATTCAATTTTTCTTATAATTACCATTCATTAAATGGTTAAATTGATAAAAGTTAAAGTTAAGGGTGATATATATATTTTTTCAAAATAAGCAAGTGGTTATAAAATACTCATTATTGTTGGAAATATTCGTTTGGTCGTGGAATATTCTTTACGCCGAGGAATATTAAATGCATTGACGCTTGACCATTTGTGGGCCCATAATGAGAATAAGCGTCGGATGAAGAAAAGCGACAAAGGAGTTTTTATAAATAATGGCGTAATTATTACAATTAACATTGTTGGAATACCCGGTGGGTAAAGTAAAATGTCTGGCGTTGTTGCAGACAAGATGATACACGGTATTGCACCAATTATTGATTCTTACGTGAAGGCACTACTCAATAATTATTACGATGAATTACTATTCAATATTTTATTTTATTGATTGATAATTCTTTGATTGATATTTTATATTCTTCTTTGTTTTGATAAATTGTCATTACAATATTTTCCATTATCGAAGCAATAATTCATATTATCTGAATAATATTATTAGAAAACATTATTGGCAATGTCTAGAAAGTTACGTCTAAGGAGAGGTTTGGTCACCTAATCATGGCGCCAAGTGAGGAGAAATCTTTATTGGAAAGCCCCTCTTTCTGAGGAGCAGCACAGTTACCGATCTTTGTGATTCTGTAATATTATTTGTGAATAATTAATTATTGATTTTTATGATGAGGAAAATATTTATTTTATGTGGACATAGATGGAGAAAATTTTTAATGTGACAATTGTTGAAAATTAATATTTTGTCTTTTACGATAAAATAATTTATTTAAATATATTATTTTAATAATATATTAACGGTGATATTTTTATAATGAATGTGGGATATATGAGTATATGAGGAGGAAGAGTATTTTTGTGGTAATAAATATTTAACACATATTTTGTGTGTTGGTGGACACAATTATTGACCGAAATTTGATTATAGCCTGTAAAATCACCCGTTTGTGGATTCTGGTCAATTTTTATTTGGAATTCGGAAAAACTTTCTTCTACAAAGTTGTAGAGAATTGAATTTCCTATAAAAACCAGCGAGATTGAATTTTCGATAAAAGGGATATTTATTATGAATTATTGAAGTTAGAAGTTTGAAATAATTGATTTTTGAAAGTTTTAATTAATTTTAATAACAAAAACGTTTTTTGTTTTTGTCATTATTAGTGGCTGAATTCAGATGGTCGATGGTCGAGGGCGTAGGAATTTAATATATATTATATTAATATTTTATTAAATTTTACTCGCTTTTGGTGTTCTAAAGCATTTTTCATAAATAAGGTCTTAGGTTAGAATTGAAAATCACACTTAAAGCTGAAGTTTTTCTCTCTATATTATCGAAAGCGTATTCTTGTGAGTATTTTGAGTATACTTTGAGTATTTTTATCTGGTGCAAGTTAGTTTCAAATGTTATTCTAGTCAATCTTCTTTCTTTTAAGGTAAGGGATAGTAAAGGATTTTAAAGGGTTATTATGTTTTTAGTTTCAAAATTTTTTGAACCTTCAAAATTCTGGAAAAATTTGAAATGATATTTTGATGAGTTTTGTAGAGTGTGTCCAAAAATGGAGATTTTTGGATGTATAGATAGGAGTTATGGATTTTATGAGAAAAGACTATTTTAAAAGTAACTATTTATAACTCCTTGTGATTAACTCCAAAATTGATGAAATTTTTATTGGGAGTACATCTATATAATATCAGTATACCGTGTAAATTTCAGAATTTTTGGATAAAAGTATAATTTATGATAAATGTTTAAATATTCGGTGGTTTTGGCCATATGAAAAATAGTAAATGAATTTTTAAAATTTTGACAAAAATATATGTTCAATATGAGACTATGTTATGCTAAATCCCAGAAAAGAAATATTTTTGGAACTGATTTGGTATTTTTCATGAAAATATTCTAGTTATGAGTAAATGAATTAAATATGTTATGTGAAGCAAGAAAATTGGAAAATATGATTTTATGGCTTGAGAATCATATATATGAGGTATATGCTTGATTTTTGATGAGGGTTTTGGTTATTGGTGATGAAATCTTATGAGTTTGGCATTTTATGATGATTAAATGCATTAATTAGTAAAGTGTAAACAATTTAATTAAATTGTTTATAAGTTTAAGAAATGATTAAAATATTATTATAAAATTAATAATATTAGATTATGAGATTTCTAAGTGATTTATAACATTTGGATTAAGGTGTTATAAATATTGATATGGATTTTATTATAAAACTTTATCTTTTCACGTCGAGGTTCTTATGCATTATACGGTCTTATATGCGAATTTAAGTACTATTCACGACAAATTGGTTTCTTCTCTGACCAAATTATCGTTGATTTATGAATCTTACTCTTGAAATTAAAACCATGTTTTGATTATATTGTTTTTATATAACATTCTTATAACCCTAATGATAATATTTCTCTTTGACTTGAGTGTAAAAATGGGTAGATTATTGGTATGATCGTGACTATAGGTTCTCTTTGGCCAGTAGTGCAAAAGTTGAATTGTTGACTGGTATGATCATGACCATTGAATTTACAATTGAATATTTTTTAGCTTAAGTGCAAAGGTGAATTGATCAACATGGTTATAATTATTGTTATATAACTTCTGAAATGATTATGTATTTCTTTGATATATGAATATCTTTGGCTCGTTGTGCAAAGATGACTTGTTGATGAATATCTTAGCTTTTGTGTAGTGCAAAGATGAATTATTGATGAATATCTTTTGCTCGTAATGCAAAGATGACTTTGTTGTTGAATATCTTTGCTTTGTAGTGCAAAGATGAATTATTGATGAATATCTTTGGCTCATAATGCAAAGATGACTTTGTTGTTAAATATCTTTGGCATGTAGTAAAGAAGATGAGCTGTTGATGAATATCTTTGGCCGTGGTGCAAAGATGAATTTATTAGTATGATTATGAGCAGAGGCGTGATTTGGTATAACCATGATCTTTGATGTTTCAGGTAAAGACAAGTGATGAAATTATCTTCGTCCTGGATAAGAAGAGTAATTTAGAACTACAATTATGATTATGAGTTATACATGTGATTGTGGACAAGAATTGTTGATTGATGTTACAGGGATAAAACATTGTTGGTGGACTTTTAACATGGAGAAGATAATAGATTTTATGGTCTATTTGACTCTTCTAATGGATTGCTCATTCCACTTCAACTATGGTTGAAAAGTTTTATCATCTACCATATGTTCTAAATCTCTGATTCATTACTGATGAAGACTATTGATAATTTATTTATCTTTAGTCATAATATTCTTTTCTTGAGCTAGTTGTGCTCACCCTTTTGTTTCACAATTCCTTTCGGTGTAATAAAAGTGTAGGCGGGGTCGGCGGGGATAGCGAGGAATAGAATGGTGGTCTATAGATGTTGAGGGTGAGGTGAATTTAACTTGGAAGGGTGTTTTGCCACTATCATACAAGATGTCTAATGACATACAACCTCGTGTCATCATAAGACATGGTTGTGCTCATCCACTTCTTTGAGTATATTTACAAGCACTACCTATATAATCTTGGTGTTTGTTTGGAGTATAATACCCAATTAGAGACAGTGGAGATAATGATATGTCAAGAGAAGACTCACCATTGGGAAGAATATGATAGTAATCTTCTCGTTTTTCTTTGGGGTTTATTGGGTCAACCAAGGATAATTCTGTGGCCATATGATATCTACCATAACCTAAAAGCATGGCCTCCCATGTATGAAGGTTTCCTTGAGCACTTCCCAAATATTCTAATTTCTAAAACAATTTTTGACTATACCTTTATGTAAGGTGTCATTGTGACATGCTACAGTTGGTATATATTTGTATCCAAACTCATAGCATATGTGTTGTTGTATTTTGCACGACAATTGTTGTAATAAAGTTGTAGTTGTTTTCCGTACCATATATTTGGCGACTCAGAATGGGTTGGATGGAATGGACCTATTTTGGGGTCGTTACATCTTGGGTCGCCATTTACATGGTACATAAATTCAAATACAAACTTAATTATACATCTGTCGTGTAACATACGACAATACATAAACTGAAAGTTCTAATAGGAATATTGTCATTTAGACAATATCCATACTCAAGGAGTCCTCATTACATTTATTGTCACACTATTTAACAGAATAGTGAGGACTACTAATGCTATCTTGGGACCATCACTCTTTTCCCCGAGCTCGTCCCGGCTATATTCTCATTTCACGAAGAAGAAGGTGAAGTGAAAGAAAGGGTGAGCTCAACTAGCTCAAGAAGAAATATTATAACTAAGATAATGCGAGAATAAATTATCAATAGTCTTCAACAATGTTAAAGCGATAAAATACAATAGACAACCGGTTTAAGCTGCGAATTGAATATCTAATCCATTAAAAGAGTCAAGTAGAAAATAAAGTCTACTATCTTTTAGGTTTTAAAAGGTTTTCATCAATTTTTATCACTAAGACTCAGTTTAATGAATAAACCACAATATCTAATCATCCATGTACCACGGTCAAGGATTTTCATCAAATTATCAATGGTCATGACTATCTACCGAATCACCCCCGGTCATAATCATACCAAAAACTATCCATCATTTGCATTACAGGGCCACTGAGGACTTTTGTCACATCATTTATATCAAGCCATGATTATACCGAATGATCCCTGGTCATAATCATACTAAGTTCATCTATGCACGTAAGCCAAAGATAACATAATATAACATGAGGATGATGACAATGACATAATAATTCAATAAAACAAGTTCACGAATTAATTTATTAGGGAACTAATAACGCCCAAATTGTCAACATGATCTTTGCTTTGTAGAGTAAAATTCAAGAATGCTCGGAAAAATATTTTCATTAAAAATCTTTGGATGAAGCGCAAATATCAAGGATATTCCACTAAATTCATGGAGTATAGAAGTCAAAATTTTAACCAACCGAGTATAATAGCGAATGAAATAACAAAAGAAATCACCGTGCATGCGGTACTTCACATAGGACGAGTTATTCCAACAAAATAATAAATACGAGAATAATAAAAGCGGAACCGGTCAGGTGTAAAACACACGACGAGGATATTCAATAGAATAATAAAGATGAGAATAATAAAGCGGAACCTGTGTAGGTGTAAAAACACACACGCATGGATATTCCGATAGAATAATAAAGACGAGAATAATAAAGAGGCGGAACCGGTCCAAGGTACAGAAAAGCATGCATGAGGATGTTCCAGCGGAATAATAAAATAATAGAAGAATGTCACCAAGTATAGGGGATTAAGATATCTGAGTTATTCCAACATAATAAATAAGAATGGAATAATATAAGGATTTCACCAAGTATAGGTATTAAGCGTATATATAGTGGTCATGTATAGGGTATGCCACTTTTCTGAGTTATTCCAACAGAATAATAAAGAATGGAATAACAAAAGTTCTCTTCATGAATAAAAAAAAATAACACCCTTACGAGTACAACAAATAATATTCCCTACCTTAGAAAGTGAATATTGGAAAAGTGAAGTAGCAAAATACTTTTCTTCTTTTCTCTCTATAGTTTCTCTCTACAGAGTTTCGGTGAATTCGTAAGAAATAATGAAGGAATGAGCTTTCTATTTATAGAAAAAGCGAGGGTGGCTCTTGGTCTTAACGAAGGGTCAAAATGACTCTTGGTAATATTGAAGAGACAACTACTATTTTTTGAAGGGTAATTAACCCTTGAACAATCAAGAAGGCGGTTAACTCTTGGTAATATTGAAGGGACAACTACTATTCTGCGAAGGGGTAATTACTATTGACGAAGGTAATTACTATCGATGAAGGTAATTACTATTAGAAGGTAATTACTATGGACGAAGGTAAATACTATCGGCGAAGGTAATTACTATTCACAAAGGTAATTACTTATTCACAAAGGTAATTACTATTGACGAAGGTAAATACTATTGACGAAGGTAATTACTATTCACAAAGGTAATTACTATTCACAAAGGTAATTACTATCGATTTGAAGGGACTCTTAGATGATGACATATGGGCCCCCCATAAAATAATCAAACTTACCACAAATCATTTTATTTTTAATCAACACATATTTAATCTTTCAACAATTATTAATCATTTATAACTTGTCGTCTCAATTAATAATTTAATACTATAACATATTATACGGATGATCTTTGTGACAATAATTGAATCAATAATATAAAGAGATATGATGCAAACAATTATGTAGTAATAATTGAGCATATTGAGTGACTTCTCACGTAAGCATCAATAATCAATATCGTGCTTCTTATACAACTTCCAGCGTATTATTGTACTTTTACTACTCTAGGGTAGTTCAACGGTTTTGGCAGTAACACCTCTGTAGTTATTTTTATAGAAAAATAATTTTGTCGTTTTTAACTACGACAATACTTAGGTTAATGGGTCCACTAATGATTGAGTAGTCGTACGAATATTCCCAAAACAAAAAGAATATTCCCCAACCAAATGAATATTTTATAACAACTTGCTTACTTTGCAAAATTTATAAATATTACCCACAACTATAACATTATATCAAATTTATTCCATAATATTCAAAAATAATATTTATAAAAAAATTCATCTTTATTTATAAAAGTTGGGGTCTTACATCCCTCTTTCTTGGGAAATGCCTGGTTGTCAAAATTGTGATTCTGTAATATTATTTGTGAATAATTAATTATTGATTCATATGATGAGGAAAATATTAATTTTATGTGGATATAGATGGAGAAATTTTTTAATGTGACAATCGTTGAAAATTAAAATTTTATCTTTTTCTGATAAAATAATTCATTTAAATAGATAATTATATTTTAATAATATAATAATGATGATATTTTTACGATGAATGTGGGATATATGAGTATATGTGGAGGAGGAGTATTTTTGTTACCAAAAATATTTAAAGCATGTTTTATGTGTCGGTGGACCCCATTTCTTGACTGAAATTTGATTATAGCCTGTAAAATCGTCCGTTTGTGGATTTCGGTCAATTTCTGTTTGAAATTTGGAAAAACTTCCTTCTGCAAAGTTGTACATAATGGAATTTCCTATAAAAAACGCGAGATTCGAATTTTATGACAAAAGGGCTATTTATTATGAATTATTGAAGTTCTGAAGCTCCGAAATAATTGATTTTTGGAAGTTTAAAATAATTTAAATAAGAAAAACGTTTTTTGTGTTTGGTGGGCATCTTCAACATGTGCTAGAGACTGAATTCAGATGCTTGGATGCGTAGGAAGATGTGGAAAAATAAATAATATTAATTTATTAAATTTTCTACTTTGGTGTTCTAAGCATTTTCCTATAAATAGGGTGCTTAGGTTAGGATTGAAAATCACACCAAGAAACTGAAGTTTTCTCTCTCTATATTATCGAGCGTATTCTTGTGAGTATTTTGAGTATATTTTGAGTATTGCTATACGGTGCAAGTTCAAGTCATAGCTTTATATCCTGGTGTTAAATTTAAAGATTGATCTTCAAGTAAAGGGATATTTTTTTCTTTCATAATGATATTATTTCTTCAATATCATTATCTTTGAAATATCGATCTGAAGTTTTTATCAAATTTGGAACTTTTGGTGTCGGAGTTACTATTCACGATATCTCAAGACTATTCACGTATACGACCTTTATTATTCTTAAATCTAAGACTATTCATCGAAAAATAAAAATTTTCTTTTCGTCTAAAATATCTATTGTGGATACTAGCTTTGATTGTATCTATGTTTTGATCATTCTTGAATTTTACACCACTATGATTATTTTTGAGGTATTTTTGGACATGGATAAAACAAAGTCTGAATCCTTAATCCTTAATCCTTGTCATTTTGTTTCCTTTGGATTTGTTTCTTTAAAATATTTTTCATCATCCTCGGTCTTAAATGATGATATTATTGAATATCTTTGGCTCTGTAGTGCGAAGATGAATGATTTTCGATGAATATCTTTGCCGCGCATGCAAAGATGAGCAGTGTTTAGATGAACATGATTAATGATGAATATCTTTGGCACATGTAGTGCAAAGATGAATATTTGATTCCAGATATATATTGATTGATGTTACGAGGATAAAACATAGGCGATGAACTTTTAAATTCATACATAGAAGATAGTTGTTTTTGCATTCTCTACTTAACTCTTCTAATGAATTATTATTTTTATTTGCGAATATTGATTTAAAACTTGTTGTATCATTGTATTCTATTAGATTTTTTCCTGTTGAAGACTAACGATAATTTGTTGTATATTATCTTAGTCATAATAGTCTTTACTGGGCTAGTTGAGCTCACCCTTTTCCTTTTTATTCCATTTTTCTTCTCAGGATGCGAGAATATAGCGAGTACAAGTTGGGGTATGGAATAAAGGTTCTAGATAGAGTTGTTTAGTAGTCCTCACCATTTTTGTAAAATAATGTATCAATAAATGTGATGAGAATTTATTTGAGTATAGATATTGTCTAGAAGATAATATTTGTATTCAAACTCACGATTTCTTGTTGTAGTAATAAAGTTGTAGTTGTTTACACTCATGATGTATAGACAACTCAGAATGGGTGATGTATACCTATTTTGGGGGCGTCATAGTAAACACAAAAATTTCCTAAAACGACTTATATTAAGAAAAAATTTCCAATTCAAGGACAATATAGACAATTGATATTATATTTAATGTTTTATAATCATTTCCTTAATATTTGTGGACATCTCTAAAACAATTTATATTAAAGAAAAGAGAGAGTATATTAAAAATTAAAAGCACTTCTCTAAAATGACTTATATTAATGAATAGATAAACTTTACCGAAAACATTCAAAATATAATTGCCCCATTTCGATGACATAAATTCAAAGAGAATTTAATATTTTTTAAAATAATATTAATTAAAAATTAGTAGTGACTATACCATCATGCAAGAAATAATAGTGAAAATATATTGATAAATTAAAAATATTATATCACTAAGTAAAATGTATCGCTATAAATTTTAAAATGGGAGTAATTAGCAACCATAAATTATAAAAGTGACCAAATAACAATATTAGTACTCTTATTATTGCTCCCTCTTTTCACAATTTTAAAAATTCCCCACTAGAGTTCTGTCAAATTAATGGTAATATAAAATATCAGAATATCTTTATATTTGTCATCTTCGTTATCATATCATAATTACTAAACTAACAACTTATTACTTTTATACTGCGTTTGGATTGTAAACATTAAGATGAGAATATAATGACTCATTCTTATGAAATAAAAAAAATTATGATCGATTGTTCCATTGGAATAGGATAAACCATTCTTCTTTCTGCCAAATTTGTGAATTTTATTCTTTGGAAAAAAGTATAACAAAAAATCATTCTTAAAAAAACTTAGGTCATATCTCGAGTTCGGAATAAATATTGTGTCAAATCTCAGGTCCGAATCGAATTCATCCAAACAAAGCTTTAAACTACTAACCCAATATTATGTTCTTAAGTCATCTTAGCACATCAAAACAGAAAAGACTGGTCTCTAAAGTTGGATGACGCATTATGGGCTTATAGGACATCATACAAGTTCGTCGTTTTAGAAGAAAAAATTTGTTCTAAAAAATTTGTCGTTTATAACTTTTGAGGAGAATAAATTATTTATTTTTCTATATTACCCCTACCTTCTCTCATTGTCCCAAGAAATTTTCTTTATTGTATTAATAGTTTTTAACTTCCCATAAAAGGATAGTGATGGAATTTCAAACAAATTTTACTTGGTAAATGATACTTTCTTATAATCCATGTGCCAAAATCTTAAACGACAATATTTTAAGAACGGAGGTCGTATATAATAAAACAGAACTCATTTTGAATCTTGGATTTGACAAAGCACAAGAACGGTTCAGATTGCATCTCAATTCTTCAAACTTAATCTAAAAGCTCGCATTTCATCTCGTACTAAAAATTCATGCCCAAATCAAATAACAATAACAACAACAACAATAATAATAATAATATTTATTATTATTATTATTATTATTATTATTATAATAATAGTAATAGTAATAATAATTATAATAATAATATTAATAATAATAATTATGATAATAGTAATAATAATAGTAATAATAATAATAATAATAATAACAATAATAATAATAACAATAACAATAATAATAATAATAATAATAATAATAATAATAATAATAATAATAATAATAACAACAACAACAATAATAATAATAATAATTGATAATAACAACAAATATTATTATTATTATTATTATTATTATTATTATTATTATTATTAATAACAGAATGTAATGAATTATGAAAATGTTATTGATGATTTGTAAGTTTTGCGAGATAGGTTTAGATTTTTTGTATATCTATTTTTAAAGGAAAATTAATTATTGTGGTGGTGTGGTGAATTATGATAATTATTATGTGTGATTGTAAGTTATTTTAGGTTGTAAAAAATATTTAGGTAATGTAGTATTTTTCAAATTTTAATCTATTTTTTTTACATTCGCTGCCTTGAGTAGCGGACAAATCTTAGTATATATATATATAGTGGGATCCAAATCAGGACTCTCGCATTTTGTTAAAATCTTGACCTTTTTTTTTTTTTTTTTTTTTAACTAACAAAAAAAAAAAAATTATTAACTCAATTTTTACATAATCTGATATTTTGAGTGTGATTTAGATATATAATAAAAAACATGCCATGTATGCATATATTTTATTATATGTATTCAAATCACACCCTAAAATTTCTCTCTCTCTCTATATATATATGCCCCTAAATAATTAAAATATGAAATTAAAAAGAAAAAAGACAATGTGTTTTGTGTTCAAACTCGCAAAAACAATGAAAATGCGCAGCAAATTAATTAAGAAATAATTCATAAGAGACAGTGGGTGGGTGGGTGCGTGGGTGGGTGGGACATGCATGCAGAGTGATTAACACATTCAAACCTGGTCACCGAACCAATAGCTCTATGTATTTTTCCACCTCTTTACTTTTCTTTCTTTTCCATTAATATTAATATTAATATTAATATTAATATTAAAATGTTGGAGGTACGTGGTGGTGGGGCTTTTATGAAAATAAATAATAAAAACAAAACAATTAATGTAAAGAAGGATTGGAAATGTTGTGGGTCCATGTGAAAATGACTAATAACAAAAGTGATTTGATGACTTTGACATGAAAACTCGATGATTTTCTGTGGAATCACATTTTTTTTTTATTAGACCAATAATTACGTACGCATCCATCAAAAAGCTCTTACTTACGACAAAAGATCTTGCGGGAATTATATACTATAATTTTACTTTCATATTTAGTGCTACAATTTCACTAATAAGAGTTGATATTAATTAATTAATTAATTATTAGGGTAAAAATTGTGACAAATAATTAATTTTATTTAATTTTCAATGCATGTTTTATTGAAGAAAAGAGAGAGCATAATTATTATTCAAGCAATTCTTTGAACTTCATGTGTGTATATATATTGTAATGCATGATCGATAATATATATATATATATATTAACGCTGGTGATCTTCTCGCCACGCCTCAATCACGTAAGACGCTCGATCCTCGCATGAAAGAAACACGATAAACACCACAAGCTCTGGCGGTTAACGGTCGGGATGGGCTTTCGCGTGAGAGTCAGATATCACGTGTTCGCGAGGTTAAACAATGGAGAATATAATGTCTAGTGTCTCGAGAGAGAAATAATAATTCTCGTGTATATGTGATTATGAATGAAGAAGTGTATGAGGCGCAGCCTCTTTGTGAAGACTTCCTTGCTAAGTTATACTCTCTTTGCTCGGATTATCGTGCCACCCACTACTACCCGACACACCCCCTTTGATCGATGGGTTCTCGCCGATCGCATGTAGTTTATCCAACGCTTTTGGTCATCATTACTACTGGCCACGGTATGATCCCATCCACATTAATGCATGGCAGTTCTCTAGTCAACCGTCATGCTTTTTCATCATTACAAATCAAAGATGTAGATATTTAAATATATGATGGGTCGACCCACCGATTGGGTCCGATACTGAAGGACTTAATAAAGATAATAAAGTGACTAAATCCAATAATGTCAACACCCAATAATGAAGACCCAAATGGACTAATCAATATGTAGGCCCAATCCATTCTATCCAATAGAGAAATATCACGACCCAACATCGCTTCTAGTTTTTATTAAACAGAGGTTTAATAGAAACTATAAATGGCATCTGGTTCAGACAAAAGGAACTAATATAAGACCAATGAAGGCCCAAAATACGGCCATCAAGCCCTATATGGTGAATATCAAATGGCAACATCAATTAAGATCGAAGTCCATTTAAAGAGCCCGCTTCAAATTAACATACAACAACAAATATTTCACCGCCTCGAACAACCCAAACTTTCGCCACAAAACCATTCTCTTCTCAATCTAGGTTCAAGTCGTGGCGACATCGATGATCATTTGTTCGGTAATAATTCCATCATGGAACTGATGGGTGAAGGAGTGATATACCAGACTAAAGGAAGTTGAGATTTGACCATCAATCTGAACTGATCGATTAATATTGGTCATCTGCAAGTAAACACTGTCTTCGTGTGTTTCCGCCCCAAATACAAAGAAGTTCTAAAAGGATACCAAGATAATGCCAAGAGAATATCAAGATAATGCCAAGGAATATCAAGATAATACCAAGAGAATGCCAAGGAATAATAGAAGGAAAAAGCCATTCTGAAGTCTATGTTTGGCAAAAGGAAAGAAGCAACCTTGACATTGTTCTTCTCAACAATGAATGCCTTCGGAAGGATATCGACAAGGTCAAAGAAGAACTGAAAACGACCAAGGCCACTCATCGGGTCATCACTGATATAAATGCCGATCCGCAAGCTAAAGGATCAAAGCATCCGGTACATCGTCAAGTCAAGAAGAGCTCAAAGAGCTTCGGGCCCTTAGAGATTTGGGTCCGCCATTAACCAAGACTTTCGTAAGGAGATACAGGCAGAATACAAAAAATTCGTCGAGCTGAACAATAAGATCGTCCATATGTATGCCAAAGGATATGAAATCTGCCGAAGTAAAGGCAAGAAAAAGCTCGGGCCAAGGTAGATCCATCTCTTCTAGACTCTTTAGATGGTGACGATGACAAGGAAGAAGCCTGAAGATGACCTCTCCTTATCTTTAGCTGTAGAACTTTCTGTAAAAATTCTAACTTGTTGTGAACAGTTAATATTTAAAATATCAACTTCATGCGTTATTACTTCTGAATGAACATTTCTTGTCAATAATTCAGTATCAATTAATCTGTATGAACTTAACTTAGGACATGAACTAGATAAGGCGATATAATGCTTAATTTATGAAATGAAGTGAACTGAATTTAATGGATAGAATTTAATGAACAATATTGAATGAACTGAACTCAACACTTGAACAAAATAAAGTAATGTATACTTATCGTTTCCGAAGTGTGAGATCGGTCATGTGTGAGGTGAATTTGGATGATCCTCCTTGCACCATCGAAATCTTCGCTACCACTCGGGGGTAGAACAAGTATATAAGGACCAAGATATAAGGATCAAGATATAAGGATCAATAGTGACCATCGACTTACCACCCCGATAAGATCAATATAGGATCATAAGGACCTTGGGCTACCATCTAACGCCCAATGAGTCCTACCATACCTCCTTACACCATAGTGACCTTAGGACAAATAGGACCAGATGGATCAATAGTGACCATCGATTTACCACCACACGATAAGATCAATATAGGATCATAAGGACCTTGGGCTACCATCGAATGGCCAATGAAGTCCTACCATACCTCCTTACACCATAGTGACCTTAGGACAACAGACCGTGGATCAATAAAGTGCAAAAGTGAATGTGGATGAGCCACCCAAACTGCTCAGGTGTTGACTCGGTTCTTTCATGAATATCCCCCGCCAAGTGCTTTATAGGCCAACAACTTCGGGTCAAATGATCGCCACAGATGTCTTTGTGAATTTCAAGAACATACTCGCTTCTGATGGAACCAAATGTTTGAGTAATGATGACGAAAAAGGTCCTTCGATAAAGATTCTCATCAATGAGAACAAAGTCGACACTCTTGTAATTGGTTTTCTTTCACAAAGACTGATCCGAAGGAAAGACGCCATCCGCCATCAAAGTTATAAGCATCTATAGTGGTAACTTCGATAATGCATCAAGAACGGAATTGTTATTGTGATCGACCCTCGATAGCCTTCTTTGATCGATGTCCAAAATAGAATATCCATCTGCATGCAATGTCCACGAACTCGCTCCTTGAAGAAGCAACGCTTGGCTTTGTCGATTCCTCGGCTTCTCTTTAACTATTATTAGCTTCGTAAAAGAATTGTCGACTATAATGTCAACCGACTTTGGAAATATTTATCAAGTGTTGAATTTCCAAGAGTGCGGCTTATTGATCCGCTTTGGTGACGAGTCCTTCATCATTGGCGAGAACACTCAAGGCGCAGAGTACCTTTTTTGCATTCTCGGGTGAATATATTCTTGAATTGCTCCCTCATCCGTTTGTGCTATAGTCCCGAGAACCCCTAGGATGAGGTATCCTCTTCAGATGCTTAGGAATATGGGTGCATTTTTGTGTTTGAATCTGAACTCGACAAATTTTAGACGGGCATCTCCAAGAAAAGTATCTATGTGTATGCTGTGCCCCCAATGGACTCTCTGGAGTGTGATTTCGGATATACTTGGTGAAACTCTCCGTCACGGTGATGAGGATACTCGAGGCAAGATGCCTTATTTCAGATTCGAGGTGCATGCTCCTGGATCGGTCTCTTCGTCTCTGCTGCGACCATAATCCCAAAACCGATAGAGGCGGGATACCCTCTCTTGGCCAATCGTAAAATGGTCGTTGGGACTTCATCTACTCGCTTCGACCATCATCCAGAAGACCAATAGTAAGGATTACCCTCTTGATTCAAACAGAAATGGTCATTGGGTCTTCATCTACTCGCTTCGACCATCATCTTTATCACCGACCACTTCTAACGTCAATTATGGGCGGGGTGCCTTTTTACTTGCCTTCGGCCATGATCCCGCTCTTTATCAAAGAACAAAGACCAACCATCTTCGGCTTTCACGTGGGATCTCGAACGAGAACCCCCTGATTGGTGTCATAACTTCCAATGTAGAACAACTGGAAATATTGTGATTGATAGCTCAAGAACACTAGAAAAGCCCTCCTTCTAGCGCCAATGTTAACGCCAGGATCTTCTGCCACGTCCCAATCACGTAAGACGCCCTGATCCTGCACAGTAAACACGATAAACACCACAAGCTTGACGGCGGTTCCGTCGGGGGATAGCTCAGGCGTGAGAGTCAGTATACGTGTTCACAAGGTTAAACAATGGAGGAATATAATGTCTAGTGTCTTGAGAGAGAAATAATAATTCTCTGTGTATATGTGATTATGAATGAAGAAGTGTATGAGAGCGTACCTCTTTGTGAAGACTTCCTTGCTAAGTTATACTCTCTTCGCTCGGATTATCGTAACACCCACTACTACCCCGACACACCCTTTGATTCGATGGGTTCTCGCCGATCGCATTGTAGTTTATCCATCTTTTGGTCATCATATTACTGCACTGCCGGGTATGATCCCATCCACATTAATGCATGGCGCAGTTCTCTAGTCAATCGTCATGCTTTTTCATCATTACAAATCAAAGATGTAGATATTTAAATATATGATGGGTCAACCCAATCGATTGGGTCCGATATCTGGGCGACTTAATAAAGATAATAAAGTGACTAAATCCAAGAATGTCAACACCCAATAATGAAGACCCAAATTACTGGCGAATATGTAGTACAATCCATTCGATCCAATAGAAAAATATATCTTAAACAATATATATATATATATATATATATATATATATATATATATATATTTATCAACTACTTTTATGGAGTAATTATTAGTGGCTTAAGTAACTATATTAGTTTTAGAATTAATGGACCACATCTGAAGGGCAATTCTCCTTTCTGTCAGAATTTTCTTTTAAAAGTACAAATGTATCTTGTATTTATATAATATATAGTCATTCTGGGTTTAAAAAAAATACTTTTTCTACACATAAAATTCAACTGTAACAATTATACCGAGAATTAATATTTGTATGCAATAATTTCTTTTCGATTTCTTACTTAAGGAATTTACCTTTCGTTTTGTGATTTCTCTCTTTAATTTCAAACATAAAGAAATTAAAACATAAAAGTAATAATATATATATATATATATATATATATATATCATGCTTTAGTGTGGGAGGTGACACTTCTACAGTATGATGAAGACATTATTTTCCTTCCTGTAGTTGCTGATGTGTTATATTAAAACTGCAACTTCAACTTTTGTGGTATATTAATGGTAATTAAAGTAATATTTCCTGAAAATATAATTTTTTTATAAAAAATTATGTCATTCAGTGAGTTCTATTAATATAAATAATAATAATAATAATAATAATAATATTTCATATGTAATTTTATGAAAGTCATTAAAGATAAATTTAAAATTTATTTATTTTTAATTTATATAAAAAATATATTAATGTAGGATATTTTTTTTTTTGAGGATAGAGGAAGTAATAATCCAATGAAACTGTACTGTTACTAGTAGTGGATGAGCTGTTGGCCCGTGTCCCCACACCTACCCCGCAACCCCACGCCCACTCTCACTCCCACTCCCTCTCCCCACCCCCTCCTCCTTTCAGTTCCATACGATCCCCATAGCTTCGTCCTCATTGTTTTCCGTGCTTTTTCTGTTTTTCTTAATTTAATTAAGAAAAATGATTTCTTCAACTCTCAATTTCAGGTTCCAACACAAATGCACAATATGTATATCCTACACATAATCATTTCACCCAAACACTAGGACAAGTTTTGTGACCAAAACATTAATTTCAACAATGTTTTTATATAAACAGTCTTATCACCTCACCAAATGACACGACTATTTTGTTGTTTTATTAATAATACATAATTTTTAAGCTTTTAAGTTAACTTTTGAAAATATAAAAATTTATGACTAAAAAGATCTGAAAATTAAAAAAAAAATATTTTCTGAGTTGCGAGTCATCAAAATTAACCTAATAAATTGATCAATTAAAATAAGTGGGTACTTGCCTTTAATATATGAAAATCAGTACAAAATAAGACCATCCTTCCAACAGAACCCACCATGCCTGTTACTTTATATATTTTGCTATTACCTATATGACCTGTCCAGTCCTGTCCATGATATGAGTGAGTCCATGATATGATCATGCATATATGCTACCTTTCCACATGTATGTATGTAGTCAGTCAGTCTTATTATATCTTTGTTGTTTTTCTTTCTGTTGTGTTATGTATGGACTCTAGTTCTAGTATCTTTCTCTCTCTCTCTCTTTCTTTTTTTTTTATTGCTAATTTCTCTCTCTCTCTCTCTCTCTCTCTTTTTCTCTCCCCACTATTTTATGTTTGTATATATATATATATATATATATATATATATATATATATATATATATATATATATATACACACATATATCACTTGGTGGAAGATTATTGGGAACTTGAGTACTGCTAGCTTGCAGCCTTATTTCATTAATATTGTAGGTTAATTAATATGTATATATAGCTAGCTAGCTAGGTTTTGATTGTTGAATCATGAGATGCAGAAAGAGATGTAGAGAGTTTCTTGAAGAAAGGAAAAGGGGGTGTTTGGAATGAAGTTTGATCCAAGATCCAATATCTTTCCATTACTTATTTTGCTAGTTCATATATACATTTATATATATATATACATATAGATCTCTTCTTGATCTGGTGTTTAATTTTTTGATATCAAAAAATGATAGTCGGCGAAGTATATATATATATATATATATGTGTGTGTGTGTGTGTATACAAGCACACACATACATGTTTATGGGTATATTGATCTCGGACCAGGCTTCATTCCTCACACCAACCTTTTCTGTGGTAATTGTACTTGACAAACTACTTGTAACCAAAGAATTACAGGTATGCAATATATTCATGATCTTAATCATCAACTTTAATTGTAAGTATATATAGATGCCACTCATGTTGTATTATTTTTTTTCTAATTTTTTCTTTAGTTATATATGAATATGATCCACTTACCGTTCACACCCTTATCTAGCTAGCTTGTTAATTAGTTAGATACTTGTCTGTTTTATCCGAATAGTGTGTATATATATATATATATATATATATATATATATATATATACCGTAACTGTATTTTAACTAGATTTTTAGTTCATTCTGTTATTCTGTAAATGATATATAAATCTTTAAAGAACGATGTTACTATATATTCTCTCTTTGTCTCCCTCATTCAACCCTGCAGGTTATGCATCGTGCATTACTTAATTGGATCTGATTATATTACTTAAACGACTGTTTCAAATTTTACATATTATTTAAAATTTACTGCAAGCTGTTATATATATATGTATCTTTACTTTATAAATATTAAACCTAGTCAACGAGCTCATAGTTTTATGATTGAGACTGAGATTTTTTGGCACCCACAGATTCTGTTTTCACTCTGAAATTCTTATTTTGTCACTATTTTGAGGAACTTTTCTTTCTTTTTAGTCGTGAGGTTAATTAGTTGTTCTTGTGATCATATTCTCATTCATAGAGTATTATTAGTTTATTAATATTGTAATTGAAATATTATTAATATTGTTTTTTTTAAATCCATTAATTTGTAGTACTTGTAATTATGTCATATAATATGTCTCCATATATAACATTATTTTCATATATACTTATGTCAAGTTTAATTTCAAGAGCAATGTACGTACATTTGAGTTACAATAAAATTAAAATAACTACTTTTAATCCATTATGAGTACTTTGTAAATGCTTAATTATTTCCACACCTTTTTACTGAAAATTTAAGAAAATTATATTTATAATGAGTAATTTTATATAACAATGTTGCAATAAAAATAAGTGACTAGGTACATAAATATGGCTATAATTGCTTGAAAAGATTGAAAACTTACTCTAGAACTTTTGTTACTCCATCCATCTCTTAATATGTGTTGTTTTGAGTTTACGCATAAAGTATTTAAAAAATAATTGTATAACATTAAATATAATGTTAATTGTTTATATAGTTCTTATATTGGAAAAAGAAGGTGTTATTTATTTGATAGAGAATAGTGAGAGAATTAAAGTTATATTTAATATTTTGGATAATATTAGAAACTAACAATTAATGCTTAATTAAAATTATAAAACGACAAATATTAATAGACAAAAATACTTCTCTTAAACAACATTTAAAAAAGTAACGGAGGAACACAAAACAACAACTAAGGTCTAGTTAAGATCTTTTTACTCTGCAAGTTCACAAGTTCCATCTAGTTCTAAGCAAATATTAAGTAATTATATATATATATATATATATATATATATATATATATATATATATATAGTTCGGATCTTAAACTTACCTTTATCCAACGTATTTTACATATCCCTTTTTAGCGACGGACCAGGCGACGGTTCGGTCTGTCGCTATAGTCGTCTTAGTGACAGATACCATATATTGACAAATCGAACCGTCGCTCGGTCCGTCACTAAAGAGGGGTATGTAAGGTATGTTGGATAAAGGGTATGCTTTTGATCCTTTATGTGACGCCCCCAAAATTAGGTATACATCACCCATCTTGGGTAGTCAGATACATGGTACAGAATTTAAATACAACTTACTAATATAACTGTCGTGTACAATACGACATAAACTGTGAGTTTGAATACAAATATTGTCTACTAGAGATTATACAAACTCAAAAGGAGTCCTCATTACAATTATTATCACACTATTTCACGAGAATAGTGAGGACTACTAATGCTATCCTCGGACCATTACTCCGCTCCCCGACTCGTCAAATATATTCTCATTTCAAGAGAACATTGAAAGAAAGGTGAGCTCAACTAGCTCAAGAAGAAATATTATGACTAAGATAATGCGTAATAAATTATCATTAGCCTACAACAATGATGTTAAACCGATAAAATATAATGAACATCAAGTTTAACTACAGCGGAACCAAAGCAATTCATTAAAAGAGTCAAGTAGAAAATAAAATCTACTATCTTTTATGATTTAAAAGGTTTTTCATCATCTTTGTTATAGTTGAGACTCAAACTTTAATAAATATTCCACATCATCGAATCACCCCCCGCACTACGGCCAAGGATATTCTTTAAGTATCACGACCACAATTATTCATGCACTACGGGCCAAGAATATTTGTGTATTCATTAATGGTCATGATCATGCCAACAATCCGTCCATCAATGCACTACAGGCCACCGAGATTTTTACCACATCATTTGTAACATTACGGCCATGATTACACCGAATAGTCTCTGGTCATAATCATACCAAGTCCATCTATACACTACAGGCCACAGATGACTTTCAAAAAATATAAATATGAGGATGATGACAAATATAAGAATTCAATAAAACAAGTTCAAGAATTAATTTATCCAGGAACCAATAACATCCAAATCATCAACACGACAATCTTGCTTTGTAGAGTAAAATTCAAAAATATCGAGAAGAATATTTCCATGAAAGGATCTTTGGATGAAGCCTTAAATATCATGGATATTCCATTAATTTCATGGAGTATAGAAGTCAAAGTTTTAACCAATTGAGTTTAATAAAGAATGGAATAATAAAAGAAATCACCACGCATGCGATAGATCGCATACATGCAGTTATTCCAACCAAGAATAATAAATAATCGGAACCGGTGTCCCAAGTAAAAACGCATGCATGAGGATATTCAACAGAATAATAAAGAATGGAACCAGTCCTACAGTAAAACACATGCAGAGAGGATGTTCCAAATGTAATAATAATAAAGAGCGGAACCAGTCAAATGTGTAAAACACGTGATGCAGGATGTTCCAATGTAGAATAATAGAAGAATGTCACCAAGTATAGGTAAACTCACAGATACAAAGTTATTCCAATGTAATAATAAGCAATGGAATAACAACAGTTCTCTTCATGAATAAGAAAGAATAACACCCCTTACTTTTGGTAGGAGATTGAATATCGCAGAGTGTAGTAATAAAATACTCTTCTTCTTTCTCTCTTATTCTCTCTATACTTTCTCTCTATAGCTTGAATGAATTCGTGAAAAATAATGAAGCACTAGGCCTCTATTTATAGAAGATTTCTAGCCAAGACCGCCATGTGAAAAGGCAAGTGGCTTGACATTTGGTGATGTGAAAAGAAAAGTGGTTTGGACTTTTGTAATGTGAAAACGACAAGTGCTTCGACGCTTTGAATGTGAAACGACAAGTGGTTCGGCGCTCGTAATATGAAACGGCAAGTGGTTTGACGTCCGGTAAAGGTAATTACTATCGACGAAGGTAATTACTTATTCACAAAAGTAATTACTATTGACGAAGGTAATTACTATTGACGAAGAGACTCTTAGATAATGACATATGGGCCCCCATAAAATAATCAAACTTACCACAAACGTCTCATTATGCACTCTTTATATACATCAAGGATTGAATAAATATTACCACAAATCATTTTATTTTTAATCAACACATATTTAATCTTTCAACAATTATTAATCATTTATAACTTGTCGTCTCAATTATTGATTTAATACTATAACATATTATCTGAGATGATCTTGTGACAATAATTGAAATAATATAATAGATATGATGCAACAATTATTGTTGCAATAATTGAAAGCATACCGAAAGTGACTTCTCACGTAAGCATCAATAATCAATATCGTGTGCTACTTATACAACTACGGCAGACATCGTGTACATTTTACTACTAACGGGTAGTTCAATGCGGTTTTAACGGTAACACCTCTGCCGTTATTTTATAGAAAGATAATTTTGTCGTTTTTTTAACTACGATAATACTTCCGTTATGGGGTCCACCAATGATTGAGTAGTCGTATGAATATTCCCGACAAAAAATATTCCCAGACCAAACGAATATTTTATAACAACTTGCTTACTTTGTAAAATTTATAAATATTACCCACAACTATAACATTATATCAAATTTATTCCATAATATTCAAAAATAATATTTATAGAAAATTCATCTTTATTTATAAAAGTTGGGGTCTTCTTACAACCCCCTTCTTATGAAATTTCACCCTCGAAATTAGGGTACGTACCTGGTATGTCGAAGAGGTAAGGATACCTTGATTTCATTTCAAATTCTAACTCCCAAGTCATTTCCTCAACATCGTGGTTCCTCCACAAAACTTTGACTTGAGGTATAACCTTCGAGCGTAGAATATGTTCCTTCTTATCCAAGATTTGAACAGAACCTCTTCATACGTCAAATCTTCCGCTATTTCGTCCTGGTTCTAACTCAATAATGTGGTTCGGTCTTTCACATATTTACGTAACATGGATATTTGAAAAACGTTATGAACACGAGACATACTTGGCGCAGAAAGCGAGTCTATAGGCCATAGTTCCTACTCGATCGAGGATTAAAAATGGACCGATGAATCGAGGATTGAGTTTTCCTCTCTTTCCAAATCTTGTAACTCCTTTCCATGGAGCAACTCTTAACAACACACGATCTCCTATATCGAATTCCACGTCCTTTCGATGAAGATCAAGATAACTTCTTTAATCGATTTTGTGAGGTTTTTATACGTTGTCGGATCGTTTGAATCTTTTCCGTAGTCATACGTACCAACTCCGGTCCCAACAACGTTGCTTCACCCACCTCATCCCAGCATACTGGAGAACGACACTTTCTTCCATACAACGCTTCGAATGGAGCCATGCCAATACTTGCTTGATAACTGTTGTTGTAGGAAAACTCCACCAATGGTAAGAACTTGTCCCAACTTCGCTTGAAATCAAGGACACAAAGTCTTAATAGATCTTAAAGAGTTTGAATAGTCCTCTCCGATCGTCTCCGTCCGTCTCGAGGATGATATGCCGAGCTAAATCGCAAAGTCTGTGCCCATAGCTTTTTTGCAAACTAACCCAAAATCGTGAAGTGAATCTTGGGTCTCGATCAAAAACTATGGATCCGCATACCATGTAGTCTTACAATCTCGTTTATGTACATGTCTGAGCAAGACGTTCAAGTGTATAAGTTTCTCGTGTCGCAGAAGAAATGAGCGGACTTGGTCAATCTATCAACAATGAACCAAATCACATTTATGCTTTGAGAAACCTTAGGAAGGCCTAGAACGAAATCCATGGTAATGTGCTCCCACTTCCATTCGGAATTTCAAGTGGTTGCAATGGACCTTTTGGTACTTGATGCTTCGCTTTAACTCGTTGACAAGTTAGACACCTTGAGATAAACAAGCGCTATCTCTCTCTTCATATTGCTTCCACCAAAATGTATGATTTAATATCATGATACATTTTGGTACTCCTGAGATGGATTGCAAATGGTGTGTGTGCGCCTCCATCATGATATTATACTTTAAATCGGTCGTTAGGAACACAAAGTCCGGAGTTGACTCAAGTATTCATTCTTCATCGATTCTTGCTTCCCAAGATAAGCACCTTCTTGACTTTCTTCTTCATACGCATCACCTCCAGTCCGTAGCTTGAAAGCGACTTTAACTTTATCGATTAAAGTCGGCTTCTACTCAGTATACTCGCTATCATCACATGCGTCCACTGAGTCTTTAACTCTATCTCCATCCTTTGCAAGTCACACAAAATGGGCTCTGCGTTAACAATATCGCACTCGTATTTGCATATATCTGATCTTCTACTCAATGCGCCAAATACTACCACGTTCGCTTTTCCAGGATGGTATTGGATGGTATGATCATAATCTTTCAACAGTTCAAGCCAACGTCGTTGTCGCATGTTGAGTTCCTTTTGAGTGAAGAAATATTTGAGGCTTTTATGATCTCATAAAGATCTCCACTTTATCCCCATACAAGTAATGCCTCAAAATTTTAAGTGCAAAGACAACAAACCGCTAACTCTAGATCATGAGTAGGATAATTCCTCTCATATTCTTTGAGTTGTCGCGAGGCATAGGCTATAACTTTTCCATGTTGCATGAGAACACATCCCAACCCTTTGTTCAAGCATCATCATTTGTAGATGACAAATCCCTCCGAGCCGGATGGTATTGCCGAGCAGTCTTTGAAATAAGTCTCTTCTCGAGTTCTTGAAAACTCTTCTCACATTCTTCGCTCCAACCAAACTTTGTATCTTTCCGAAGTCACCGAGTCGATGGAGTAGCGATTCGAGAAAATCCTTCCACGAATCTCCGATAATAACCTTTTAAACCGAGAAAGCTACGTACTTGGTCATCGATTTAGGTTGTTCCCGACTTTGAATAGCTTCAATCTTTCTTTGGGTCAACAGATATTCCATGACTTGATACCACGTGCCCAAGGAATGCTACTTCTTGCCGTAACTCGTGATTTCTTCAACTTGGCATAAAGCTTATATTCACGAAGCTTTTGGAGTGTCGACCTCAAGTGTTGCTTATGATCTTCACGGCTTTTGGAATAAATAAGGATGTCATCAATAAAGACGACCACAAAGTGATCCAAATATTCATTGAATACTCGGTTCATCATATCCATGAAGGCAAAGAGAGCATTAGTCAATCCAAAGGATACGACTAGGAATTCATAATGCCCATACCGAAGTTCGAAAGCCGTCTTTGGAATGTCGGCCGGTTCTAATCTTCAATTGGTGATATCCAAACGAAGATCAATCTTTGAAAAGAATTTGGCTCCTCATAACCGGGTCAAACAGTCATCAATACGTGGTAATGGATACCTATTTTTGATGGTGACATGATTCAACTCCCGATAATCAATACAAAGTCGCATACTCCCATCTTTCTTCTTCATGAATAAAACAGAGAGCCCCAAGGAGAAGTACTAGGACGAATAAAGCCAATGTCTAACAATTTCGCGGTTGGGTCTTTAACTCACGAAGTTCAATAGAGCCTATTCGATATGGGGCTTTGGAAATAGGTTTTGTCTGGGGTTCAAGGTCGATACAAAATTCAATTTCACGCCTGGGGTAGGCGTGAAGTTCTTTGGGAATACGTCAGAAATTTATTAACAATAGAAATATCGTTCAAAACCGACGTATTTTTGTTTAAATTTGTGACATGAGCTAAGAAAGCTTGACATCCGCTTTTTTAATAAACGAATAACTTTATGGCTTGAGATGACCGTGATTGATTTTAATGGTTTGGTCGCTTGAATTAGCATAATAGGTTGGTTAGGAATATGAAAGCTAACAACTTATTTAAAACAATCAATTTTTGCATGATAAGTAGTTAACCAATCAATCCCAGAATCACGTCAAATGCAAGTATTTTTAATGAAATAAGATCGACGGTGTAATGTGAGGGTACCGATTTGAACCAAAACAAGACTTATAAACAGTGGATGTAATGAAGGTTTCTCCCAACGGAGTTTCCACAGATAAGTCAAAGTATAATTTCTCCGAGTCAAATTTAATCGAAGAGCGCAAGTAGGAGAAATAAAAGAATGGGTAGAAGCGGTATCAAATAAGGTATAGACTTCATTAGAGTTTATGATAAGCTTACCCGTGATGACCTCATTCGGTTCTCGCTCTCTGGGAGGTCACAACAAACGCCTCCTCAGACTACCGGCTTGGTTTTGACTTTTCGGGGATGACCTTTGGTGCCTCCATCTAGTTGAATTTGTCTTTCGTAAACGACAAAATCGAGCTAAGTGACCTTCTCTTCCACAATTATAACATGATTTGGACGGCATGGCGCAGATTTGGATCGATGTGTCCTCTCCTCCGCATTTGAAGCATATGATAGGTGGTCTTTCTCCTTCCTTAACAACGGTCTTTGGTCTTGACGTCTTTCCATCATTGTTGAATCTCCTTTTCTTGAAATGTCCATTCTTATTGTTTTGGTACGATTACCACATAGAAGTGGTTACCATTTCGCCTGTTGATTCCTCCACGCTTGTTGTCACCGCTCGATGACTACTCATTTGGTATTATAATTTTGTCACCGCTCTCTTTTAGTTCGTTGACTCGTTATCGCGCTCCACTAATCGAGCCCTATTTACAACATCTAAATACAAACACGGTTTATGAGAAATAAGATGTTGACGTATCTCCCGCTTCAAACCTCTTAAAAACATTAGCGTCATTCTCTCTTCATTATCCACCAAGTGGGACGAACCGTGATAACTCGCAAATTTTGCCTCGTATTGCGATTACACGGCCATATTGTTTTGTTCCAACTTGATAAACTCCACCTCCTTCGTGTGGCGAAAACTTTCGAGAAAAGTATTTGTCGTTGAAACCCCTGGAACTTCTCCCAAGATATCTTGAGACAAAGAAGTTGAGTACGCTTTACCGATTCCCCCACCAAAGATGTCCTCTCGCCAAGCAACATAAAAGCAAGAAAGGAACCTTTTGCTCTCGGAGCATCCCAAGACATCAAATATCTTGGTAATCTACTTTATCCATGCTTCCTCCGAAGTGGTTTTGGCTCTCCTTAAACTCCGGTGGTCCCAAACTCTTGAAGCATTTAGCGGTGACCGAGAGTTTTCCGTGTTTCCACCTACGTTTTGGATGAGAGTCGATCGCGCTCTGCGGTTGCATGAATTGCATAAAGCCTCCGAACATTTAATCATTCATCATTTGGTCGGTGTTGTTGTTTGCATGAGGATTGTCGCCTTCACGATGCATTATTATCGATTATTGATATGTGGTAAATCAACGATCGCTTTGTGCTCCATTCTTTATTCTCAACATTCTCGGATGTCATTTTCAGACATCGCCACAAAATAAAAGGTTAATTGACATGTAACATATTATCCCTATATTACGTGAGACCAATAAAATAAGACATAAACTTAGGTAGGTCATACTAGCGAAAGGTATTCCGTCTCTCCCCTCTTAAGTATTATCCTAAGCTCGATAATTATTGTGACGCCCCAAAATTAGGTATACATCACCCATCTTGGGTAGTCGATACATGGTATGTAATTTAAATACAACTTACTAATATAACGTAGGTGTACAATAACGACATAAAGCGTGAGTTTGAATACAAATATTGTCTACTAGAGATTATACAAACTCAAAAGGAGTCCTCATTACAATTATTATCACACTATTTCACGTAATAGTGAGGACTACTAATGCTATCCTCCGGACCATTACTCCGTTCCTCGACTCGTCCCAAATATATTCTCATTTCAAGAAGAAAAAGTGAAAGAAAGGGTGAGCTCAACTAGCTCAAGAAGAAATATTATGACTAAGATAATGCAGAATAAATTATCATTAGCTTTCAATGATGTTAAACCGATAAAATATAATGAACATCAAGTTTAACTACAGTGAACCAAAGAATTCATTAAAAGAGTCAAGTAGAAAATAAAATCTACTATCTTTTATGATTTAAAAGGTTTTTCATCATCTTTGTTATAAATGAGACTCGACTTTAATAAATATTCCACATCATCGAATCACCCCGCGCTACTACTACCAAGGATATTCTTTAGTATCAACGACCACAATTATTTATGCACTACGGGCCAAGAATATTTGTGTATTCATTAATGGTCATGATCATGCCAACAATCGTCCATCAATGCACTACGGGCCATCGAGGATTTTTACCACATCATTTGTAACATTACATTCATGATTACACCGAATAGTCTCTCGGTCATAATCATACCAAGTCCATCTACGCACTACAAAGCCACGAGATGACTTTCAAAAAAATATAAATATGAGGATGATGACAAATATAAGAATCCAATAAAACAAGTTCAAGAATTAATTTATCCAGAACCAATAACATCCAAATTGTCAACACGATCATCGCTTTGTAGAGTAAAATTCAAGAAATCGAGAAGAATATTTCCATGAAAGGATCTTTGGATGAAGCCTTAAATATCAAGGATATTCCACTAATTTCATGGAGTATAGAAGTCAAAGTTTTAACCAAGTGAGTATAATAAAGAATGGAATAACAAAAGAAATCACCATGCATGCGATAGATCGCATGTGAGAGTTATTCCAACAGAATAATAAATAACGGAACCAGTCCGGCGTAAAACAACATACATGTGATATTCCAAAGAATAATAAAGAATGGAACCGGATCCCACAGTAAAACACATGTACATGGATATTCCAAATGAATAATAAAGAATGGAACCAGTTAAGATAAAACACATGCAGAGGATGTTCCAATGAATAATAATAAAAAGACGGAACCAGTCATTTGTAAAACACATGTATGAGGATGTTCCAATGGAATAATAGAAGAATGCCACCAAGTATAGGTAAATCACGTGATACAAGTTATTCCAGCAGAATAATAAGCAATAGAATAACAACGATTCTCTTCATGAATAAGAAAGAATAACACCCCTTACTTTTGGTAGGAGATTGAATCTGCGCAGAGAGTGTAAGAACAAAAATACTCTTCTACTTTCTCTCTATTCTCTCTATACTTTCTCTCTCTATAGCTTGAATGAATTCGTGAAAATAATGAAGCACTAGGCCTCTATTTATAGAAGATTTCTAAACAAAGACCGCCGTGTGAAAAAGCAAGTGGCTCGACGTAATCGGTGATGTGAAAAGAAAAGTGGTCGATTCAGTAATGTGAAACGACAATTGGTTCGACGCCTATAATGTGAAACGACAAGTGGTTCGACGCCTGTAATATGAAACGGCAAGTGGTTTGACGTCTGGTAAAGGTAATTACTATTGACGAAGGTAATTACTATTCACAAAGGTAATTATTATTTACGAAGGTAATTACTATTGACGAAGAGACTCTTAAATGATGACATATGGCCCCCATAAAATAATCAAACTTACCACAAACGCCTCATAATGACTCTTTATATACGTCAAGGATTGAATAAATATTACCACAAATCATTTTATTTTTAATCAACACATATTTAATCTTTCAACAATTATTAATCATTTATAACTTGTCGTCTCAATTATTGATTTAATACTATAACATATTATCTGAGATGATCTTTGTGACAATAATTGAAATAATATAAGAGATATGATGCAAAGAATTATCAGAAGAATAATTGAGCATACCGAGTGACTTCTCACGTAAAGCATCAATAATCAATATCGTGCTACTTATACAACTACGCCAGACATCATGTACTTTTACTAGGGTAGTTCACGCTTTTTTAACAGAACACCTCCGTAGTTATTTTTATGGAAAGATAATTTTGTCGTTTTCTAACTACGGACAATACTTGATTAATGGGGTCCACTAATGATTGGTAGTCGTATCTAATATTCCCCGACAAAAAGAATATTCCCCACCAAACGAATATTTTATAACAACTTGCTTACTTTTTGCAAAATTTATAAATATTACCCACAACTATAACATTATATCAAATTTATTCCATAATATTCAAAAATAATATTTATAGAAAATTCATCTTTATTTATAAAAGTTGGGGTCTTACACTTTTTATATATATATATATATATATATATATATACTACATCCATTCCATAATAATTGATTTTTTAGAAGAAAAATTTGTTATAATTTATTTATCGTTCAAAAATTTCTAGGAGAATAAATTATTTACTTTTCTATATTACCCCTAACTTTTGTCATTGTCTCAAGAAATTTTCTCCCTTGTATTAATTAGTAGTATCTAAATTTCCATAAAAGGGTAATGATGAAACTTCATATAAATTTTAATTATTAAATGATAGTATTAAATAATTTTTTTAATTCATATGTATGAAACTAAAACGACTATTATTATGGAATAGAAATACTATTAAGATTATCAAGGAGGAATCTCCAGAAGTGCATGAATGGATGCTGAACATAAGACGACCCAAATACATATAGTACTTTTTATATATGAAAAATTTTAGGGTGATCGGTCTTTACTGACTGGTCTGGCGATCGCCCCGCTTTTATTTATTTATTTATTATTTTTTTGAAATCTCAAAAAATTAATAATATTTTTTAACTTAAATTATTAATTTAAATACATGTAAAAATAGGATTGCATAGAATGAATTTAATGTTTTGAGAGTAAAAAAAAAAAAGAAAAAAAAAAGAGAGGAGGAGGTCGCTGGACCGTTAGTAAAGACGACCGGTCGCCCTAGAATCACTCCTTATGTATTTTAGCTGATCAGATTCTTGTGGTGTGCATATATGAGCACGTGCAGCAGCTACACTTTTATTAATGAGAATCTTATTATTCGATCGATTGCAGCTGGGAATTTTGTACGTACATATCCATGGATATATATACAAAGATGTATAGAATTTAATATGTTTGTGGAAGAACAAAATATTTAAATTAATTAATATGATAACACCAAAGTCATCTTCTATATATTCATTAATACAAATGAGCATTTAACAAAAACATAATTGAAGTTAATTTAAAGCCAATGAATTCATTTTAGTTTTAGTATATATGATGGTTTAGGTCAGTAACCTTTATACTAAGTTTGGGTTGCATTGTATGAATGAATGTGAAAATAGAATAATTTATTTTTATGAAATAAAAAATATTATATTTAGTTGTTCTATATATTCTAATGAAATGAATTATTTTTATTTTTTCCAAATTTATAAATTTTATTCTATTGAAGATAGTAAGGAACGACTTGTGTTTAATAAAAAATGAATGAATCTGAATCTGAATCTGAATCTGAATCTGAATCTGAATCTGAATGAGCTGAATCTGAATGAAAAAAGTTGTTTAATAATTGACATATCTGAATGACAAAACTTTATTATTTTACCCATCTGAAAAAATTCAAAATTGTTGTAAATTTATTTAATATTACTTAATATAATTGTTAATATTTTTTTAAACTTTGGGGAGGAAGAGTTTTGAATAACTCATAGTAACTAAAATAGAATGAATCATTTCATTCTCCATTCCATTCTATTTCATTCATTCAATCCAAACATAGCAAGGTTTTGCCACGGAAAGAGTAGATATATTTGACCTAATAAGTCCATTAATTCCCATCAAAAATCAATCCTTGCAGAATGCTATGCTGGCTTGTACGTTTGCCAATTAATGTTTAATTTTACTATATATAATTGTGATGGTATCTAAATCTGTACATATATATGATCATTGCATAAAAAGTAATCTGAACTTTTCTTCGACTGGCTGAGGCTGATACAATTTCATCAATAAAGTCGTCGTTACAAAATTTACATTGAATCCATCCAGAGAGAGAGAGGAGAATAATTGGATGGGGTAAGCAAATTGATAAAGTTGACGACCTAGGAAACGTACATCTCAAGTATTATAATAAAGGGTATAGTAGTGTTATTTTACCAATTTCATTAATTGTTATCATCATTTTATTTTATTGATTTGGGATAATCACAACCACACTTTTGTGATATATGTATTAGTGTCGTGTTCTCATTAAACTACGTACATTCTTGATATATATAGTATTGTTTGCTCAAAAAAGAAGAGAAGATATATATGTGCTATTGCTAAAGAAAGTAGGTATATCTATATGTATACGTAGTAGCTAGTATAGAATATAGAGAGAGCTATATAGAGAGCTAGGAAGACTTGTATAATGCAACAAACAAGCTAGCAAAATTACTACACATGCTTTATTTATTCTCATTCATTTTCAACAAAAGAAATGCATTCTAGTCTAGCTAGGACAATGATCCAAACACAAAGTAATTAACCCTAGCTAGTTAATAACATTTTAATTATTTGTCTACATATATATATATATATATATGTGTGTGTGTGTGTGTGTGTGTGTGTGTGTGTGTGTGATTAACCTTATTTCCTAATTATAAACTCTTGATGGCGCTAGAATGCTAGGTTTGCAAATTGATTTAGATTATGAATAAAATACATGCAATTATATATATAGCCAAACGAGCTACCCAAAAATTAAAATAGCACTACTTTAATAAATTAATACCATCAAAACTCTTTGTATTGGCAGCATACATATATTGAAGAGACAATAATATCGTACGTACGATCCACCAAGAGAAAAAATAAACTGAAACCCAAAGAAATTATATTGACTAAACTGTTTCATGACAAAACAGCTTACAATATTTTTTTTTTTTTTTTTGGGGTGGGGGGAGGGAGTGGTGTTAATTATTGCAATGTTCAGACAACTAATACGATAATTAGCTACCCATATACACACACACACACACACACACACACACACACATATATATATATATATATATATATATATATATATTGACTCTTCTTTTGTTTGTTAACAAATGGAAGATCTTGACAGATCACTTTTAAATTTCAGAACTGAATTTATCAAGTCAAAATGGAAAGCGAAGCTAGTATAATTTGAACTTCTTACTCTCTTCATTCCGTCTTACTTACAAAAATTGCTAATATTATCGATGTATTTTTGTTACATGTTTGGGCCTAATTAGAATAATAATTTATCAGTTTAATAGTTATGACAGGATAATAAAATGTATTGTGTATTTTGTTTTTTGCAAACTAAAAATAATTGACGAAATATTGTACTATTATTCATCTCTTATGGAGTATTTGCTTGGCTCATGAAGAAAGACTAGTGCAGTATGCAAGTAGGTAGCTAGTATTAGTGGTTGGATATAAATACCATGCATCTATCTATCTCCACAGAGCTCTATCAGCCAAATGTACATTCACCACTAACCATAATATTTGTCCCTTATTGGTGACGTACGGTTGAATATCTGTAAGTACTTGCATATATAACTCTCTCCATTCTAATTAATTTCTACTGTATTGTACTTCTTTAAGCTTAATTCCAGAACAATATTGATGATCAGCAACTAATAGTTAATTCAAACCTGTTTCTTCTGTAATTCTTTTCTTTGTTAGTCTCGTGTTGGTGTATAGCAATCTCGTGTCACTGTGCGACTCATTTAATTTGTTGAAATTTTATATATATAATTATTTTGCCTTTTCCCATTTCAGATAAATTTCACACATGTATTAATTCAATTCTGATTTATGAGATCATTAGTTCTTGTTCAATATTCCTAGTCTCTTGTTTCTTATTACCCAATTTTCAATCATTAGTTAATTTCTTGATAAATAATCATTCGATAGTAATATCCCTCTATGAAGGCAATTAATTTGGTGGACAGAAAATGGCAACTCGTGTAATTCTCGTAGGGATTCTGGTTACGTGTTGCTGTGCTGCCATTGCACAAGCAGAGTACATGAAATATAAGGATCCAAAACAGCCACTAGGTGTTCGAATTGAAGACCTAATGAACAAGATGAGTTTGGAGGAAAAGATAGGCCAAATGACTCAGATTGAACGAACTCTGGCATCACCCGAGGCCATGAACAAGTATTTTATTGGTAAATGTTAAACACCGACATTATTATTATCATCATCGTCATCATCATCATGGTCACCCTTATTATATGTAATTTGTTTTATGATACATGCATATATTTCTGGTCTTGGCAGGGAGTGTGTTGAGCGAAGGAGGGAGTGTTCCGGCTCCACGGGCATCTCCTGAGACATGGGTCAATATGGTGAATAAAATCCAAAAGGGTTCGCTGTCAACCCGTCTTGGGATACCCATGATTTATGGGATTGATGCTGTTCATGGCCACAACACTGTGTATAAGGCAACAATTTTTCCTCACAACATTGGGTTAGGAGCCACCAGGTAAGTAGATGGTTTTCCATAAGGTGGCTTAAATGCCTAAAGGAAAGCACCCATTCTCAGTCGCCAAAATATATGGTACATAAACAACTATAATTTTATTAATATAATTATCGTGCAAAATACGACAACACATAAACTGTGAGTTTAAATACAAATAATGTCATCTAGACAATATCCACACTCAAATAAGTCCTCATTACAATTATTGATATACTATTTTATAAAATAATGAGTACTACTAAGACAACTTCTAGAACCATCATTCCATTTCCCGACTAGTACTCGCTACATTCTCGCCTCCTGAGAAGAAAAATAGAACAAAAAGGAAAAGGGTGAGCTCAACTAGCTCAGTAAAGAATATTATGACTAAGATAATATAGAACAAATTACCGTTAGTCTTCAACAGGGAAAAATCTGATAGAATATAATAGGTAACAAGTTTCATATCAATATTCGCAGCGGAAATAATAATTCATAGAAGAGTTACGTAGAGAATGAAATCTACTAATATCTATGAATTTAAAAGTCCATCATCAATATTTTATCCTTGTAACATCAATAAACATACATCAAGAACGATCAAAACATGGATACAATTAAAGCTAGTATTCATAATAGATATTTTGGACAAAAAAATGAAAATTTAATTTTTCTATGAATAGTGCAGTATTCGTGAATAGTGGCGTATACGTGAATAGTAATCCCAACACTAAAAGACAAGAATTTCACTAGAAAAATCTTACCAATATTCCGACATAATGATATTAGAAGAAATAATATCATTTTAAAAAAAAATAACATCCCTTACCTCGAAAAGAACTTGCACCGTATAGCAACACTCAAAGTATCAAAATAACCTAAGCACCCTATTTATCGAAAAATACTTAGAACACCAAAGCAGAAAATTTAATAAAATATTAATATATTTATAAAATTTTCCTTAGCCTACCTTGACCATCTGAATTCAGGCACCAAATAATGACAAAAACAAAAAAAACGTTTTTGTTCTTAAAAATAATTAAAATTTTCAAAAATCAATTATTTCGGAACTACGAAACTTCAATAATTCATAATAAATAGCCATTTTATCAGAAAAATCTGAACCACATGTCCTTACCATAGGAAATTCTATTCTCTACAACTTTGTAAGTTTAAGTTTTTCCAAATTCCAAACGAAAATTGACCGAAATTCACAAACGGACGATTTTACGGGCTATAATCCAATTTCAGTCACAAAGTGGGGCCCACAAACATGTTTAACATATTTTAAAAAAAATTTGTAACAAAAATACTCTTCCTCCTCATTTATTCATATATCACACATTCATTGTAAAATATCACCATTATTATATTATTAAAATATAATAATATTTTTAAATGAATTATTTTATCGAAAAAGATAAAATATCAATTTTCAACAATTGTCACATTAAAAATTTTCTCCATCTATATCCACATAAAATGAATATTTTCCTTATCATATAAATCAATAATTAATTATTCATAAATAATATTACGAGAATCACAATATTGATTATGGCGGTTCAGGGAAAGAGGACTTTCGATAAGGATTTCTCTTTCTTGGTAGCGTAATTAGGTGACCAAACCTCTCCTTAGATAGAACTTTCTAGACATTGTCAATAATGTTATCTAATAATATTATTCAAATAATATGAATTATTGATCGATAATGAAAATCTTGTGTAGTGACAATTATTGAAACAACGATAATATAAAATATCAATGTAGCAATTATTGAATCGATAAAATAAAATATTGAGCAGTAACTCATCGTAACAAATTATTGAGTAATGCCTTCTACGTAAGAATCAATAATTGGTGCAATACGATTGTCTTCTTGTGTTTTAACCATCGGTATTCCAACAGATAAACGGTGATGACTTCACGCAGATTATTTATAAACAACTTATACTTGTCGTTTTCTTCATCTAGCAAGCTTTCGTTATGGGGCCCTACAAAAGGCTGTTGTCGTCGCGAATATTTCAAGCGATAAGAATATTCCACGACGACGATATATTAAAACGATAATGAATATTTTATAACCACACTTGCTTATTTAAAATATTTAGCATTTTACCCATAACTAACCACATTAATCAAATAAACCCTTACTATTTCAAAATAATAAATAAAAGAAATTCCATTTTATTTAAAAAAAAATCGGGGTCTTACATATACTCCATGAAATTAGTGGAATATCCTTGATATTTGCGTTTCATCCAGTATCTTTTCATGGAAATATTCTTCTGAGCATTCTTGAATTTTACTCTACAAAGCAGCATCATGTTGACAATTTGAACGTTATTGAATTTTGGATAAATTAATTCTTGAACTTGTTTTATTAAATTCTTATATCATTGTTGTAAGACCCCGAAATTTTTAAATAAAAAGGAATTTCCTTTATTTATTATTTTGAAATAAGTAAGGGTTGATTTGATTAATGTGGATATTAAGGTTAAATAAGCAAATATTTTAAGTGGTTATAAAATATTCATTATAGAATATTCGTTATCGTGAATATTGATCGTTTGTGAATATTCGTAACGACTGCAAATGCCCATGTGGGCCCCATAACTGAAAAAGTATTGGACGAGGAAAACGACAAAGTTCGGGTGGTTATAAATAATTGGCGTAGTTGTTACCAAGTAAGACCGTTTGAATACCCGATGGTTAAAACACACTAATACGCGTTGTTGAACAAGAAGTGGCACCAGTATTGCACCAATTATTGATTCTTACGTGAAGAAGACACTACTCAATAATGGTTACATGAATTACCGCTCAAGATTTTATTGAGTTAATAATTGTTTGCGATTGATATTTATATATTGCATTGTTTCAATAATTGTCATTACACAAGATCTTTCATTATCAAGCAATAATTCATATTATCTGAATAATATTATTAGATAACATTATTGGCAATGTCTAGAAAGTTCGTCTAAGGAGAGGTTTGGTCACCTAATCATGCTACCAAGTAGAAGAAATTTTATTGGAAAGCCCCTCTTTCCTGAACCGCTCGTGTCAATATTGTGATTCAGTAATATTATTTGTGAATAATTAATTATTGATTCATATGATGAGAAAAATATTGATTTTATGTGGATATAGATGAAGAAAATTTTTAAATGACAATTGTTGAAAATTAATATTTTATCTTTTTCTCGATAAAATAATTCATTTAAATATATTATTTTAATAATATATTAACGGTGATATTTTTACAATGAATGTGGGATATATGAGTATATGAGGAGGAAGAGTATTTTTGTGGCATTAAATGTTTAACACATGTTTTGTGTGTTGGTGGACACAATTATCAATAGAAATTTGATTATAACCGTAAAATCGCCTCGTTTGTGGATTTTGGTCAATTTCCATTTGGAATTTGGAAAAACTTTCTTCTGCAAAGTTGTAGAGAATTGAATTTCCTATAAAACTCAAGCGAGATTCGAATTTTCTGATGAAAGGGCTATTTATTATGAATTATTGAAGTTTCAAGCTTCAAATAATTGATTTTGGAAGTTTTAATTATTTATATTAACAAAAACGTTTTTTTATATGTTGAGGCATATTTAACATGTGTTAGGATGGCTGAGTTCAGATTCATGGATGCGTAGGAAGATGTGGAAAATAAATAATATTAATTTATTAAATTTTCGCTTTTGGTGTTCTAAGCAATTTCTATAAATAGGTGCTTAGGTTAGAATTGAAAATCACACCGTAAACTCGAAGTTTTCTCTCTATATTATCGGCGTATTCTTGTGAGTATTTTGAGTATACTTTGAGTATTGCTATACGGTGCAAGTTCAAGTCATAGCCTTTATATCAGGTGTTTCAAATTTAGAAAGATTAATCTTTCGAGGTAAGGGATATTATTTTTTTGTAATGATATTATTTCTTCAATATCATTATCTTTGAAATGTTGATCCAAGTTTTATCAAATTTGGAACTTTTTCATGTCTGGGGTTCTTATTCATGGGTTACTATTCATGAGTTACTATTCACGAGTTACTATTCAGCGAGTTCTTATTCACGAGTTACTATTCACGAGTACTATTCATGAAGCGTGAAGATGTTTTTTGTGGAATTTCTATCTTTGGTGTCTGAGTTACTTATTCACGTATACGGCACTATTCACGATATCTGACTATTCACGATACTATCTGATCTTATTCATAGAAAAATAAAATTTCTTCTTTTTGTCCAAAATATCTATTCGGATACTAACTCGATTGTATCCATGTTTTGATCATTCTTGAATTTTACACCACTATGATTATTTTGAGGTATTTTGGGCGTGGATAAAACAAGTACGAATCCTTAATCCTTAATCCTTAGTCCTTGTCATTTTGTTTCCTTTGGATTCGTTTCTTTAAAAATATTTTTCATCATCCTCGGTCTTAAATGATGATATTATTGAATATCTTTGGCCCGTAGTGCAAAAAGATGAATGATTTTCGAAGAATATCTTTGGCTTTGAAGTGTAAAAGATGAGCAGTGTTGAGATGAACATACGATCGATTGATTAATATCTTTGGCTGTAGTGCAAAGATGAGCAGTGTTTAAATGAACATGACCGGTGATGAATATCTTTGGCTCAGTAGTGCAAAGATGAATATTTGATTCCGGATGTATATTGATTGATGTTACAGGATAAAAGATGAGCGATGAACTTTTAAATTCATACATAGAAGATAGTAGTTTGCATTCTCTACTTAACTCTTCTAATGAATTATTATTTCCATTGCGAATATTGATCCGAAACTTGTTGTCTATTGTATTCTATCGATTTTTCCTGTTGAAGGCTAACGATAATTTGTTGTATATTATCTTAGTCATAATATTCTTTATCGGGCTAGTTGAGCTCACCATTTTCCTTGTTGTTCCATTTTTCTTCTCGGGGAGGCGAGAATGTAGCGCAGTACTAGCTCTGGGGTATGGAATGAAGGTTCAGAGAGAGTTGTTTAGTAGTCCTCACCATTTTGTAAAATAATGAATCAATAATTATGATGGGGATTTATTTGCATGTGGATATTGTCTAGAAGACAATATTATATTTAAACTCACAATATATATTGTCGTATTTCACACAACATTTGTATTATTGAAGTTGTAGTTTGCTTTTTTGTACCATGTATTTGGCGACTCGAGAATGGGTGTTGTGTATACCTATTTTGGGGCGTCCACGGTTGGTATCGAGCTATAAGTAAAGAGCCCCGAGCCTCTCATTTGGTGACTTCACGTTGATGGGGATACACCGGCCGGACGCTCCGTAGGGACGCCTGGATTCTGTGATGGCAAACCGATAGGTATCAATGTGAGGTCTTGACACAAGTTGGTGTCCGAGTCACATTGGTATCGAGCTTAGGATATGATCTCTGGCGGAGATCGGGGAATAAAACTAGGAGGGAGAGAGGTAAATCCTTCGCTAGTGTGTTCTACCTAAGCTTATTTGTTAGTTAGTCAAGATATAGGGATATTATGTGATATATTGATTTCCTTAATTAACCCTTATTTTATGACAAGATTTGAGAATGTCGAATGAGAATATTATGATGGAGTAAATGAGACCAGTGGAGATGCCTCAGATTTACCAACGACGAGAACGCGTGCAACAGTCGGGCAATGTTCCTCCGTGAACAACACCACCGAAGCGAGATGATGAACGAGGGATGTTTAGAAGCTTTTTTGCAGTTCATGCAAAATCGACGAGGAGACTCGTGTTCAAAATACAGGAGGAAATGATAAGAATTCACGGGTGGTCACGTGGCAAGCGATTCAAAGAGTTGGGACCACCTGCACTGGGAAAGCCGGATCCGATTAAAGCGAGAGGCGTGGGTCAAACAAATTACCAAGATATTCGATGTCTTGGGATGCGGAGAACAGAAAGTTCCATTCGCCACCTTTATGTTTCCGGGCAGTGGGACATCGGTGGGAATCGTGAAGCGTACCCATCCACCGCACTCAAAGATGTCATGGGAGACGCTTTCAGAAACAGTTCAATGACAAGTACTCCTCGAAAGTATTCATCATATGAAGGAAGTGGAGTTTATTAGACTAGAAAGCGTAAGAATAACATGGCGGTGTCCCAAAGCGAGGCGTAAGTTCGCGGAGTTATCCGTGTTCGCACCTCATTTGGTGGAGAATGAGGAACGATGACGCGGATGTTTCGAGAGGTTTGAAACCCGACATATGTCAAGATCTCATTTCTCATAAATTTTCTCTATTAGGATGTTGTCAATGAGGCTCGATTGTTAGAAGCGAGATAACGAGTACGTTCAACCGAGGGACCATAACCGAGGATCGTCATCAAGATAGCATCATCGAATAACGATAACCAAATGAAGAAGAAGAATCTGAGATAAAGGCAGAACCACTCTGGTGGTAATCGTGGCCATGAAAATAGAAGAAGCGAGTCGGGAGGAGATTTTAAAAGAGGAGATTCAACAACCACCATGTGAAGACATCGGTGCCAGAAGAAGAACTAGTTTTAAGGAGGAGAAGCGACCACCACCGGTCAGTATGTTACAAATGCGGAAAGAGGGGCATATCACCAAAACCGCCCACAACAGTTTAAGGTATGCTATAATTGTGGAAAGGAAGGACATATCGCTTCGAGATTGTACAAGAGCGAAACCAGATCCAATGAGAATGGTGACTCAAAAGGATGTCCGAAAAAAGTCAAAGTCAACGGTTCTTGGAAGAGCGTTTGTCGTGATCGATCATTAAATGCAAGGAACCCGAACGAAGTTAGTACAGGTTAGTTAATTATAAATTTTGCGAAGTATATACCTTACTAGATATCTGGTTCTACCCATTCTTTTATCTCTCTTACTCATGCGCTCAACGTTTGAACTTGACTACGGAGAAATTAAACTTTGACCTATCTGTGGAGACTCCATTAGGAGAAACTTTCATTACATCCGTTGTTTAAAAATCTTGCTTGATTCAAGTTGGCACTATCACATTACTCGTTAACCTTATTTCTATAGAGATATTTGCTATTGATGTGATTTTAAGGTTAACTACTCATCACGCCAAATTGATTGCTTTTGTAAGGTTGTTAGTTTTCATATTCCTAAGCAACTTCGTTATTCAATTCAAGCAATCAAACCATTGTAGTCAAACATTTTCATATCAAGCCATGAAGTCATTCGTTTATTACGGATGTCAAGTTTTCTTAGTCCATGTTATGGATTTGAATAAAGACACGTCGATTTGAATAATATTCTGTTGTTATTGATTTTCCGACGTATTTCTGAAGAATTTCTTGGCTTACTCCCAAAGCTTCGATATTAAATTTTGTATCGACTTTGAACCCGGTACAAAACTCATTTCTAAAATCTCATATCGAATGGCTCCTATTGAACTTCAGGAGTTAAAAATTCAACTATAGAATTTGGTACTTGAGCCTTTATCTTGTGACTTCCTTTGTGGAATTCACCTAAGCCAGACTCTCTGTAGGGGACGTCATATTCGTGCGATAGTAAACTGATAGGTGTCATTGTGACGTCTTTATCCAAGATTGGGATATGAGTCACAGTTGAGAGCAACCTAAGTCAAGATAATTGAAATACGTAGCTTTCAGGCTTAGTTGGTTATTATCGGAGATTCGTGGAAGGATTTTCTTGAATCGCTACTCCGCTAACGCAAATTGACGTAGAGATACAAAATTCGAATGGAGCAAGGAATGTGGGAAGAGCTTCAAGAACTCAAGAGGAGACTCATTTCAAAGACATGTTCGATCGTGTCATCCCGAAAAGCGAACGTGGTAAATGACGCGTTGAGTAGAAGATCATATCTTGGAACGAGTGCGATGATGTCAAGTATACGACAGAGCCAACTTTAATAGAAAAAGTTAAGGTTCTTAAGCCACCGAATCTTGGAAATGATGCGTATGAAGAAGAAAGTACAAGAATGAGCTATTCCTAAGCGAGAATTGATGAAGAAGGAATACTTCGAGTCAACTCGGACTTTGCATTCCTAATGATTTTGATTTGAAGCATAGAATCATGATGGAGGCACACAACATATTGTTTGGTAATCCATCTCGGGAGTACCAAAATGTATTATGATCTTCAACATACATTTTGGTGGAGCAATATGAGGAGAGAGATCGCGTAGTTTATCTCGAGATGTTTAACTTGTCAACATGTAAAGGTAGAGCATCAAGTGCCAAAGGGTCCATTCAGACCACTTGAGATTAGGAATGGAAGTGGGAACACATTACTATGGATTTCGTTAAGGGTCTTCCAACGGTTTCTCAAGGCATCAATGCTATTTGGGTTATTGTTGATAGATTAACCAAGTCCGCTCATTTTCACCGATACGAGAGACTTATTCCTTGAACGCCTTTCTCGTATGTACGTAAATGAGATTGTGTGATTGCATGGCATGCCGGTATCCATAGTTTTGGGTTAGTTTGTAGAAAGCTATGGGCACGAATTTCGATTCTGTTTGGTATACCATCCTCAAAGCGGATGGGCAATCGTAAAGGACTACTCAAACTCTTCAAGATATATTAAAACTCGTGTGTCCTAGATTTCAAAGGAAGTTGGGATAAGTACTTGCCATTGGTGGAATTCTCATACAACAATAGTTATTAAACAAATATAGGCATGGTTCCATTCAAGCATTATATGGACAAAATGTCGTTCTCCAATATGTTGGGATGAGGTGGGTGAAGTAACATTGTTGGGACCCGAGAGTTAGTACGTATGACTAATGATTCGACAACGATACAAACCAAGACAAGATCGATAAAAGAGTTATGCGGATCTTCATCGAAAGGACGTGGAATTTAATGTAGGGGATCATGTATTGTTGCGAAGTTGCTCCATGGAAGGAGTTACAAGATTTGGGGAAGAGGAAAGCTCAATCCACGATTTATTGGTCCATTTCAAATTCTTGACCGAGTAGGAAATGTAGCCTATGACTTGCGTTACTCTCCGAGTATGTCTTGTGTTCATAATGTGTTTCATATATCTGCATTTCGTAAATATGTGAAAGACCCGAACCACGTTATAGAGTTAGAACCGGAGGACGAGATAAGCCAAGACTTAACGATGAGGAGGTAAGGTACTGTCAAGATTTTGGATAGGAAAGAGCATGTCCTACGCAAGAAAGGTTATACCACAAGTTAAAGTTTTGTGGAGAAATCATGCTATAGAGGAAATGACACAGGAATTGAAACGGAAATGAAAGCGAGGTATCCTCACCTTTTCAAAACACCAGTACGTGACGCCAATTTCGAGGACGAAATTTCATAAGGAGGGAGGTTGTAAGACCCCAAAATTTTAAATAAAATGGAATTTCCTTTATTTATTATTTTGAAATAGTAAGGGTTGATTTGATTAATGTGGATAGTTAAGGGTTAAATACGCAAATATTTCAAAATAAGCAAGTGGTTATAAAATATTCATTATCGCTTGGGAATATTCGTTTGGTCGTGGAATATTCAGATCTTTTCGGGGAATATTCGACGACCAGTGCGCAAAGATTGTGTGGGCCCCATAACGGAAAGTGATTGGATGAGGAAAACGACAAAGTTTGGGTGGTTATAAATAACTGCAGAAGTTGTTACCGTTAAGATCATTGGAATACCGGTGGTTAAAACACACTAATACGCGTTGTTGAACAAGAACCATACACGGTATTGCACCAATTGATTGATTTACGTGAAGAAGGCACTACTCAATAATGGTTACTGAGAATTATCGCTCAAAGATTTTATTGAGTTAATAATTCTTTGATTGATATTTTATATTCTTTGTTGTTTCAATAATTGTCATTACACAAGATCTTTCATTATCGAAGCAATAATTCATATTATCTGAATAATATTATTAGATAACATTATTGGCAATGTCTAGAAAGTTACATCTAAGGAGAGGTTTGGTCACCTAATTGCGCGCCAAGAAGAAGAAATTCTTATTGGAAAGCCCCTCTTCCTTCCTGAACCGCGCGGTTGTCAATATTGTGATTCGTAATATTATTTGTGAATAATTAATTATTGATTCATATGATGAGAAAATATTGATTTTATGTGGATATAGATGAAGAAAATTTTAAAATGACAATTGTTGAAAATTAATATTTTATCTTTTTCTCGATAAAATAATTCATTTAAATATATTATTTTAATAATATATTAACGGTGATATTTTTACAATGAATGTGGGATATATGAGTATATGAGGAGGAAGAGTATTTTGTGGCATTAAATGTTTAACACATGTTTTGTGTGTTGGTGGACACAATTATTGAATAGAAATTTGATTATACCGTAAAATCGCCGTTTGTGGATTTCGGTCAATTTCCATTTGGAATTTGGAAAAACTTTCTTCTGCAAAGTTGTAGAGAATTGAATTTCCTATAAAAACTCGTGAGATTGAATTTTCTGATGAAAGGGCTATTTATTATGAATTATTGAAGTTCAAGTCTCAAATAATTGATTTTTGGAAGTTTTAATTATTTATATTAACAAAAACGTTTTTATATGTTGAGGGCATATTTAACATGTGTTAGGATGGCTGAGTTCAGATTCATGGATGCGTAGGAAGATGTGGAAAATAAATAATATTAATTTATTAAATTTTTCGCTTTGGTGTTCTAAGAATTTCCTATAAATAAGGTCTTGGGTTAGAATTGAAAATCACACCAAAAAGCTGAAGTTTTTTCTCTCTATATTATCGAGCGTATTCTTGTGAGTATTTTGAGTATACTTTGAGTATTGCTATACGATTTGCAAGTTCAAGTCATCAGCTTTATATCCAGTGTTTCAAATTTAAGATTAATCTTTCGAGGTAAGTGGATATTTTTTTTTTTGTAATGATATTATTTCTTCAATATCATTATCTTTGAAATGTTGATCTGAAGTTTTTATCAAATTTGGAACTTTTTCATGTCTGGGGTTACTATTCATGGGTTACTATTCATGAGTTACTATTCACGAGTTCTTATTCATGAGATTCTTATTCACGAGTTACTATTCACAAAGTACTATTCATGAAGCGTGAAGATGTTTTTTTGTGGAATTTCTATCTTTTGTGTTGAGTTACTATTCACGTATACTTGACTATTCACGATATATCTTGATTTAATTTAGAAAAATAAAATTTCTTCTTTTTGTCCAAAATATCTATTCGGATACTAACTCGATTGTATCCATGTTTTGATCATTCTTGAATTTTACACCACTATGATTATTTTTGAGGTATTTTTGGGCGTGGATAAAACCAAGTACGAATCCTTAATCCTTAATCCTTGTCATTTTGTTTCTTTGGATTCGTTTCTTTAAAATATTTTCATCATCCTCATCTTAAATGATGATATTATTGAATATCTTTGGCTTTTGTAGTAGCAAAAGATGAGCAGTGTGTTGAGATGAACATGACCGATTGATTAATATCTTTGGCTCGTAGTGCAAAGATGAGCAGTGTTTAAATGAATATGACTAATCGATGAATATCTTTGGCTTTGTAGTGCAAAGATGAATATTTGATTCAGATGTATATTGATTGATGTTCTGAGGATAAAAGATAGAGCGATGAACTTTTAAATTCATACATAGAAGATAGTAGTTTGCATTCTCTACTTAACTCTTCTAATGAATTATTATTTCATTGCGAATATTGATCCGAAACTTGTTGTCTATTGTATTCTATCGATTTTCCTGTTGAAGACTAACGATAATTTGTTGTATATTATCTTAGTCATAATATTCTTTCTTGGGCTAGTTGAGCTCACCCTTTTCCTTGTTGTTCCATTTTTTTTCTTCTCGGGAGGCGAGAATGTAGCGAGTACTTAGTGGGGTATGGAATGAAGGTTCTAGAGAGAGTTGTTTAGTAGTCCTCACCATTTTGTAAAATAATGAATCAATAATTATGATGGGGATTTATTTGCATGTGGATATTGTCTAGAAGACAATATTATATTTAAACTCACGAGATATATTGTCGTATTTCACACCGACATTTGTATTATGAAGTTGTAGTTTGCTTTTTGTACCATGTATTTGGCGACTCAGAATGGGTGTTGTGTATACCTATTTTGGGGGCGTCACAATTGTCATCATCCTCATGCTTATATTATGTTATAAGTCATCATCCTCATGGTTATATTATGTTATAAGTCATTTGTGGCCTGTTGTGAATATATGGACTTGGTATGATTATGATCAGGGATTATTCGGTATAATCATGACCGTAATGTTACAAATAATGTGGTAAAAGTCCGCATTGGCCCGTAGTGCATTGATGGACAGTTGTTGGCATGATCATGACCATTGATGAATACACAAATATCCTTGGCTCGTAGTGCATGGATAATTTATGGTTGTGATACTAATGAATATCCTTGGCCGTAGTGCAGGGATGATGTGGATTATTTATTAAGCTGAGTCTCAGCGATAAAAATGATGAAAAATGTAAGACCCCGAATTTTATGAAATAAAAGTATTCAATTTTTCTTATAATTACTATTTAGTAAATGGTTAAATTGATAAAAGGTTAAAGTTAAGGGTGATATATGTAAATATTTTAAATACGCAAGTGGCTATAAAATACCTCATTGTTGTCGGGGAATATTTGTTTGGTCGTGGAATATTTCTTTGCTTTGTGGGAATATTAAATATTGACAGTCTGGCATGACCATTTGTGGGTCCCATAATGAGAATAAGCGTCGGATGAAGAAAATGACAAATTTGAGTTTTTATAAATAACGACGTAGTTGTTACTGAATTAACATCGTTGGAATACCGGTGGTTAAAATACGATGAATACTCGTGGTCGACAAGATAGCACACAATTATTGCAATATTTTGAATTATTGATTCTTATGTAAGAAGGCACTACTCAATAATTATTACAGTAATTACTGTTCAATATTTTATTTTTCTGATTCAATAATTGCTACGTTAATATTTTATATTATTGTTGTTTCAATAATTATCATTGCACAGTATTTTCCATTATCAGATCAATAATTCATATTATTTGAATAATATTATTAGATAACATTATTGGCAATGTCTAGAAAGTTCTGTCAAGAAGAGGTTTGGTCACTTAATTGCGCGCCAGTAAGGAGAAATCCTTTTTGGAAAGCCCCCTCTTTCCTGGAAACTGTCTGGTTGTCATTATTATGATTATGTAATATTATTTGTGAATAATTAATTATTGATAAGGAAATATTTATTTGATGCGGATATAAATGATGAATTTATTTATTTTATGTGGTTATAATTGAAGGAATTAATGTTGAGGTGTTTTATCAGTATTTTTGTCGGAATGGAGGTATTAAAAAATTAAATCAGTGATCTTGCAATATATTGCGTGAGTTATAATTTTTAATCCAACCATTGGATCGTTGTGATTTTTGGATATGTTATACATATATAAGTTGAGTATATGTCCACAAATTTTGAACTGTTAAAAATGAATGTATGAATTGTTATGAATTTTAAGAGGTGACTGGTTCAGAAATTGTTGAAGTTTCAGAATTTATTATTTTGGTAAAAAATTCTAGAATGAGTGGGCCCCACCTATGGTTGGTGAAGAAATGTGCTGAAATTATAATTCAAATGTGGTGGGTGGCAATAGTAGCAGGTAAAGCCATCAGGTAGCAGGTCAAGTCTGCTTCGGCGTGCTAACATTTTCCTATAAATAGAGTGTTGAGTTAGAATTGAAAATCACACCAGAAACATAAGCTTTCTCTCTTTCTCTCTCTATATTATTGAGCGTATTTTGTGAGTATTTAGATTCTTTGAGAGTTGTTATTCAGTGCAAGGTTCCTTCGGCTTTACATTCCGGTCAGAAATACTGCTATTTCGAGGTAATGGATTTTAAAGGTTATTATGTTTTTCATGTTTCGTAATTTTTTCTGACCTTCAAAAATTTTGTAAAAATTTGAAATGATATTTTGATGAGTTTTCTCGATTGTGTCCAAAAATGACGATTTTTGGATGTATAGATTAGGAGTTATAGATTTTATGAGAAAAGACTATTTTAAAAGTAAACCCTTATAACTCCTTGCGATTAACTCCAAAATTGGTGAAATTTTTATTGGGAGTACATCTATATAACATCAGTATATCCTATAAATTTTGGAATTTTTGGGCAAAAGTACTATTTATGATAAATGTCTAAATATTCGGCAGTTTTGGCCATGTGAAAAATAGTAAATGAATTTTTTTTAAAAAATCGAGAAAAATATATGTTTAATATGAGACTATGTTCTGCTAAATTCCAGAAAAAAAAATTTGTTTGTACTAATTTGATATTTTTCATGAAAATAGACTAGTTATGAGTAAATAAATTAAATATGTTATATGAAATAACAAAATTGAAAAATAGGATTGTATGGCTTGAGAATCCTATATAAGGTATATGCAGATTTTTGATGAGGGTTTTGGTTATTGATGATGAAATCTTATGAGTTTGGCATTTTAGGATGATTAAATATATTATTTAGTAAAGTGTAAACAATTAAAATAAATTATTTATAAGTTTAAGAAATGATTAAGATATTGTGGTAATATTAATGATATTAGATTATGAGATAATTAAGTGATTTATAACATTTGGATTAAGGTGTTATAAATATTGATATGGATTTTATTGTGAAAGTTTATCTTTTTGTGTTGGGGTTCTTATTCATGAGTTTCTTATTCACGGGTACTATTCACGATAAAATTGGTTTTTTTTTGACCAAATTATCGTTGATTTATGAATCTTACTCTTGAAATTAAATCCATGTTTTGATCATATTGTTTTATTATCATATATAACATTTTTATAACCACGGTGAAGAAATTTCTCTTTGACTTGAGTGTAAAGATGGGTAGATTATTGGTATGATCGTGACTATGGGTTCTCTTTGGCGATGGTAAAAATGAATTGTTGATTGGTATGATCATGACCATTGAATTTACAATTGAATATTTTTAGCTTAAGTGCAAAGGTGAATTGATCAACATGGTTATAATTAGTGTTTATATAAATTCTGAAATGATTATATATTTCTTTGAGAGATTAATATCTTTGGCCCGTAGTGCAAAGATGACATGTTGTTGAATATCTTTGGCCTGTAGTGCAAAGATAAATTGTTGATGAATATCTTTGGCGTGTAGTGCAAAGATGACCTGTTGTTGAATATCTTTGGCCCGTAGTGCAAAGATGACCTGTTGTTGAATATCTTTGGCATGTAGTACAAAGATGAACTGTTAATGAATATCTTTGGCCTGTAGTGCAAAGATGAACTTATTAGTATGATTATGAATATGAATCGTGATTTGGTATAACCATGATCTTTGATGTTTTGTGTAAAGACATGTGATGAAAAATATCTTTCGTCTTGGATGAGAAGAAAATTAGAACTACAATTATGATTATGAGTTATTCACACGATATGAATGAGAGGATACATTGATCAATGTTACAGGGTTTAAGCATTGTTGGTAGACTTTTAACATGGAGAAGATAATAGACTTTATGGTCTATTTGACTCTTCTAATGGATTATTCATTCCGCTGCAACTATGGTTGAAAAGTTTTATCATCTACCATATGTTCTAAATCTCTGATTTATTGATGATGAAGGCTATTGATAATTTAATTATCTTTAGTCATGATATTCTTTATCGAAGCTAGTTGTGTTTCACCCTTTTGCTTCACAATTTCTTTCGGGTAATAAAAGTGTAAATTTGGGTCGAGCGGGGATAATGAGGGGAATAGTGTGGTGGTCCGAGACTATCAAAGTTTCTCAACACATTATAAAACGGCATGACATACAATATATAATTGTATTGAGGACCTAAGATGTGTGTGTCATATATTATACGTCACTTAATAATGGATTTTGGTGAACAACAATAGGGTGAGGTGAACCCAACTTTGGAAGGGTGTTTTGCCACTATCATACAAGATGTCTAATGACATACAATCTCGTGTTATCATAAAAAAAAGTTGTGCACATCCACTTGTTGAGTATATATACGAGCATTACCTATATTGTGACGCTCCCAAAATAAGTATACAACACCCATTCTGAGTCGCCAAATACATGGTACAGAAAGCAAACTACAACTTCAATAATACAATTGTCGTGCAAAATACGACAACACATACTGTGAGTTTAAATACAAATATTGTCTTCTAGACAATATCAACACTCAAATAAGCCCTCATTACAATTATTCATACACTATTTTACAAAAATAGTGAGGACTACTAAAACATCTTTCTAGAACCATTACTCCATACCCCGACTCGATCCTGCTATGTTCTCACCTCCTAAGAAGAAAAATGGAACAAAAAGGAAAAGGGTGAGCTCAACTAGCCCAGTAAAGAATATTATGACTAAGATAATATACAACAAATTATCATTAGTCTTCAACAGGGAAAAATATGATAGAATATAATAGACAACAAATTTTAGATCAACAAATGCAGCGAAAATAATAATCCATTAGAAGAGTCACGTAGAGAATGAATTCTACTATCTTCTAAGATTTAAAAGTGCATCATCAATATTTTATCCCTGTAACATCAATCAATATACATCTTTAATCAATATTCATCTTTGCACTACATGCCAAAATATTCATTTGTATCACCAGTTGGTCATGTTCATCTCAATACCTGTTCATCTTTGCACTACGGGCCAAAGATATTCATCAGTTAATCATTCATCTTTGCACTACAGGCCAAAGATATTCAGTAATATCATCATTTAAGGCTGAGGATGATAAAAAATATTTTAAAGAAAACAAATCCAGTGAGACAGATGGACAAATATTAGGGATTCGTATAAGAGTTTATCCAAGATCAATAATACTTCATAATAACCAATTGTGAAACAGAATTCAAAAATAACGATTAAAACAAGGATAAAATCAAAGATAGTAGCCAAAATAGACATCTTGGACAAAAAGGAAAATTTTTATTTTTTGGTGAATAGTGTCGTATTCATGAATAGTTTCGTATACGTGAATAGTACCGTATACATGAATAGTAACCCCGACACAAAAAGTTCCAAATTTGATTAAAACTTTCACCAATATTTCGGCATTATGATATTGAAGAAAATAATATCATTTAAGAAGAAAATAACATCCCTTACCTCAAAGAAACAGTACTTTGGAATGAAAGGTCGGAAGTGATGCTAAATGAAACTTGTACTGATCATCAACTCTCAAAGTATCTAAATAATCACAAAATACGCTCGATAATATAGAGAGAGAAAGAGAGAAAGCTTATGTTTCTGGTGTGATTTTCAATTCTAACTTAGCCCTCTATTTATAGGAAAATGTTAGCACGTCAAAGCAGACTTGACCTGCTACCGATGGTTTTACCTGCTACTATTGCCACCCACCACATTTGAAATAAAATTCAGCATATTTTTTTACCAACCACGAGTGGGGCCCACTCAATTCTAGAATTTTCCACCAAAATCATTTATAACCCTAATTTCTGAAGCAGTCACCTCTTAAAATTCATAACAAATTATTCGTTCATTTTTAACGGTTCAAAATTTGTGGACATATACCCAACTTATATATGTATAACATATTCAAAAATCACAACGATCCAACGGTCAGATTAAAAATTATAACTCATGCAATATATCGTAAAAATACTAATTTGATTTTTAATACCTCCATTCCGACAAAAATACAGATAAAACACCTCAACATTAACTCCTTCAATTATAATCATATAAAATAAATAAATCTATCATTTATATAAAATAAATATTTCCTTATCATATAAATCAATAATTAATTATTCACAAATAATATTATGTATAACAATTACAATTATAATAACAGGTAGTTCTCAGAATGAGGGGCTTTCAATAAGGATATCTCCACTTGGCGCATGCAAATTAGATGACCTAATCTCTCCTTGATGAGAACTTTCTAGACATTATCAATAATGTTATCTAATAATATTATTCAAATAATATGAATTATTGATCTAATAATGGAAAATACAAAGTCAAAGTGACAATTATTAAAACAACAATAATATAAAATATCAACGCAGCAATTATTGAATCAATAAAATAAAATATTAAACAGTAACTACTGTAACAATTATTGAGTAGTGTCTTCTTATGCAAGGATCAATAATTCAAAAATATTGTGCAATACCGCGTGCTACTGTGCAACCACGCATATTACTGTATTTTAACCACCGGGTATTCTAACAGTGTTAACGGTAACGATTACGCCGTTATTTGTCAAAACTCAATTTGTCGTTTTCTTCATCCGATAGTTATTCATTATGGGCCCAAAATGATCTACTACATGGTTATGCGAATATTCCGACAAAGAAAAATATTCTACAACCAAACGAATATTCCCCGACAGAAATGATATTTTATAACCACTTGCTTATTTTGCAAAATTTGCACATTTCACCCATAACTAAAGCATTATATCAAATTAACACCGTATTAATTTAGAATAATGAATAGAGGAAAATTCAATTTTATTTATAATAACATCTTATGGCTTGAGATGACAGTGATTGATTTTAATGGTTTGGTTGCTTAAATTTGCATAATAGGTTGGTTAGGAATATGAAAGCTAACAACCTTATTTAAAATAATCAATTTTGCATGATGAGTAGTTAACCAATCAATCCCTAGAATTACGTCAAATGCAAGTATTTTCAATGAAATAAGATCGACAGGTAATGTGAGGATACCGATTTGAACCAAACAAGACTTATAAACAGTGGATGTAATGAAGGTTTCTCCCAACGGAGTTTCAACATATAAGTCAAAGTCTAATTTCTCCGGAGTCAATTTTAAACGTTGAGCACAAGTAGGAGAAATAAAAGAATGGGTAGAACTGGTATCAAATAAGGTATATACTTCGCTAGAGTTTATGATAAGCTTACCCGTGATGACCTCATTCTCGGTTCCTTGCTACGGAGGTCACGACAAACGCCTTCTACCTTTGCACCACTGGCTTTGACTTTTCTGGGACGACCTTTGGTGCCTTCTTCCCAGCTGGACTTGTCTTCGGTGAACGACAAAATCGGGCTAGGTGTCCTTCTCTTCCACAATTTTAACATGCTTTGGATGGCATCGCGCTATTTGACCGATATGTCCCTCCTCCGCATTTGAAGCATATAATAGGTGGTCGTTTTCCTTCTTAATAATGGGTGATGGTGCCGACGTCTTTCCATCATTGTTGAATCTCTCTTCTTGAAATGTTCATTCTTATTGTTTTGGCCATGATTACCACCAAGTGGTTACCATTTCGCATGTTGATTCCTCCACGCTTATTGTCACCGCTTTGATGATCGCTATCACCGGTATTATCATTTTGTTGGTCGCTTTCTCTTTTGGTGGGTTGACTCATTATCGCGTTCCAATAACTGAGCCCTATTAACAACATCTAAATACAAACACAGTTTATGAGAGATAAGGTATTGACGTATCTAAGGTTTCAAACCTCTTAGAAACATTCGCGTCATTCTCTCCTCATTATCAACCAAATGGGACGCAAACTGGGACAACTCGGCAAACTTGGCTTCGTACTGTGACACGGTCATGTTGTTTTGCTCAAGCTTGATGAACTCTACCTCTTTCATGTGACGAATACTTTCGGGAAAGTACTTGTCGTTGAACAGTTCTTGAAACTTCTCCCAAGACATCTTCGGTCATGGCAGGAGTGAGTACGCTTTACTGATTCCCACCGTAATCCGCCTGCGCGCAACATGAAGGTGGCAAAGGAACCTTTTGCTCCTCGGAGCAACCCAAGACATCAAATATCTTGTTGATCTGCTGTTTTATCCACGCTCACGCCTTAAGTGGTTTTGGCTCACCAAAAACTCCGGTGGTCCCAGCTCCTTGAAGCTGTTTGGCGGTGGACCGGTCCGAGAGTTGCCGATGTTTTCACCGCATTTTGATGTGAGCCGCTCTCGCTTTGATGTTGCATGAATTGTATGAAGCCTCAGAACATTCCATCGTTCATCATTTGGTCAGTGTTGTTGTTTGCATGAGGATTGTCGCCTTCCTGATGCACATTGTCCTGGTTATTGATCTATGGAGACTCAACGGTCTCCTGTGCTCCATTGATGTTCTCAACATTCTCGGATGCCATTTTCAAAAATCGCCACAAAAAAGGGTTAATTAACATATCACATATTAACCCTATACTACGAATTTCCAAACCAATTAAATAACAAATAAACTTAAGTAGTCATACATACTAGCGAAGGAATTTTCCGTCTCTCCCCTCCTAGTTCTTATCTCACATCTTAGCCAAGGATCATATCCCTAAGCTTTGATACCAACTGTGACGCCCCCAAAATAGGTATACATCACCCATCTTGGGTCGCCAGATACATGGTGCAGAATACAAATACAATCTTTAATATACAACAAGAAAGTCGTGAGTTTTAATACAAATATTATCTTACATAAATATCCACTCTCGTAATAAGTCCTCATTACATTTATTGTCACACTATTTAATGTAATAGTGAGGACTACTAATACTATCATCTAGACCATCACTCCGTCCCCCCGACTAGTCCTTGCTACGTTCTCATTTCTCAAGAGAACGGGTGAAAGAAAGGTGAGCTCAACTAGCCCAAGAAGAAATATTATGACTAAGATAATGCAGGATAAATTATCATTAGCCTTTAACAATGTTAAACCGATAAAATACAATAGACAACAAGCTTAACTGCAAATGAATAAGCAATCCATTAAAAGAGTCAAGTAGAGAATAAAATCTACTATCTTTTATGATTTAAAAGTTTTTCATCACTTTTATCACGAGACTCGACTTAATAAATAATCCACATCATCCCCGCACTACTACCAAGGATATTCATTGTGGTCACGACCACAAATTATCCATGCACTACGGCCAAGGATATTCGTGTATTCATCAATGGTCATGATCATGCCAACAACTGTCCATCAATGCACTACGGGCCAATGAGGACTTTTACCACATCATTTGTAACATTACGATCATGATTATACCGAATAATCCATGGTCATAATCATACCAAGTCCATCTATGTACTACAGGCCACAGATGACTTTAAAAAAATATAAACATGAGGATGATGACAATGATATAAGAATTCAATAAAACAAGTTCAAGAATTAGTTTATCCAGGAACTAATAACGTCCAAATTGTCAACATGATACTTCTTTGTAAAGTAAAATTCAAGAATGCTCAGAAGAATATTTCCATGAAAAGATACTGGATGAAGCGCAAATATCAAGGATATTCCACTAATTTCATGGAGTATAGAAGTCAAAACTTTAACCAACTGAGTATAATAAGGAATTAAATAACAAAAGAAATCACCAGGCATGTGATAGATAGCACATGCAGGTTATTCTAATAGAATAATAAATACGGAACTGTGTCCCGTGAAAACGCATGGCAGACAGGATATTCCAACAAAGATAATAAAGAATGGAATAACATAAGAATTTCACCAAGTATAGGGGACTCGTGTATACAAAAGTTATTCCAATGTAATAATAAAGAGCGGAACCAAGTCAAGTCCCACAGAAACGCCTAAAATGGATATTTCAACAAAGATAATAAAGAATGGAATAACATAAGATTTCACCAAGTATAGGAGTCTGCGTGACACAAAAGTTATTCCAACAAAATAATAAAGATGGAACCAGTCGGCGTAAAGCGTATGAGGCGGTGAGGATATTCCAATGTAATAATAAAGAATGGAATAACATAAGGATTTCACCAAGTATAGGTATGCCACAGCGTATACAAAGTTATTTCAATGTAATAATAAAAATAGAATAATGTAAGTTCTCTTCATGAATAAGAAAGAATAACACCTCTTACCGTAGTAAAAGACACTAGATATCAAGAAGTAGTGAAGTAGCGAATACTCTTCTTCTTTTCTCTATAATTTCTCTCTCTAGAGTTTCAAAGTGAATTAAGTAAGAAATAATGAAGGAATGAGCTTCTATTTATAGAAGAATGGATTGAATAGTAACTAATTAATTCTGAGCGGTCCAAATTGATTTACTTTTAAGCAGACGATTGATTGATTTACTATTAAAACTTAAAGCAACGGTCCATACTTGATTTACTATTAAAACTTTAAACCAATGATCCATATTGATTCACTATTATAACTTTCCACCAAGTGGTCCATATTGATTCACTAATATAACTTCAACCATGATTAAAAAAATTAGCACATCTCCTCGTTGAATAATATTGTACCCAAATAATTAATGCACAATACTAGAGTGAATAGTAATCGAGTGAATAGTAACTCGTGAATAGTAACTCATGAATAGTAACTTCGTGAATAGTATAAAACACCTAAAAGTTTCCCAAATAATTGGATTGAACAATATAACCTCCAGACATCAATTATCATCGAAATAGATGTCAATTTCTACTAACACAAATAATCCCAACACAATGAAACTATCAAATTCATCTTTAATCAACACAAACTTATTCATCATTAATATTATAACTCACAATATTTAGCAAACGAGTTGTTCCCAGAAAAGATGTGCTAAAGCGAGAGTTCTAATAGGAATATTGTCATTTAGACAATATCCATACTCAAGGAGTCCTCATTACATTTATTGTCACACTATTTTAATGTAATAGTGAGGACTACTAATGCTATCTTGGGACCATCACTCTTTTCCCCGACTCGTCCATTTATATTCTCATTTCACGAAGAGACGGTGAAAGAAAGAAAGGGTGAGCTTAACTAGCCCAAAGAAGAAATATTATAACTAAGATAATGCGTAATAAATTAGCAATAGTCTTCAACAATGTTAAACCGATAAAATACAATAGACAACCGGTTTAAGCTGCTGCAATGAATATTTAATCCATTAAAAGAGTCAAGTAGAAAATAAAGTCTACTATCTTTTAGGTTTTAAAAGGTTTTCATCAATTTTTATCACTAAGACTCAGCTTAAATGAATAAACCACAATATCTAATCATCCCCTCGCCACGGTCAAGGATTTTCATCAAATTATCAATGGTCATGACTATACCGAATCACCCCCGGTCATAATCATACCAAAAACTATCCATCATCGCATTACAGGGCCATCGAGGACTTTTGTCACATCATTTATATCAAGCCATGATTATCTTGAATGATCCTCGGTCATAATCATACTAAGTTCATCTACGCACGTAAGCCAAAGATAACATAATATAACATGAGGATGATAACAATGACATAATAATTCAATAAAACAAGTTCACGAATTAATTTATTCAGAACTAATAACGTCCAAATTGTCAACATGATCATCGCTTTGTAGAGAGTAAAATTCAAGAATGCTCGGAAAAATATATTCATTAAAATCTTTGGATGAAGCTTAAATATCAAGGATATTCTACTAAATTCATGGAGTATAAGTCAAAATTTTAACCAACCGAGTATAATAATAATGAAATAACAAAAGAAATCACCATAAATGCGGTACTTGGCATAGGCAAGTTATTCCAATAGAATAATAAAGAGCAGAATAATAAAGATTTTAACCAGTCCCACAGAAAGCCTGAACAAGGATGTTCAACGGAATAATAAAATAATAGAAGAATGTCACCAAATATAGGGATTCCAGATATACAAAGTTATTCCAATAGAATAATAAGCAATGGAATAACAACAGTTCTCTTCATGAATAAGAAAGAATAATACCCTTTACGAGTACAATAAATAATATTTCTACCTTAGAAGAACCGAATATTAGAAAAGTGAAGTAGCGAGAATACTTTTCTTCTTTCTCTCTATAGTTTCTCTCTACAGAGTTTCAATGAATTCGTAAGAAATAATGAAGGAATGAGCTTTCATTTATAGAAAACCGAGGGTGGCTCTTGGTCTTAACGAAGGGTCAAAATGACTCTTGGTAATATCAAGAGACAACTACTATTTGCGAAGGGTAATTAACCTTTGGAACAAGAAGAGGCGATTAACTCTTGGTAATATGAAGGGACAACTACTATTTATGAAGGGGTAATTACTATCGACGAAGGTAATTACTATCGACGAAGGTAAATACTATTGAAGAAGGTAATTACTATCGATTGAAGGTAAATACTATCGATTGAAGGTAATTACTATTCACAAAGGTAATTACTATTTTCAAAGGTAATTATCGATTGTGAAGGTAAATACTATTTACAAAGGTAATTACTATTTACAAAGGTAATTACTTATCGTGAAGAGACTCTTAGATGATGACATATGGCCCCCATAAAAAAATCAAACTTGCCACAAACGCCTCATAATGACTCTTTATATACATCAAGGATTGAATAAATATTACCACAAATCATTTTATTTTTAATCAACACATTTTTAATCTTTCAACAATTATTAATCATTTTTAACTTGTCGTTTTAATTATTGATTTAATACTATAACATATTATCTGAGATGATATTGTGACAATAATTGAATCAATAATATAAGAGATATGATGCAAGAATTACTATAGCAATAATTGAGCATGGTGAGTGACTTCTCACGTAAGCATCAATAATCAATCTGGTGTCTTCTTATGCAACCACGCAGACATCGTACTTTTACCACCAAGGGTAGTTCAACAGCTTTTAACGGTAACACCTCCATAGTTATTTTTATAGAAAGATAATTTTTTGTCGTTTTCTAACTACGACAATACTCCGATTCATGGGGTCCAATTAATGATTGGTAGTCGTATGAATATTCCCGAACAAAAGAATATTCCCAAACCAAACGAATATTTTATAACAACTTGCTTACTTTTGCAAAATTTATAAATATTACCCACAACTATAACATTATATCAAATTTATTCCATAATATTCAAAAATAATATTTATAGAAAATTCATCTTTATTTATAAAAGTTTGGGGTCTTACAACCTCCCTTCTTATGAAATTTTGCCCTCGAAATTAGGGAATGCGCGTACGATATGATAAAGAGGTGAGGATACCTTGAATACCTTTATCGTTAAAAATATTAAATTCATCTTCACAATCCTACCAAAGATATTCATTAACAATTCATCTTTGCACCACAGCCAAAGATATACAATCAGTAAAACCAATAATCCGAGACGCACTTAATAAGTATCACGACCACGAATTATCCATGCACCATCGCCAAGGATATTCGTGTTTTCAAATATGGTAATGATTATACCTAATAATCCTTGGTCATAATCATACCAAGTCTATCAATGCACTACTGACTAAAGATGACTTTTTACCACATCCATGAATTAATATTTTATTCACGAGACTCATTTCAATAATTAATCCATATCATCGAATCATCCCCGCACTGAGGTGCCAAGGATATTCATTAGTATCACGACCACAAATTATCCATGCACTACTACCAAAGATAATCGTATTCATTAGTATCACGACCACAAATTATCCATGACTACTACCAAAGATAATCGTGTATTCATTAGTATCACGACCACAAATAATCCATGCACTACTACCAAAGATAATCGTGTTTTCAATTACGGTTATGATTATACCGAACAATCCTTGGTCATAATCATACCAAGTCCATCTATTCACGTAAGTCACGGATGACTTTCAACTGATATAAGTAATGAGGATAATGATATAAAGAATCAATCAAATGAGATAAAGGATAAATATTAAACATTTATAATATAATTTATCCAGATTCAAGAATATCCCCATGTTATCAATCACTTAATAATCTCATAATCTAATATCATTAATATTATAACAATATTTTAATCACTTCTTAAATTTATAAACAATTTATCTCAATTGTTTACGCTTTTACCATATAATGCATTTAATCATTCAAAAATGCCATACTCATAAGATATCATCACCAATTATCAAATCCTCACCAAAAAATATGCATATACTCTATATAGGATTCTCTAGCCATAAAATCCTATTTTCAACTTTGTTACTTCACATAACATATTTAACTCATATGTTCGTAACTAAACTATTTTCATGAAAAATACCAAATCAGTCCCAAAAATATTTCTTTTCTGGGATTTAGCATAATATAGTCTCATGATGAAAATATATTTTCTCCAGAATTTTTAAAATTCATTTACTATTTTTCAAAAATTAATTTCTAATTAATTCCTTAAGAAATTAGCTACCTCAAGTTTAACTCCAAAAATTCCCAAATCTTGGCAGGACCTTACACATGTTAATGTGAGCCTCGATTTAAATTTCATGGTCATTGGAATTATAGAACTCCGCCATGACATTTTTAAATCAAAAAAACCTAAATATTGAAATGGTCATAACTTGTTCATTTTATGTCAGAATGAGCTCATTTTTGGACAGGAGGTACTTTATAACATATATTTTCATGTCCCAAAAGGCCATAATTTTTCACATAAATTTAGTGGCCGAAACAGCCCCTTAAAGTTTCTAGGCAAGTAGCGTTTTTTGTAATTTATAGCTTTGAACTCTTTTGCTAAATTAGGTCACACGAAAATCTACAAACACCTTTTCCAAAGTGATTCCACTTGGATAAGCTACAAAACTCATAGATTTAACTCTAGGACTTGACCACACTCAAGAATTCAAAATATAATAGGAGATATGGTCAATTGAATTTCATGTTACGCTTTTTATCAAAATCGATTTTTCAACCCTTTGTGATTTCTAAGAAACTTTCATGTTTTCACATAATAACCACATAACTCATCATAACACTTACTAATACTTCATATACCCATGATTTTCATTAGTCCAATGCTTTTATTATGACTTTCATCATAATCCTCGTAAATGATCCTTTTAGTTGAAGAAATATTTGAGGGTTTAAGAAATGGGTTTTATCTTTGGGGTCAATACAAAATTCGATTTCACGCTCTAGGGTAGGCTAGAAATCTTCAAGAATACGTCAAGAAATTTATTAATGATAGAAATATCATTCAAAATCGCTACTCTTATCCAAGACTTGGATAAGACGTTACATTGATACCAACTTGTGACTTCTATCCTTTAACCTAGATAAGACCTCACAATGATACCTATCAACTTGTCATCGTCATTCACGACGCCGCCTACTGAGAAAGTCCGGCTTCGGTGCATTCCACACAAGGAAGTCAACAACGAAAGGATCGGGGCTCTTTACTTATGGCTCGATATAACAAATGATTAACTTTAGGGTTTGGTTACTTTGAATTCAGATAACAAGGTTGGTTAGGAATATGAAAGCTAACAACCTTACAAAAAGAATAATAAGTAGTTAATCAATCGTTTTCAAAAATTACCTCAAAGGCAAGTATTTTCAAAGAGATAAGATCGTGAAAGTGTTTATTTGAAACAACAAGATTAATAAGCAAATTGGAGGTAACGAAGGTTTCTCCCAACGAAGTTTCAATAGATAAATCAAAGTCTAATTTTTTTGAGTCAAATTTAAACATTGAACACAACTAGGTAGAATAAAAGAGTGGGTAGAACTTGTATTGAATAAAGTATAGACTTCGTAATAATTTATAATTAATTTACCCGTAATAACTTCGTTCGGGTTTTTCTCGAATAAACGCTCTCGCTTAAATTACCGAAGTTTAACTTTACTATAGGTACATTCCACCCTTAAGTGCTTCTTCACATTCCGATCCATGATTTGAATCATTATTCTCCGATCCATATCGAATTAGGGTTGATTGCTATGCATTGTGGTAATTCGAATTCGATGTTAGGTTCTCCCAATTCTTTGTCCAAAAAGCAAAGTCCATTTCATCTATTTTGGCTTTATTGGATTGGGACGTATTTTTCTACACTATCAACGCGTTGTGCAACTTTTACCCATGCATCGTCTATTCTCCTTCGTTCATTGTTTTTTTTCAAATTTGATCTTTGATTTTTTAAATTCTCGATTCAACTTTAAAATCTTACCACCGCCAAAGTGTGATTTTGTTCGAGCATCACATATTGGGTAACCCAATTTTGAATTGTTGTATCCCTTTGTTCCACTAATCGTTTGTTGTTCTTCAACTCGTTCTTCTAGCTCACGAACACGATTTTGTAATTCTAAGTTTTGATCATAAATTTCTTCTAACAATTCTCCTCGTGTTCCTCTTCTTCTTCCTCTTCTTCCTCACTCTCACCGCTACCTCTGCAACTAGCTAAGGTGCAACAATTAGTTCTTCATTCACTACGTGGATATCTCTAATTTGTTCCTCGTCGACACCTTTGCATTAACACGATTAGTGATTAAAGGTGTCACAACGGTCACATTTACTCCATTGTGAATATTTTAAATTTGCCATTTCCAAACACCGCCACAACACAAGGGTTAATTAATATATCAAATATTATCTGTAAGACCCCGAAATTTTTAAATAAAAAGGAATTTCCTTTATTTATTATTTTGAAATAGTAAGGGTTGATTTGATTAATGTGGAAGTTAAGGGTTAAATACATAAATATTTCAAAATAAGCAAGTGGTTATAAAATATTCATTATCGCTTGGGAATATTCGTTTGGTCGTGGAATATTAAATGTCGGGGAATATTAAATGCACTCACAGCGTAGCCATGTGTGGGCCCCATAACGGAAAGTGATTGGATGAAGAAAACGACAAATATAAGTTGTTTTTAAATAACTGGCGTAGTTATTCATCATTAATCATCGTTAAAATACCCGGTGGTTAAAACACACTAATAACGCGTTGTTGAACAAGTAGCACCAGTATTGCACCAATTATTGATTCTTACGTAAGAAAGCCTTTACTCAATAATGGTTCTGATGTAATTCTTTATTCGAATTATTTTATTGAGTTAATAATTCTTTGCGTTGATATTTTATATTCATTGTTGTTTCAATAATTGTCATTACACAGTATCTTTCATTATCGAAGCAATAATTCATATTATCTGAATAATATTATTAGATAACATTATTGGCAATGTCTAGAAAGTTACATACAAGGAGAGGTTTGGTCACCTAATTCATGCCAAGAAGAAGAAATTCTTATTGGAAAGCCCCTCTTTCCGGGAGGCGCACGGTTGTCAATATTGTGATTACGTAATATTATTTGTGAATAATTAATTATTGATTTATATGATGAGGAAAATATTGATTTTATGTGGATATAGATGGAGAAAATTTTTAAAATGACAATTGTTGAAAATTAATATTTTATCTTTTTCGATAAAATAATAATTTTTTTAACGGTGATATTTTTACAATGAATGTGGGATATATGAGTATATGAGGAGAAAGAGTATTTTTGTGGCATTAAATGTTTAACACATATTTTGTGTGTTGGTGGACACAATTATTGACCGAAATTTGATTATAGCTTGTAAAATCACCCGTTTGTGGATTTCGGTCAATTTCTATTTGGAATTTGGAAAAACTTTCTTCTGCAAAGTTGTAGAGAATTGAATTTCCTATAAAAACTCGCGAGATTCGAATTTTCTGATGAAAGGGCTATTTATTATGAATTATTGAAGTTCTGAAGTTCCGAAATAATTGATTTTTGGAAGTTTTAAAATATTTTTAATTACAAAAACGTTTTTTTCATTTTTGAAACTCATTTAACATGTGGTTAGGAGGCTGAATTCAGATTGTTAGTGTGCGTATGAAGTTGTGGAAAAATTATAATATATTATATTAAATTTTACGCTTTGGTGTTCTAAGCAATTTCTATAAATAGGGTCTTAGGTTAGAATTGAAAATCACAATTTAAATCAAGTTTTCTCTCTATATTATCGAGTTTATTCTTGTGAGTATTTTGAGTATACTTTGAGTATTGCTATCTGGTGCAAGTCCAAGTCATAGCTTTATATCCTGTGTTTCAATAAGAAATCTTGATCTTTCGAGGTAAGTGGATATTATTTTTTTTTCAGTAATGATATGATTTCTTCAATATCATTATCTTTGAAATGTTGATCTGAAGTTTTTATCAAATTTGGAACTTTTTCATGTCGGGGTTACTATTCATGGGTTCTTATTCATGAGTTACTATTCACGAGTTACTATTCATGAGTTCTTATTCACGAGTTCTATTCATTTAGTACTATTAATGAAAGCGTGAAGATGTTTTTGTGGAATTTCTATCTTTTGGTGTCTGAGTTACTATTCACGATACTCAAGACTATTCACATTATCTGATCTTATTCATCGAAAAATAAAATTTCTTCTTTTCGTCTAAAACATCTATTCGGATACTAACTCTGATTGTATCCATGTTTTGATCATTCTTGAATTTTACACCACTATGATTATTTTTGAGGTATTTTTGGGCGTGGATAAAACCAAGTACGAATCCTTAATCCTTAATCCTTAGTCCTTGTCATTTTGTTTCACTGGATTCGTTTCTTTAAAAATATTTTCATCATCCTCGGTCTTAAATGATGATATTATTGAATATCTTTGGCCCTGTAGTGCAAAGATGAATGATTTCGAAGAATATCTTTGGCACTGTAGAGTGCAAAGATGAGCAGTGTTGAGATGAACATGACCGATTGATTAATATCTTTGGCTCAGTAGTGCAAAGATGAGCAGTGTTTAAATGAATATGACTAATGATGAATATCTTTGGCACGTAGTGCAAAAGATGAATATTTGATTCCAGATGTATATTGATTGATGTTACTGAGGATAAAATATTGATGATGGACTGTTAAATTCATAGATTATAGTAGATTTCATTCTCTACGTAATTATTATTTCATTTGCGAATATTGATCGAAACTTGTTGCCTATTCAGATTCTATCGATTTTTCCTGTTGAAGACTAACGATAATTTGTTGTATATTATCTTAGTCATAATATTCTTTCTTGGGCTAGTTGAGCTCACCCTTTTCCTTGTTGTTCCATTTTTCTTCTCGGGAGGCGAGAATGTAGCGAGTCTTAGTCGGGGTATGGAATGAAGGTTACAGAGAGAGTTGTTTAGTAGTCCTCACCATTTTTGTAAAATAATGAATCAATAATTATGATGGGGATTTATTTGTATGTGGATATTGTCTAGAAGACAATATTATATTTAAACTCACTTCGGTATATATTGTCGTATTTCACACGACATTTGTATTATTGAAGTTGTAGTTTATTTTTTGTACCATGTATTTGGCATTTCGAATGGGTGTTGTGTATACCTATTTTGGGGGCGTCACGATTGGTATCGAGCTTAGGGATATGATCTCTGGCGGAGATCGGGAATAGAACTAGGAGGGAGAGAGGCGAGTAAATCCTTCGCTAGTGTGTCCTACCTAAGCTTATTTGTTAGTTGGTCAAGATATATAGGGATATTATGTCATATATTGATTTCCTTAATTAACCCTTATTTTATGATGATTTGAGAATGTCGACCGAGAATATTAATGATGGAGTAAATGAGACCAGTGGAGATGCCTCTCACTCACCAACGAGGAGAGCGTCTGCAACAGTGGTAATGTTCTCTCCTGTGAACAACACACTGTGGCGAGATGATGAGCGAGGGATGTTTAGAAGCTTTTTGCGATTCATGCAAAATCGCACGAGGAGACTCGTGTTCAAAATCTGAGGAGGAAATGATAGCAATTCACGGGTGGTCATGACCCAAGCCGATTCTAAAGAGTTGGGACCACTGACTGGGGGAAAGCGGATCCCGATTAAAGCGGAGCGTGGGTCAAACAAATTACCAAGATATTCGATGTCTTGGGATGCACGGAGGAACAGAAAGTTCCATTCGCCACCTTTATGTTTCCGATGGCGAGGCAGACATTCTTGGTGGGAATCGTGAAGCGTACCCATCCATTTGCACTCGGCGTATGTCATGGGAGACGCGTTTGAAGCAGTTCAATGACAAGTACTTCCCGAAAGTATTCGTTATATGAAGGAAGTGGAGTTTATTAGACTAGAGCAGAATAAATGGCGGTGTCCCAAAGACGAGGGCGAAGTTCGGCGGAGTTATCGAGTTTGCACCTCATTTGGTGGAGAATGAGGAGCGTATGACGCGGATGTTTCGAGAGGTTTGAAACCCGACATACGTCAAGATCTCATTTCTCATAAATTTTCTCTCTATTCGGATGTTGTCAATGGGGCTCAATTGTTAGAGCGAGATAACGATGTACGTTCAACCGAGGGACCATAACCGAGGATCGTCATCAAGATGGCGAGCCATCGTAATAACGATAACCAAATGAAGAAAGAAGAATACGACAGATGGCGGTAACCACTCCGGTGGTAATCGTGGCCATGAAAATAGAAGAAGCGAGTCTGGGAGGAGATTTTAAAAGAGGAGATTCAACAACGACCATGTGAAGACATCACGCCAAAGAAGCAACTAGTTTTAAGGGAGGAGAAGCGACCCACCGGTCGTATATGTTACAAATGCGGAAAGAGGGACATATCACCCCAAAGCCCGCCCACAGCAGTTTAAGGTATGCTATAATTGTGGAAAGGAAGGACATATCACCGAGATTAGACGAAGAATGAAACCCATCCAATGAGAATGGTGACTCAAAAGGATGTCCCGAGAAAAGTCAAAGTCAGCGGTTCTTGGAAGAAGCGTTTTTGTCGTGGCCGGTCAAAATGCAAGGAAACGAACGAAGTTAGCATGCAGGTTAGTTAATTATAAATTCTTTGCGAAGTATATACCTTACTAGATATCGGTTCTACCCATTCTTTTATCTCTCTTACTTGCATTTCAACGTTTGAACTTGACTACGGAGAAATTAGACTTTGACCTATCTGTGGAGACTCCATTAGGAGAAACTTTCATTACATCCGTTGTTTAAAAATCTTGCTTGATTCAAGTTGGCACTATCACATTACACCGTTAACCTTATTTCTATTGAGATATTTGCTATTGATGTGATTTTAAGGTTAACTACTCATCATGCCAAATTGATTGCTTTTGTAAGGTTGTTAGTTTTCATATTCCTAAGCAAACCGTTATTCAATTCAAGCAATCAAACCATTGTAGTCAAACATTTTCATATCAAGCCATGAAGTCATTCGTTTATTACGGATGTCAAGTTTTCTTAGTCCATGTTATTGATTTGAATAAAGACACGCCGATTTGAATAATATTCTGTTGTTATTGATTTTTCCCGACGTATTTCTGAAGAATTTCTTGGCTTACTCCCAAAGCTTCGATATTAAATTTTGTATCGACTTTGACCTTTAGACAAAACTCATTTCTAAAATCTCATATCGAATGGCTCTATTGAACTTCGAGAGTTAAAAATTCAACTATAGAATTTGGTACTGAGCCTTTATTTTGTGACTTCCTTTGTGGAATTCACCTAAGCTAGACTCTCTGTAGGGACGTCATATTCGATGCGATAGTAAAGCTGATAGGTGTCATTGTGACGTGCTTATCCAAGATTGGGATATGAGTCACGGTTGAGAGCAACCTAAGTCGATTATCGAAAGACGTAGCTTTCAGGCTTAGTTGGTTATTATCGGAGATTCGTTGAAGGATATTCTCGAATCGCTATTCCATTAACGCAAATGGTGACTCGTAGAGATACAAAATTCGAATGGAGCAAGGAATGTGGGAAGAGCTTGAAGAACTCAAGAGGAGACTCATTTCAAAGACATGTTACGATCGTGCCATCCCTGGAAAAGCGACGTGGTAGGCGACGCGATGAGTAGAAGATCATATGCGGAAGGAAAGTGCGATGATGTCAAGTATACGACATAGAGCCAACTTTAATAGAAAAGTTAAGATTGCTCGAGCCAATAGGCAGGAGTTGATGCGTATGAAGAAGAAAGTACAAGAAGGAGCTATTCCAAAGCGAGAATTGATGAAGAAGGAATACTTGAGTCCACTCTAGACTTTGTGTTCTAACGACTCGATTTGAAGTACAAGATTATGATGGAGGCACACAATACGCCATTTGCAATCCATCTGGAAGTACTAAAATGTATCGTGATCTTGACATACATTTTGGTGGAACAATATGAAGAGAGAGATTGCAAAGTTTATCTCGATGTGTTTAACTTGCTTAACGTGTAAAGGCGGAGCATCTTGTACCTAAGGGTCCGTTGCAACCACTTGAGATTAGGAATGGAAGTGGGAACACATTACTATGGATTTCGTTATGGGTCTTCCTGCGGTTTCTCAAGGCATCAATGCTTATTTGGGTTATTAGATTAACCAAGTCCGCTCATTTCTTACCGATACGAGAGACTTATTCCTTGAACGTCTTTCTCGTATATGACGTAAATGCGATTGTGAGATTGCATGGCATGCCGATATCCATAGTTTTAGATCGTGACCCAAGATTCACTTCATGATTTTGGGTTAGTTTGGCAGAAAAGCTATGGGCGCGAATTTCTGATTCGATTTGGCATACCATCCTCAAACGGATGGGCAATCGAAAGGACTACTCAAACTCTTGAAGATATATTAAAACTCGTGTCCTAGATTTCAAAGGAAGTTGGGATAAGTACTTGCCATTGGTGGAATTCTCATACAACAATAGTTATTAAACAAATATAGGCATGGTTCCATTGAAGCATTATATGGGACGAAAATGTCGTTCTCCAATATGTTGGGATGAGGTGGGTGAAGCAACATTGTTGGGACCCGAAAGTTAAGACGTATGACTACTAGAAAAGATCCAAATGATTCGACAACGATATAAAAGCGGCACAAGATCGACAAAAAGAGTTATGCGGATCTTCATCGAAAGGACGTGGAATTTAATGTAGGGGATCATGTATTGTTGCGAGTTGCTTTCCATGGAAGGAGTTACAAGATTTGGGAGAGAGGAAAGCTCAATCCACGATTTATCGGTCCATTTCAAATTCTTGACCGAGTAGGAAATGTAGCCTATAGACTTGCGTTACCTCGAAAGTATGTCTCGTGTTCATAATGTGTTTCACATATCGTACTTCGTAAATATGTGAAAGACCCGAACCACGTTATAGAGTTAGAACCCGGACGAGATATAGAAGACTTAGCGTATGAGGAGGTACTGTCAAGATTTTGGATAGGAAGGAGCATGTCCTACGCTGTGAAAGGTTATACCACAAGTTAAAGTTTTGTGGAGGAATCATGCTATAGAGAAATGACACGGGAATTGAAAGCGGAAATGAAAGCGAGGTATCCTCACCTTTTCGAAACAACAGTACGTCACGTCCAATTTCGAGGACGAAATTTCATAAGGAGGGAGGTTGTAAGACCTCAAATTTTTAAATAAAAGGAATTTCCTTTATTTATTATTTTGAAATAGTAAGGGTTGATTTGATTAATGGGGATAGTTAAGGGTTAAATACGCAAATATTTCAAAATAAGCAAGTGGTTATAAAATATTCATTATCGTCGGGAATATTCGTTTGGTCGTGGAATATTAAATCTTTGTCGAGGGAATATTAAATGCTGACAGCCTTGACCGTGTGTGGCCCCATAACTGGAAAGTGATTGGATGAAAAACGACAAATATAAGTTGTTTTTAAATACTACAGGCGTAGTTATCAACAATTTATCTTTGTTAAAATACCCGGTGGTTAAAACACACTAATCGCGTTGTTGAGCAAATAAGAGATACGATATTGCACCAATTATTGATTCTTACGTAAGAAGGCTTACTCAATAATGGTTACTGATAATTCTTATTCAAGTATTTTATTGAGTTAATAATTGCTGCGTTGATATTTTATATTCTTTGTTGTTTCAATAATTGTCATTACACGGTATCTTTCATTATCGAAGCAATAATTCATATTATCCGAATAATATTATTAGATAACATTATTGGCGATGTCTAGAAAGTTACATACAAGGAGAGGTTTGGTCACCTAATTCTTGTGCCAAGAAGAAATTCTTATTGGAAAGCCCCCTCTTTCTGGAGCGCACGGTTGTCAATATTGTGATTCGTAATATTATTTGTGAATAATTAATTATTGATTTATATGATAAGGAAAATATTGATTTTATGTGGATATAGATGGAGAAAATTTTTAAAATGACAATTGTTGAAAATTAATATTTTATCTTTTTCGATAAAATAATAATATATTAACTGGTGATATTTTTTACAATGAATGTGGGATATATGAGTATATGAGGAGAAAGAGTATTTTGTGGCATTAAATGTTTAACACATATTTTGTGTGTTGGTGGACACAATTATTGAATAGAAATTTGATTATAACTTGTAAAATCACCCGTTTGTGGATTTCGGTCAATTTCTATTTGGAATTTGGAAAAACTTTCTTCTGCAAAGTTGTAGAGAATTGAATTTCCTATAAAAACTCATGAGATTCGAATTTTCTGATGAAAGGGCTATTTATTATGAATTATTGAAGTTCGAAGTTAGAAATAATTGATTTTGGAAGTTTTAAAATATTTTTAATTACAAAAATGTTTTTTTCATTTTTGAAACTCATTTAACATGTGGTTAGGAGGCTGAATTCAGATTGTTAGTGTGCGTATGAAGTTGTGGAAAAATTATAATATATTATATTAAATTTTCTACTTTTTGGTGTTCTAAGCAATTTCCTATAAATAGGGTCTTAGTTAGAATTGAAAATCACAATTGAAGCTGAAGTTTTCTCTCTATATTATCGAAGCGTATTCTTGTGAGTATTTTGAGTATACTTTGAGTATTGCTATACTGCAAGTCCAAGTCATAGCCTTTATATCCTGTGTTTTAGCTAAGTCTCGATCTTTCGAGGTAAGGGATATTTTTTTTTTTTTCAGTAATGATATGATTTCTTCAATATCATTATCTTTGAAATGTTGATCTGAAGTTTTATCAAATTTGGAACTTTTTCATGTCTGGGTTACTATTCATGGGTTCTTATTCATTAGTTACTATTCACGAGTTCTTATTCATGAGTTCTTATTCACGATTCTTATTCATGAGTACTATTCGTAAGCGTGAAGATGTTTTTGTGGAATTTCTATCTTTTGGTGTTGAGTTACTTATTCATGTATCTGGCCTTTATTCACGATATCTGAGACTATTCACGTGTCTGGTCTTATTCATAGAAAAAATAAAATTTCTTCTTTTCGTCCAAAACATCTATTACGGATACTAACTCGATTGTATCCATGTTTTGATCATTCTTGAATTTTACACCACTATGATATTTTTGAGGTATTTTTGGGCGTGGATAAAACCAAGTACTTAATCCTTAATCCTTAATCCTTAGTCCTTGTCATTTTGTTTCAATCTTTGGATTCGTTTCTTTAAAAATATTTTCATCATCCTCGGTCTTAAATGATGATATTATTGAATATCTTTGGCTTTGTAGTGCAAAGATGAATGATTTCTGAAGAATATCTTTGGGCTGTAGTGCAAAGATGAGCAGTGTTGAGATGAACATGGCCAATTGATTGATTAATATCTTTGGCACAGTAGTGCAAAGATGAGCAGTGTTTAAATGAACATGACTAAGTGATGAATATTTTTGGCTGTAGTAAAGATGAATATTTGATTCGGATGTATATTGATTGATGTTCTGAGGATAAAATATTGATGATGGATTTATTAAATTCATAGATTATAGTAGATTTCATTCTCTACGTAACTCTTCTATGAATTATTATTTCATTGCGAATATTGATCCGAAACTTGTTGCCTATTGTATTCTATCGATTTTTCCTGTTGAAGACTAACGATAATTTGTTGTATATTATCTTAGTCATAATAATATTCTTTCTTGGGCTAGTTGAGCTCACCCTTTTCCTTGTTGTTCCATTTTTCTTCTCGGGAGGCGAGAATGTGGCAGTCTTAGTCGGGGTATGGAATGAAGGTTTCTAGAGAGTTGTTTAGTAGTCCTCACCATTTTGTAAAATAATGAATCAATAATTATGATGGGGATTTATTTACATGTGGATATTGTCTGAAGACAATATTATATTTAAACTCATTAAGATATATATTGTCGTATTTCACACGACATTTGTATTATTGAAGTTGTAGTTTGTTTTTTTTGTACCATGTATTTGGCGACTCGAGAATGGGTGTTGTGTATACCTATTTTGGGGCGTCACATTATCCCCTATACTAATGACCAATTAAATAACAAATTAACTTAGGTAGGTCATACTAGCGAAGGAATTCCCTCTCTCCCTCCTAGTTCTTATCTCGATCTTAGCTGGGATCATATCCTAAGCTCGATACCAACCTGTGGCGCCCCAAAATTAGGTATCGTCACCCATCTTGGGTCGCCACTTACATGGTACATAAATTCAAATACAAACTTAATTATACATCCGTCAGTGTAACATACGACAATACATAAACCGAGAGTTTAATAGGAATATTGTCATTTAGACAATATCCATACTCAAGGAGTCCTCATTACATTTATTGTCACACTATTTAATGAGAATAGTGAGGACTACTAATGCTATCTTGGGACCATCACTCTTTTCCCCGACTCGTCGGCTATATTCTCATTTTCAAGAGAACGATGAAAGAAAGGGTGAGCTTAACTAGCCCAAAGAAGAAATATTATAACTAAGATAATGCGAGAATAAATTAGCAATAGTCTTCAACAATGTTAAACCGATAAAATACAATAGACAACGGTTTAAGCTAGCAATGAATATCGCAATCCATTAAAAGAGTCAAGTAGAAAATAAAGTCTACTATCTTTTAGGTTTTAAAAGGTTTTCATCAATTTTATCACTAAGACTCAGTTTAATGAATAAACCACAATATCTAATCATCCCTATACCACGGTCAAGGATTTTCATCAAATTATCAATGGTCATGACTATACCGAATCACCCCTGGTCATAATCATACCAAAAACTATCCATCATTTGCATTACGAGTGCCACCGAGGACTTTTGTCACATCATTTATATCAAGCCACGATTATACCGAATGATCCCCGGTCATAATCATACTAAGTTCATCTATGCATGCGTAAGCAAAGATAACATAATATAACATGAGGATGATGACAATGACATAATAATTCAATAAAACAAGTTCACGAATTAATTTATTCAGGAACTAATAACGTCCAAATTGTCAACATGATACTGCTTTGTAGAGTAAAATTCAAGAATGCTCAGAAAAATATTTTCATTAAAAATCTTTGGATGAAGCTTAAATATCAAGGATATTCCACTAAATTCATGGAGTATGGAAGTCAAAATTTTAACCATTTGAGTATAATAGCGAATGAAATAACAAAAGAAATCACCATGCATGCAGTACTTCGCATGTAAAAGTTATTCAATAGAATAATAAAAGAATAATAAAGAGCGGAACCAGTCCGGCGTACAAAAGCTATGAAACAGGATGTTCAGCGGAATAATAAAAGGCAAAATTAATAAAAAGCGGAACCGGTCCGGTGTAAAACACTGAGCGAGGATATTCCAATAGAATAATAAAGACAGAATAATAAAAAGAGCGGAACGAGTCGGCGTAAAAGCTATGATGAGGATGTTCCAATGGAATAATAAAATAATAGAAGAATGTCACCAAGTATGGGGATTCAAGATATACACTGAGTTATTCGATAGAATAATAAGCAATGGAATAACAACAGTTCTCTTCATGAATAAGAAAGAATAACACCCTTTACTGAGTACAACAAATAATATTCCCTACCTTAGAAGAACCGAATATTAGAAAAGTGAAGTAGCGAGAATACTTTTCTTCTTTCTCTCTATAGTTTCTCTCTCAGAGTTTCAATGAATTCGTAAGAAATAATGAAGGAATGAGCTTTTATTTATAGAAAAAGCGAGGGTGGCTCTTGAGTCTTAACGAAGGTCAAAATGACTCTTGGTAATATTGAAGAGACAACTACTTATTTGTGAAGGGTAATTAACCTTTGGAACAAGAAGAAGCGGTTAACTCTTGGTAATATGAAGGGACAACTACTATTTGCGAAGGGGTAATTACTATTGACGAAGGTAATTACTATTGACGAAGGTAAATACTATTGAAGAAGGTAATTACAATTGACGAAGGTAAATACTATTGACGAAGGTAATTACTATTCACAAATATAATTACTATTTACAAAGGTAATTACTATTGACGAAGGTAAATACTATTTACAAAGGTAATTACTATTGACGAAGAGACTCTTAGATGATGACATATGGGCCCCCCATAAAAAATCAAACTTACCACAAACGTCTTATAACAGACTCTTTATATACATCAAGGATTGAATAAATATTACCACAAATCATTTTATTTTTAATCAACACATTTTAATCTTTCAACAATTATTAATCATTTTAACTTGTCATTTTAATTATTGATTTAATACTATAACATATTATCTGATGATCTTTGTGACAATAATTGAATCAATAATATAAGAGATATGATCGTGATTCTATGTAGTAATAATTGAGCGTATAAATTGAGTGACTTCTCACGTAAGCATCAATAATCAATACCGTGTCTACTATGCAACCACGCCAGTATTCATCGCATTTTTACCCAGGGTAGTTCAACGCTTTTAGCGGTAACACCTCGGTAGTTATTTTTATAGAAAGATAATTTTGTCGTTTTCTAACTACGACAATACTTCCATTAATGGGGTCCACCAATGATTGAGCCGTCGCATTTAATATTTCCCGAATAAAAAGAATATTCCCACCAAACGAATATTTTATAACAACTTGCTTACTTTGCAAAATTTATAAATATTACCCACAACTATAACATTATATCAAATTTATTCTATAATATTCAAAAATAATATTTATAGAAAATTCATCTTTATTTATAAAAGCTGGGGTCTTACATTGGGGGTGTCACAAAAAACCTTTTTAAATCATAAAAGATAGTAGATTTTATTCTCTACTTGACTCTTTTAATGGATTGCTTGTTCCGCTGCAGTTAAACTTGATGTTTGTTATATTGTATCAGTTTAACACTATTAAAGGCTAAGGATAATTTATTCTGCATTATCTTAGTCATAATATTTTTACTAGGCTAGTTGAGCTCACCCTTTCTTTTCTTTGTTCTCTTCAAGAAATGAGAGCGTAAAGGGACTAGTCGGGAAGCGGAGTGAGCGGTCAAATGATAGTATTAGTAGTCCTCACTATTCTGTTAAATAGTATGACAATAAATGTATTGAGGACTCCTTTGAGTGTGGATATTGTCTAGATGACAATATTCTTATTAAAACTCTCAACTATATTTTGTCGTATTTTTATACGACGTTTGTATAATTAAGTTGTATTTGTATTTTGTAACATGTATCTGGCGACTCAAGATGGGTGATGTATACCTAATTTTGGGGGTGTCACATTTCAAGTAAGCATTAATTGCTTAATTGTCAATATTATCCCAAGTAATAAATATAATTTTGATTCTCTCACTATTTTTTGCCCAATAAATAACACTATCTTTTTTTAATACAAGGGCAATATAGACAATTGATAGTATATTTAATGTTTTACAATTATTTCCTTAATACTTGTGCACAACTTTAAAATGACCTATATTAAGGAACAGAGGGAGTAATAAATACCGATCTTTAAAATGACACAGTTTTGATAAAAGAATTAAATAAATAAATTTAAAATTAAAAAATTTAAATAAATTTTGTATAAAAAATTATATACACAACCCCAAGCCAAGCCGGCCAAATCAAGATCCTTTATGAGAATTTCTCTGTGAGGGTTTTGTTGTGGGGTTGACAACACATTAAAAAAGAGATCCAATAGCTCACAACGTTTTGATAAGAATTTTTTTTTACAAGTTGATAGAAAATTAGAAGCCACCAAATGCGTTTATTTTTACATATAATTTTTTAAAATTTCTTGATAAAATTTATGAGTCGTTGGATATCCGTTTTAATGTGTTGTCAACCCCACAACAAAACTCTCACAAGATCCTCACAGAAAAATCCTCATAGAGGATCTTGATTCAAGCCGGCCGGAGATCCGGATCCTCTATGAGGATTTCTCCGTGAGGATCTTGTGAGGATTTTATTGTGAGGTTGACAACCCATCAAAAAGGAAATTAAATGGCTCACAATTCTTTTTTTTGTGCGTGTATCAAAACAACGTCGTTTTGATAGGATTTTTTTTACAAGTTAACAAAAAATTAGAAGCCACCAAACGCCGTTTATTTTTACATATAATTATTTTAAATTTCTTGATTATTCTGTATATGATTTTTTTATATACATTTACTAACTTAGCTTGCTATTAATATTGGGATAATTACAAACTTGACTCAAAAAAATGAATAAATATATCGGTTATAATTATCGTTAATGTTTTCAATGTGGCTTTAGTTATTTTTCGTTTATTATTGTTTTTGTTTGTTTATTTATATTATTATTATTTGTATTTATCTGTTCCATAAAAAGAGTTTACTCTCACCATTGAAAATATTATTATTATTTACTCTAACCATTGGGCCGGTTGGGTCAACCAATAAAATAATTTAGACCTATCAATTATTATTATTTACATATTTCTTTATATCTTTTTTTATTATTAATAATCGTTTTACTTTACCTCTCTTAATCTACTGTTCAACGGAGACAATCACCATCACAACTCAAATACTATTTTAAAATATACTTTTTTACTTTACTTCGTTTGTTTGGTAAAAGTAAACTGCGTTTGGTGGCTTCAATTTTCTGTCAACTTGTAAAAAAATTCCTATTAAAACGACGTCATTTTGATACAAAGACAAAAAAAAAGAGTTGTGAGCCATTGATGTCTTTTTTAATGTGTTGTGGCCGATCAGCGGCGAACATGTGGGTTTGAACCTAACTTTGACTAAGTCCTCTCCCTTCCACAAAAATGAAGTGCACTTAGGGCCCAAACTCAAGAGCACTTTCCTTGTATATAAACATATAAAAACTTTAATTATTAATCTATGTGGGACTTGGATTTTCCTACATGTATTTATTATCATTTATCATTTTCAAGTGTGATCTTTGGGAGTTAATATCTCATTCATTACTTCAAGGATTTGAGCTTCCAAATACTTAATTTAATTTACTCATGGAGTAGAACACATTATTATATAGAATCATTAAAAATAATTAATGACAACCACATTTATTTATGCTCAAATACTAACAGTTTCAACCATAGGCAGAATTATAAAGAAAACATGTGCTAAAACTTGTGCCTTTACAAAAAAAAACACATGGTTGCTAAAACACCAGAAATTGAGTCGAGGTAGAGCCATATAAACATCAATCCAGGCATTCTTAACATAAATTGCTCAATAATTTATGTGACTGTACGGTTACATAAAAGTCAAATTGGGGACTTGAGTGAAGCCTTTTGCAATAAGACGTGCTTTACGCTTTTTCAAGAGAAACCGTAAGGCGTGTGGAAAATGTTTCACCTTCATGTATCGGCAGGCAGGCAGGGAGGCAGCATCAGCATGTGGGAGAGAATCAAAGATTGGCCAGCTAGAAAATGAAATATTGTATGAAACCGGCAAATGGCCTACAAAACCAATATTGACTCGGCCGAACCTTAAATATATATATGATCATAAGACAAGTCAGAGATAGAAATATTAGTACTGTGGTGTTCTCAGTTCTTTCTTCTTTAGCTGTCTAAACATATTTTATTACTAAAAACAGCTGACTACACCGACCGATGATTTAAACATACTATCTATCTAACACAAGGGTTATACCTTTCCCTTTTCTTTCATGTTTGAGGTGGGAGAGCTGACCAAATAGGGAAGGAGTGCTCTAAGTAGCTCACTGGGTAAATTTTCTGTTGAATTATTTCGTTGGTGTAGCATTACTTAAATTAAAAGTTGATCATGGTTAAAATAAAAACTGGGAGCTTCGAATGAATATTCTGGAAATTTGTTGCATGTGAGACATTATACCAAAAATAATTTATTATTTTTTTATTTTTATCCTTGCATGCAAATTTTTGCTGCTATAGCCTATTACAAAAAAGTTTTATATAAAGTCCATAATTTTATTCTAATTTTATATATATATATATATATATATATATATATATATATAAAAAGCGAATCTAATAAAGTATCAGACGTGGTTTAGTATAAAAATTGAAAGATACAAGGTTTGAAATTAACAAATGTACAAATAGGAAAAACAAAATAGGAGGGAGAAATCAAAAACGGTTACCAACTTCCAATAAATCATCTACAAATACCCCCACCAAGTTATCTTCCTCCATGCTCTACTTCCAAACCTCCAATTACCAAATTCGCGCAAAAACTAAACACAATCTCTCCCTCTATCTGTAGTGGGGTTTCTGGGTACATATATTGTAAGTTCTACTGCTCCCTCTGTTTCTTGGTTCTGTATGTACGGATTTATTAATGTAAGATTCTGTTGTAAAATAGTGTAATTGTTTGACGATCAATAAAAAAAACCCTTTAATCATTGTTGGTATTCTGTTGTTAATTGAGCCACATTTTCCTTCTTGTTCTGTGATATATATGTTATATCTACAGTAACTTTCTTGATTTTCTTTTCCTTTTCCTTTTTCTGATCTTTCATGTTTGTTCATGCGACTTAATTGTTGAAAGTTTAATTTCTCTACCATTTTCTGTTAAAATTTTCTTCCAATGTCTCATCTCATTATGTATATTTGAATTCAGGTTTATGAGATCATAATTTTAATTATGCTTTTTTTCTTTCTAAATTTTTTATCTTTTTCTTATGTTTTCTTCTCCAATTTCATTTTTTGAAGTGCTTATTTTGTTAATTCAGTTTAGTTAATCATCTGTAGGATGCTATAATTTAAAGGGTTGCCATGAAAGTTGGGACTGCAATTTTGTTGTAACAATCGTATCATTTTCCCTCTCTGAAGGTAACTTGGGGGATATAAAATGGCTAGAACTTGTGTATTTCTTATATGGATTCTGGTTATGTGTTGCTGGGCTGCCATTGCACAAGCATATTACATGAAATATAAGGATCTTAACCAACCGATAAATGTTCGAATAAAGGACCTGATGAGCCAGATGACCTTAGAGGAAAAGATTGGCCAAATGACACAGATTGAACGAAAAGTGGCTTCAACTGAGGTCATGAAGAATTATTATATTGGTAAAACTCCATTGTCATTTTCAGCTTTATTTAGGAAATATATTTGTGCTACTATATTTAATGATACATGTATGTATTTCCGCTATTGATAGGGAGTGTGTTGAGTGAAGGAGGGAGTGTTCCGGCTGCACAGGCATCTGCTGAGGCCTGGGTCAACATGGTTAATGAAATTCAAAAGGGTGCGCTATCAACCCGTCTTGGGATACCCATGATTTATGGGATTGATGCTGTTCATGGCCACAACAGTGTATACAAGGCAACAATTTTCCCTCACAACATTGGTTTAGGAGCTACCAGGCAAGTTCATAAATTGAAATAATCATCAATATTCACTTTCTAAACAATATTGAACATGGAAAAATGTTGGTTTTTATACTGATGATCTACATACCACTTCTATTTGGCTCAATTTTCTCACTTCTATTTGTCTTATTTCACGGTAACAAGACTTGACTTGAGTGACATGAAATTATGATAGCTTTTCCACATCCGAACTCAAGCAATGGATTTCCAGTAGGTGTTTTAGCAAGTAATTTCAATTTGAATGTATGTTTGATTAATGTGTTAAGGTTCATATTTTGACTTTCCTTTGCAACCCACTTCGTAACCTCCCTCTGCCATGGACCTTTCTCTTCCCAAATGACTGTTGCTACTACCTTGTAGTCAGACTAGGAATAGGAGTAAAGATGCACAATTGCTTGTCAGTTACATGATATGATGAAATAGTCTAATATCTAATGTTGTTTTCCCCACATTGAGCAGAGACCCTATACTGGTCAAGAAGATTGGAGCTGCCACTGCTCTTGAAATCAGAGCCACAGGCATTCCTTATACTTTTGCACCCTGTATAGCGGTAATTAATTCAATGGAAGAAACAAATTGTTGAACACATAAAACTACTGCGAGTTTAATATTTTCCTTATTATAATTGGATATATGAACAGGTTTGTAGAGATCCAAAATGGGGCCGCTGTTATGAAAGCTATAGTGAGGATCCCAAAATTGTACGAGCAATGACGGAGTTCATACCAGGATTACAGGGGGACATTCCTTCTAAGTCTCAAAAGGGTTTTCCTTTTGTGGCTGGAAAGTAAGGGCTTAGATATGAGTTACTACTTTGTACTAGGCAAATTCTCAAAAGTGAAATACTGGTCTGAACTAAATATTTAGAATAGGTTGAGAACCTAGTGTTGTTGTTTCACATATTATAGAAAGAAAAGAAGAACAACAATGAAGAAACAAATCCTAGAAAACATAAACAGACAAGAGTCCCACCAGTACAGTCAAACATCATATATTCACTGCAGCTAATTTGGATGTCAGGGCTGTCATATTTGACAAATAAGAAAGAAATATCACCATATCAATATGTAAAATGTTTGGGGGAAATCAGTCATATTTGCCACAGTATCTAATGGTCTAATTATGGTACTCATTTTTACATAGGGATAAAGTTGCGGCATGTGCCAAGCACTTTGTGGGCGATGGTGGTACTACGAAGGGAATTAACGAGAACAATACTTTGATAAGCAGGCAGGGGTTGCTCAGCATCCATATGCGAGCCTACTATGACTCTATTATCAAGGGTGTGGCTACTGTTATGGTCTCCTATTCAAGCTTGAATGGAGTTAAGATGCATGCTAATCGTGATCTTATTACTGGCTTTCTCAAAAACACTCTACGCTTCAAAGTAAATCAAGTTCTTCAATAAGATTCAACTTAGTTTTTGTCTCTTTCACATTGTAGTGAAGCAGCTTAGATCAAGTTTTAAATCTTTACTTAATACCTACTCCAGGGATTTGTCATCTCAGATTATAAAGGTCTTGACAGGATTACTGATCCACCTCATGCAAACTACACACATTCCATTGAGGCTGGAATTAATGCCGGCATTGACGTGGTCAGTGTTTGAAGTTCTGGATCATTTCCTTAATAATTTTGAATTTGAAGTAACCGTTTCTGCAAAAGAAAAATGTTGAAGTGTTGAAACTTGTACTATCTAATAATTGCTGTGGACATGTTGCAGGTCATTGTACCATTTAACTATACGGAATTCATTGATGGTGTATCCTTTCTGGTGAAGAATAAATTTATTCCCATGAACCGCATTGATGATGCAGTGGAGAGGATTTTACGGGTGAAGTTTGTGATGGGTCTATTTGAGAACCCATTAGCTGATTTTAGCATGGCGAAGTACCTAGGAAGTAAGGTCAGACTCATATTTTCTCTCAATCGCTGTACTTTTAAACCACTTTTTCTCCAAATGATTATGCACTTTCATCTGCTTATGAAATTGTTGTATTCTGAACACAGGAGCATAGAGAACTGGCCAGGGAAGCCGTAAGGAAATCTCTTGTGCTGCTAAAGAATGACAAATCTGCAGACTACCCTTTTCTTCCCCTTCCTAAAAAGGCATCAAAAATACTTGTAGTGGGAAAGCATGCTGACAATATCGGATATCAGTGTGGCGGGTGGACAATTGATTGGCAGGGACTTGACGGCAATATCACAGTTGGTATATTTAATTACTAACACCCCTTTTTACAATGTGATCTTGCTTATCCTCTATATACATTATTGTTGCACACCTTCATAATTCTTCTTCAATTTTATTTTTGTGCGACTGCTAAAACAAAATTATGTGTCGTTTGCAATGTCACTATTCTGGCGGTCCTGTATTTAGTCGGTGGAGATAGGTAAATGACCTTTAAATATACAGGTACCACAATCCTCAATGCCATAGAAAGAACAATCGATGCAGAGACTGAAGTCGTTTATCAAGAGAATCCCAGCGCGGACTTTGTCAAGACCAACCAATTCTCGTACGCCATTGTTGTAGTGGGAGAGCACCCATATGCAGAGATGTATGGAGACAGTTTGAATTTAACAATTCCAGACCCCGGGCCAAGCATTATCACAAATGTTTGTGGGTCGGTGAAATGTGTTGTTATCGTTATCTCTGGCCGTCCTGTTGTGATTCAACCGTATCTTGCTACCGTGGACGCTCTGGTAGCTGCTTGGCTTCCAGGAACAGAAGGCCAAGGTGTTGCAGATGCTTTGTTTGGCGACTACGGTTTCACAGGAAAGCTTTCGTTTACATGGTTTAAGACTGTTGATCAGCTCCCAATGAATGTAGGGGATCCACATTATGACCCTCTATTCCCCTTTGGATTTGGACTGGCAACACAACCTACCAATGCCACCTAGAAATTCTGCCTTTGAGACCATTTGGTATTTATTCATGTATCAGGTTGTTAGGTAGTGTAATACTGGGTGATATTGAATATAACATCTTATAATTGCAACATTATTTGATTAGTTGTAACGTTTAGTGAGAATATATATATATTGTTGTTGATCTTTAGTGAACATTTGATAATTGACCAAACAGAATTATGTATGGTATATCAGTAAGTGATGTTACTAACTACTGCAGTCTGCAGGGGAGGGGAAGGGAGGGGAGGGTTACCACATGAAAAGGATTATGGAATGTTGTAGTGCGATATACAAAATCCGATGGAGACTAGCATATGCATATGCATAATGCATGTGTGTCAACGGAAGTAAAAGAAATATAGGGATAATCCCTATTTTATCAGAACTGAGGAGAAGAGAGGCCCTCTTTCAATTTGAAAAATCAGTAATAGCTTATATAACATATATTGTCAAGTCTAAGTAAGCTACTTTTGATGTTTGGTGGGCAGGGAAATTGGGTGTATCAATTAATCAATCAAAATAATAAGTTAATAGATGCAAGCTCATCATTTGGTGGACCATAAAGAGGGAGATAAAGGAAAACAGGTAGATACCACTTGTTTAGTTGCTTTGTTTACCTGTTCCATCCTCCACAATAATGGAGATATAAGCTAAGGTCTCATTCATTTAAAATGTTAAATTTTCGACATAAATAATCTGAAAAATTCTAGGGGGATCGATCCTAGTGACCAGATCTAGCGATAGGGGTTCTATTTATTTGTTAATTCTTAAAAAATTTATAATATTTATTTTAATTCAAATTTTTACATAATTTAGCGATTTAGATGTAATTTTGATACATGTAAAAAAATATAGTGTTGCACAGACAGTATATATTCATAATTTGAATACATGTAAAAAATAGGGTTTAGGATTTATTGTTTTGAGAGTATATAAAAAAAAACCTCGATCGCTAGATCCGGTCGCCATATGTTGTAAAAATATATTATATTTTAATATTTTAATATTAATTAAAACGGAATTAGGTGTCAAAGAAATTTCTTTTGAAACATGAGTCGAATTGTTGAAGAATTTTGATTACAACCAATGTTTGAAAGAAGAACGGAGATAAGCCAAGCTAGTTGCAACTATTAAAACACACATGCCAAAATTAGAATGCTTGAGATCTCTCTCTATGCGTATCACCACTATATTGATCACATCATGAAGTTAACTTCATGGTAATTGGATCCATATGTAAGAGTCAACTTTTAATAAATAAAATTTAAACTTTATTTATATGAGTTTTTGAAACAATAGTGTTAAATTGATAAAAAAAAATATTAAAGTTAAGGATAGTATATACAAATTATAAGAAATAAAAAAATGTCAGCGGAGACGTCAAAAAATATTTGGTAACGTACGAGTTTACGACGGTACCGTAACAACCAACCATTAGTAGATCTCACAATAGAATAATTGTTGGATACATAAAACGACAAAATAATTGTTAATAAAGTTATCGGTGAAACTGTTAAAATACCCGATAATAAAGTAACAGTAACACACAGTGTCACTATAGTATTTGACAGTATTAAACCAATTATAATTATCACATTAACAAAGGTAATAATGGAAAATTACGTATTTAAAAATCATATGTACTAAAAAGTTAGATATTCATTAATACGTTAGGTAAATAACATTGTATACATAAATATCTCGTGATATTAATATATTAAATCTATAGAAGATGGACACATATAATTATAATAATTATGAATAGTTAAAAAATAATCTTGAAATGTGAAAGTTGTGCCAAAATTATATATGATAGATTGAAGATAATCTTAAAATGTGAAAGTTGTGTAAAATTTATGTGTGGTAGGTTAAAGCGTAATCTTAAAATGTGAAAATTATGATAAAAATAATATGTGGTAAATTAAAATAATATTGAAATGTGAAAAGTGTACTAAAGTTAATGTGTGACATATATTGGTTAATCTTTGACTATAAAAGGAGGGTGTGATATAAGGAGTTGACATAACCTTCTTATTTGTTCTTCCTTCTCATTTTCTAAATATTTCTTAATGTGAATGTTTATTTAAGTGTGTGTGTCAAGAATCTTTGAGTGTTGATAATATTAGTAAGAGTGCAAGGATTGTTTAATGAATCTTTTATCTAAATTATAGTTACACAAACACCCAAACATATTTACACAATGTTTACAATTCTTCCTTTAGAAGATTCATTTTGAAAAGCTTCTTCTGAAAAATTGTTTCAAAATATTTTATTCATTCAAAAATTATTACACAAATTTATTTTTACAATGTTGTCAATATATTTTTAACAATTTTACAAGACACGAGTTAGTGTACCTCATAGAACTTATATAAGATAATTATTAATTAAATCATAAATATACACTTTGGTTGATCTTCTACATAGGATACATAATTTAGTCACGTGCTAAGATAAGTGATACATTTTCTTTCATATTTGATGAGTTAAAATTATGTACTGTATGTGCACATCGTCTATTGTAGATTTAACAACTGCAAGTCGAACACATAGACTAGATCAATTCTTTAATATATCCTTAATTAATATTTTAGGCAAATTAAAAATATATATATTGGTGATGATTAACTAACTAAATTATACAAACCATTAATTAATAACAGAAACTAATAATGAGAAAAGATACCTAAGAATCTGAATCCACTAAATATTAATACAAATAATAATTTCTTATTTTCCAAATTAATTCCCAAATTATTCCCCTTTCCTTTAAAAATAATGATTCATATAATTAATATGAATAAGCATAAGTTATGAAAAATTCATAGATTAACTATAACCTATCAAAACCTTGCAATAAATATAAGAATCATATGGAATTTTAAACGAAAGTAAATATGAAGGTGAAAATAATTAGACACTAATTACTTAAACGAAAAAAAATTAATACATAATATTTAGTTTCCTAGGTATTAAAATTTTAGTTAGTCGTGAAATTTTCTAATTAACAAAATTATCTACTGAATATTCATAAAGAAATAAGAATTATGTAATATAAATGAATTAATAAAGTATTTGATTGATCTTCCTAGGAAAGGCGGAAAGCCATCTGCTCTCTTTTTCTGAGGGAAGTACAAGAGGGAAAAAGAAATAAATAAAAAGTCACCTCATCCTTAAAATAAGAGATCTATTTATAAGAAAAAATAAATTATAACTTAATTTAAGAAAAACAAGATAAATCTTACAAAATCAAATAAAGTGTATTAGTTAAATAAAATAAACACACAAAATAATAAATATTAAAATATTAAAATGTATAATAAATATGTATATCAATACTCTTAAATTTAAATTTACTATAGTAAAAATTATTATTCATTTATACAACACTAAACATTAAATGGTGAATTTTTTTGAAATAACAATTCGTTAAAATTTCTTTAATAATTTGTGTTTCATCCAATATCGTTTGACCTAAACATTCATATTGAATTCTAACATTTGCATTTGAATTGTAAACTTTTGGACTGTGAACATTTTAGGGTTTGGACTTTACATGTGGACTATAAACATTTTGACTTTAACTTTCTATTTGAAGCGTAAATATTTTAGATTGTTAAATATTCCTTGTACCATGAACCCTACCATTGAACTTCCTATCTATGAATCTTCCACAATACCCTTGGACTTGAATTTCTTCCAATATTTGAATATTGTGTCGACAATTTAGAAATTATTAGATTATGAATAAATTAAATTATTCCTTAAATATAAATAAATTACAAATCTCTACTATTCATTCATTGTTTTATTATTCTTATTATTTCTGTTTATTTTTTATTGTTTGTACTAACCATCATGACTCAAGTTGTTAGCATGTGTGACAAAGATACGTGTTCTCTTTGGCCGGTGAGCAAAGAAGAATTGTTGTTTAACATGATTATGGTCATTAGTGTTACAATTGATGAAATATTGATGATGAATTTTAAATTAGAGAAGACAGTAGACATTACTATTTATTTGTAAAGTCAGTAAAATGAAGCAAACAATTTGAAATTCGATTCGATGCTGCCGACTAAAAAGTTCGATTCGAACTCGACTCGAAATATAAATGAGTCAAATATGAGCACATTTTAAAGTTCGATAAATTACTCGAACCTCCTCAAAATATAATTTTCTATTGATACTCGGATCATATTTGTTGAAAAAGTCCAAACTGCTCGGGCTCGATTCGGAATCGTGCTCGACTCGATAACTAAATGAGCCTCAATCAAACCTTATTTTATACTCGATAGATTTTGTGAACCAAATCTGAGCAACTCAATACTCGGATCGACTCGGTTCGTTTACACCCTTATTTATTTGACCCTTCAAATGAATTGCTCATTCCGTTGCAGTTATTTGTTAAAAACATATGTTGTTTAATATTTTCTAAATATCTGATATATCATTGTTGAAGGCTAAACATAACTTTATCTGTTTGCTATCTTAGTCATGATAATATTCTTTACTGAGTTATTTAAGTTCATCCTTTTATTTATTTTTTCCAAAAAATAAGAATGTAACTAGAGTTAGCGGAGAGTGCATGAGAATGGAGTGATGATCTAATTTAATAGTTGTGATAGTCCTCATAAAATTATAAAATAATGTATAAATAATTATAGTGAGGATTTAGTACGTATATCGTATTATATACGACAATATAATAATTATAATTATAAAAATTTGTGTATGTTATTTTATATTTTGTTGATTCAAATTGAGTTATATAAACTCAAATTTGACGATGTCACACTAACACTATTAAACTAACAATAAATTATTTTTAAGGATGAATATGAAAAAAAAGTAGTTATCAAAATTAGTAAAATTTTAAAATATGATATTAAGGCTTAAGCTACGTCGTACTACGACTATCAAGACCATTGGATTCTCTTTTATTTTTAACTTTTTATACTGTTGTCTTCATGCGTAAAACAACACTTTTTCTAATAAATTTTTTATCCTTAATTTTAAAACATTTACAACAGTATCAATAAATCATTATCTAATAGTTTTATTATCTTTATTTTACTATCTATTTTAATCTCTATATATGATTTTACTTTCCAGAGTGAGGAAATCAAAATATTGTTCTCTCTATATATGCTAAATGACATTTCACACCCTCATTTAAGTGAATAACTCATCAATCATACACTTATTGACATTATTGTCACATGACTTTTTTACTATTTTATTTTCAAATTATAAAATTTATATTGACTTATTTTTAAAAATTAATTTCAAACGTATTCAAATTTAAAATTAAAATAAATTTATTTAATTTATGTCCATATAATCATAAATATTATAAAAGTACTATTAATTATAAATTTAATATTTTCAAAATTTAAATTAAATGAATCATATTAATTTTAAATTTAAAAATATCACAAATTATTTTTTATAAGTTAATATTGATCTTATGTACATTTATACTACAATACATTCAATACTCACTCCATAAATTACTTAAAATTTAAAATAAAATAAAATTATTTTATGTTGGAATACAATTGATAAATTATACTCTCTTTTTTATAAATTATAAGATTATTATTAATTTTATAAGTCAAGTTGATGTATTCTCAAACTTAATAATTTTGCTAAGAATTGAAAAAAATAATATATTTTATAATAATATTTTTTTTCTAAATAAGTTACAATATGTATTCATTAAATTTATATTAATTTTAAATTAAAAAATATCACATACTTACTTCAAAAAGATTAATAAATTAATAGTAATTTTATAATTAAAAATAAAAATTGTAGTATATTACATCTATCATAAACTTTAACGTAAAAAACTAATACAAAAATCAAATAGTTACAACGGTAAAAACATGTTTTGACCATTAAAACTTTAAAATTTTATTATTTAAGAAATTAATAAAAAGGAACATGTTGGGTACATAATAAATTTTTTTTTTTTTTTATCCTTTATAATTATCTAATAACACTGCAAAATATGAATAGAAATAAAAAAAACTATTGTAAATAGTGTTAGTTAGGCTAATTCCATTCCTTATGGGTTGCCTCCTCAAACCTTGGTTGTTAGAATCCTAATACCTATTAGGTAGGGAGTAGTACGTCTTTAGTCCATACTTTTTGTTCCGGTTGGATTTGAGTCCAACACGACAGAGCTCTTCTAGGGCGACCTCTCAAATAATTTATAAGATTTATTTGAATTAGAATTTTTACAGAATAAAATAATTTGAATGTCATTTGGATACATATAAAAATATGCCTATACAGACTGTACAGACATATTTTTTACATGTATCCAAATGACATCCAAATTACTTTATTCTGTAAAAATTCCAGTTCTAATAAATTTTATAAATTATTTGGAAGACATTACCAAAAAAAAAAACAAAAAAAAAAACCTGATCGCTAGCAATGTCACTAGGACCGATCGCCCTGGACTTTTTCAACACAATATTATTAGAAATATTTATTTAATTCATACACCCACACGCCACACACAAAATAGTCATAATTAGAACAAAAAGTCTAGGTAGACAGGAATATGGGACAAACGTGTATTTAACTTTTATCTATTTATGTTTTGACCCTCAATAGGGGTAAAAAAATAAATAGATGAAAGTTAAATACACCTCATGTCTCATTTTCCTGTCTCAATAGAAGAACTCTAATTAGAATAGAGACTATGCAAGTATAGTATATTTTCATATTATTTTTTGATATTTTTGCACATGAAATTCACTATTTTTGATAAAAAAAATTTAGATTAATTTATCTAAATTTTTTTTATCAAAATAGTGGGCTTCACATGCGGAAATATTAAAAAAGTTCGAAAATATCACTTCCCGTGGTATATTCTCAACATGACTCCATCCCAACAAGAGAGATCTATTTTGATAATTTTTCTTTAAATGCATGAATTTTAAAAAAAAGAGTTAAATGTATTTTAGTATAGTGGAAGTACAGTTTTAACTTGCAAATGGTTTGGCTTGAAACCATGGGCTGTAAACTTAAATATCAAGCAAACTAAAACACACACATTGTTCCCACTTGTTAGCAACACAACAGTGGACAAGCCTATAAACTAAACTAAAATCCTAAAATTTTAATTACCATATTAAGATTGAACTGTTTTTTCTCCCTCTACCCTTGTGTAGTAAAAAAAAGTGAGTTTAAATATTTATAGTGACAAAATAGTACTGTATGAATTTAAATTTGATCTTAAATTAATATATATATATATATATATATATGAAGTTTTGACTGTTTTCTCCAATGCTTGCTTGGTACCCTAAAGTTGAACACAACACAACCATCATTTTCAAGCGGTCTTATATACATGTGGAAAGATAAAAACAAGAAAACAAACCAAAAAGGGTAAAGTTAAAATATGAATTATTCCTTTACCGTAACCTTTTACTACTTTTTACCATTACTTAATCTTTCGTACCAATAAGAGGGAAGTGATTAGTATGAAGTTTATTTTAAGATAAGTTGATCAATAAAATTTTGACACGCAGACGAAGTTGTATGTGTGTCAGTATTCTATTGGTCAATTGACCAACTTATCAAAAAAATAACTTCATACTAACTGGATCCTAATAAGAGTATCTCCGAGAGTAATAGCAATTTTTTAAAAAAATTAAAATTTATTGACTTACATGACAATTTGAAAAGTATTATTTGTTACTTTTATATTTTGAGCCTCGTCAATCTCTTCAATTCAATTTGTTGTATATCAAACCCATCAAACGTAATAAATGTTTTTAGCTTTTAATTGTAGATTTGAAGAGTGAGAAAGAGGTTACAGATTGTGGGCAAGGAAATTGTGACGCCCCCAAAATAGGTATACATTACCTATCTTGAGTGTAAGACCCCAACTTTTATGAATAAAGATGAATTTTCTATAATTATCATTTTTAAATATTATGGAATGAATTTGATATAATGTTATAGTTGTGGGTAATATTTACAAATTTTGTAAAATACATGAGTTGTTTATAATATTCGATTAATTAGGGAATATTCGTTTTAACGAGAAAATATTAAATGCGACGACACAATCATTAAGTGGACCCCATTAACGGAATTATTGTCGGATTGAGAAAACGACAAAAAAATATATATTTTATAAAAATAACGGCGAAAATTTTACCGTTAATTGTTGAAACACCCAGTGTTAAAAGTACAGGAATACGCGTGGTTGTATAGTAGACACGGTATTGATTATTGATGCTTACGTGAGAAGTCACCGGTTTTGTTCAATTATTGCTTTAGTAATTACGCGATAGTATCTCACGTTATTTGATTCAATTATTGTCAATATTTTATATATTATTAAATCAATAATTGAGATAACAAAGTTGTTAATATTATTATTTGCATTATTAACGATGTCTAGAAGTTACGCCGAGGAGAGGTTTGGTCACCTAATTGCGGCCAATAGAGAAATCCTTATTGAAAAAGCCTCTTTCCCAGGAGCGAGCGCAGTCGATTAATAGTGTGAATTATGATAATGATGATGAAGTTTTGTTTTATTAGTATTATTAATGTAATAAAACAGAAAAGTTTTTATATAAAACAAAATACTTTTATAAAGTTATTCGTTTTATTAGATTATAAATAAAATATATTATATTTTATTGTAAACCAATCTGATTTGTCCGTTTAAAAGTAAATCAATCTAGCACTGTTCATGGATTGAGTTATTATTGATCCATTCTTCTATAAATAAGCTCATTCCTTCATTATTTCTTACGAATTCATCGAAACTCAGAGAGAAAACTATAGAGAATTCTTCTTCTATAATCTTGAAGCGTATTTCTTTGCGTTTAAGAAAGCTTTGGCGTAGGCAAGTTTCTTCAAGTATATCCCCGCCTACTGGTGGAGTACTCTTCTTTATAAGGTAAGGGGTATTTTTTTCATATTCATGAAGAGAACTTCATTATTCCATTCTTTATTCCATACTTGGTGAAATTCTTTTGTTATTCCATTATTTATTATTCTGCTGGAATAACTTTGTTTTATGAAAATACCGCATACATGGTGAAATTACATTGTTATTCCATTCTTTATTATTCGTTGGAATATATCACATGCATGCGTTTACGCTGCACACGGGTTAAAATCTTTATTATTCTGTTGGAATATTACATTTGTGCATTTACGCCAAACTCGGTTCCGTTATTTATTATTACATTGGAATAACTTGCATACGCGGCAAGTACCGCATGCATGGTAATTTCATTGTTATTCCATTCTTTATTATTCGTTGGAATATATCGTCGGGTCGTATTACGCGACTGGATTCATTATTATTTATTATTACATTGGAATAACTTTTATACGGCAATCAAGCATGCATGGTGATTTTTTGTTATTCCATTCTTTATTATACTCGGTTGGTTAAAGTTTTGACTTTATACTCCATGAAATTAGTGGAATATCCTTGATATTTCGTTTTATCCGATATCTTTTCATGAAAATATTCTTACGAACATTCTTGAATTTTACTACAAAAAGAAGTATCATGTTGACAATTTGGGCGTTATTAGTTCTTGGATAAATTAATTCTTGAACTTGTTTTATTGAATTCTTATATCATTGTCATCATCCTCATGTTTATTTTATGTTGAAAGCCATCATGGCCTATAGTGCATAGATGGACTTGGTATGATTATATTGAGGGATTAATCGGTATAATCATAAATCAGTAATGTTACAAATGATGTGGTAAAAGTCCTTATAGTAGTACATTGATAGGCAGGTTGTTGGCATAATCATGACCATTGATGAATACGATCGATATCCTTGGCGTAGTCCATGGATAATTTATGGTTGTGATCTTAATGAATATCTTGGTCAGTAGTAAGTACGGGGATGATGTGGATTATTTATTAAAAATTTGAGTCTCGTGATAAAAATGATGAAAAACCTTTTAAAACATAAAAGATAGTAGATTTTATTCTCTCTTGACTCTTTTAATGGATTTATATTTTTATTATGATTAAACTTGATATCATTATATTTTATCGGTTTAACATTGTGGAAGACTAATGATAATTTATTACGCATTATCTTAGTCATAATATTTCTTCTTTGGGCTAGTTGAGCTCACCCTTTCTTTCTTGTTCTCTTGAGAAAATGAGAGCGTGGCGGGACTAGTCGGGGAGCAGATGCGGTCCGGATGATAGTATTAGTAGTTCTCACTATTCTGTTAAATAGTGTGACAATAAATGTAATGAGAACTTATTTTGAGAGTGGATATTGTCTAGAAGATAATATTTGTATTAAAACCCACATCTCTCTTGTTGTATATTAAAGATTGTATTTGCATTTTGTACCATGTATTTGGAGACTCAGAATAGGTGATGTATACCTATTTTGGGAGCGTCACATTGAGTCACCAAAAATATGGTACAAAATTCAAATACAACTTAATTATACAACAGTCGTGTAAAATACGTCAAAACATATGCTGTGAGTTTTAATACAAATATTGTCATCTGCATAATATCCACACTCAATCGAGTCCTCATTATATTTATTATCACACTATTTAATGTAATAGTGAGGACTATTAATGCTATTATCCGGACCGCCATTCCGCTCCCCAAACTAGTCCTCGCTACTTTCTCATTTTCAAGAGAACAATGAAAGTAAAAGGGTGGGCTCAACTAGCCCAGTAAGAAATATTACGACTAATATAATACGTAATAAATTATCGTTAGCCTTCAATAGTGTTAAAGCGATACAATATAACAAACATCAAGTTTAACTGCAATAAACAAGCAATCCATTAAAAGAGTCAAGAGAGAATAAAATCTACTATCTTTTATGATTTAAAAGGTTTTCATCACTTTATCACGGACTCAAATTTTAATAAATAATCCATATCATCCCCGCACTACTAGCCAAGGATATTCATTAAGATCACAACCACAAATTATCCATGACTACTGCCAAGGATATTCGTATTCATCAATGGTCATGATTATACCGACGGTCATAATCATACCAAGTCCATCTATGCACTACAGGCCACAGATGACTATCAACATAATATAAACATGAGGATGATGACAATGATATAAGAATTTAATAAAACAAGTTCAAGAATTAATTTATCCAGGAACTAATAACGTCCAAATTGTCAACATGATACTTCTTTATAGAGTAAAATTCAAGATTGCACAGAAGAATATTTCTATGAAAACATACTGGATGAAGTGCAAATATCAAGGATATTCCACTAATTTCATGGAGTATAGAAGTCAAAACTTTAACCAATTGAGTATAATAAAGAATGGTATAACAAAAGAAATCATAAAAAATAGTATAACAAAAGAAATCACTGTGCACGCGATAGGCCAATGCACGGTTTATTCCAATGTAATAATAAATAATGAATCCGTGTCAAATGCAGAAACCCCACGCATGTGATATTGCAACGTAATAATAAATAATCAACCAGTGTCGGGACGAAATTGCATCGGCTGTGATGTTCCAATGTAATAATAAATAATCGGAATTCAGTCGTGCGCAGAAACGCACGCAGCGTGATGTTCCAATGTAATAATAAAGAATGGAATAATGAAGAATTTCACCGTGTATGATGCAGACTTCGCATGTATGCAGTTATTCCAACATAATGATAAAGAATGAAATAATGTAAGAATTTCACCAAGTATAGGGTATCACAGCGTATAAAGTTATTCCAATGTAATAAAAAAAATAAAATAATGTAAGTTCTCTTCATGAATACTGAAAGAAATAATACCCTTACCTTAGAACAATTGATATAGGAGTAGTGAAGTAGCGAATACTTTTCTTCTTTCTTTCTATAGTTTCTCTCTACAGAGTTTCGGTGAATTCGTAAGAAATAATGAAGGAATGAGCTTCTATTTATAGGAGAATGGACCTGAATAAGAACTAATTCTCGAAGCTGGTCCAGATTGATTTACTTTTTAAACCAGACGATCAGTATTGGTTTACTATAAAATATTCTAATAAAACAAAATCTTTTAAATAAAATATAATATATTCTATTTATAATCTAATAAAAGCTAATAACTTTATAAAAGTATTCTGCTTTTATATAAAAAGATTTTACTACGCAAAACACTTATCAGACATAATATACAAACACTACGCATAATAAAATATAATAAATTTATTTATAGTCTAATAAAACGAATAACTTTATAAAAGTATTACTTTTTTATATAAAAAGTTTTACTATGCAAAATATTTACGATAATAGAATATAATATATTCTATTTATAGTCTAATAAAACGAATAACTTTATAAAAGAATTACATTTTATATAAAAGCTTTTCCATTTTATTACATTAATAATACTAATAAAACAAAACTTCATCATCATTATTATAATTCACACTATTAATCGACTGTGTCGTTCCTCAGAAAGAGGGGCTTTCCAATAAGGATTTCTCCTATCGTGCGCAATTAGGTGACCAAACCTCTCCTCGCGTAACTTTTAGACATCGTTAATATTGCAAATAATAATATTAATAACTTCGTTGTCTCAATTATTGATTTAATAATATATAAAATATCGACAATAATTGAATCAATTAACGTGAGATACTATGCAATAACCATCAAGCAATAATTGAACAAAAGCGAGTGACTTCTCACGTAAGCATCAATAATCAATACCGTGTACTACTATGCAACCACGCGTATTTCTATACTTTTAACACCGAGTGTTTCAATAATTAACGATAAAACTTCCGCCATTATTTTCATAAAATATTTTTGTCATTTTCTCAATTCGATAATAATTTCGTTGTGGGGTCCACCAATGATTGTGTCATCGTACGAATATTCCCTGTTAAAACGAATATTTCCCGAACAATCGAATATTATATAACAACTTGCGTACTTTGCAAAATTTATAACTATTATCCACAACTATAACATTATATCAAATTCATTCCATAATATTCAAAAAAATGATAATTATAAAAAATTCATCTTTATTCATAAAAGTTGGGGTCTTACAATCTCCCCTTCTTATAAAATTTCGCCTTCAAAATTAGGGTACGTACCTGGTATGTCGAAGAGGTAAGGATACCTTGATTTCATTTCAGATTCTAACTCCCAGGTCATTTCCTCAACATCGTGGTTCCTCCATAAAACTTTGACTTGAGGTATAACCTTGGAGCCTAGAATATGTTCCTTCTTATCCAAGATTTGAACAGGAACCTTTTCATACGTTAAATCTTTCGCTATTTCGTCCGGTTCTAACTCCATAATGTGGTTCGGGTCTTTCACATATTTACGTAACATGGATATATGAAAAATATTATGAACACGAGACATACTTGGCAGTAAAGCGAGTCTATAGGCTACAGTCCCTACTCGATCGAGGATTAAAAATGGACAAATGAATCGAGGATTGAGCTTTCCTCTCTTTTCAAATCTCGTAACTCATTTCCATGGAGCAACACGTAACAACACATGATCTCCAATATCGAATTTCACGTCCTTTCAATGAAGATCAAGATAACTCTTTTCATTTGGCCTTGTGAGGTTTTTATACGTTGTCGGATCGTTAGAATCTTTTCAGTAGTCATACGTACCAACTCCGGTCCCAACAACATTGCTTCACCCACCTCATCCTAGCATACCGGAGAACGACACTTTCTTCCATACAACGCCTCGAATGGAGCCATGCCAATACTTGTTTGATAACTGTTGTTGTAAGAAAACTCCACCAATGGTAAGAACTTGTCCCAACTTCCCTTGAAGTCGAGGACACGAGTCTTAATAAATCTTCAAGAGTTTGAATAGTCCTCTCTGATTGTCCGTCCGTCTGAGGATGATATGCCGAACTAAATCGTAAATCCGTGTCCATGGGTTTTTGTAAACTAACCCAAAATTGTGAAGTGAATCTTGGGTCTCGATCAGAAACTATGGATACTGGCATATCATGCAGTCTTATAATCTCGTTTATGTACATACGAGCAAGACGTTCAAGTGTATAAGTTTCAGATTGGTAAGAAATGAGCAGACTTGGTCAATCTATCAACAATGACCCAAATTGCATTTATGCCTTGAGAAACCTTGGGAAGACCAGTAACGAAATCCATGGTAATGTGCTCCCACTTCCATTCTGGAATTTCAAGTGGTTGCAATGGACCTTTTGGTACTTGATGTTTTGCCTTGACTCGTTGACAAGTTAAACACCTTGAGATAAATAGCGCTATCTCTCTCTTCATATTGCCCCACCAAAATATATGTCGAAGATCATGATACATTTTGGTACTCCCAGGATGGATTACAAACGGTGTGTTATGCGCCTCCAACATGATTTTATAATTTAACTCAGGATCGTTAGGAACACAAAGTCTAGAGTTGAATCGAAGTATTCCTTCTTCATCGATTCTTGCTTCCTAAGTATAGCACCTTCAGTACTTTCTTCCTCATACGCATGCTCCAGTGTCCGTAGCAGCTCGAGCAACTTTAACTTTATCGATTAAAGTCGGTTCTACTCGTATATTCGTCATCATCACGTGGATCCCTGGAGTCTTTATCTCTATCTCCATCCTTTGCAAGTCATACAAAATGGGCCTCTGCGTTGACAATATCACACTCGTACCCGCATATGATCTTCTACTCAATGCGTCAGCTACCATGTTTGCTTTTTCAGGATGGTATTGGATGGTATGATCATAATCTTTCAATACTTCAAGCCAACGTCGCTGTCGCATGTTGAGTTCCTTTTGAGTGAAGAAATATTTGAGGCTTTTATGATCCGTAAAGATCTCCACTTTCTCCCCATACAAGTAATGCCTCCAAATCTTTAGTGCAAAAACAGCTGCCAACTCTAGATCATGAGTAGAATAATTCGTCTTATATTCTTTGAATTGTAAAGAGGGATAGGCTATGACTTTCCCATGTTGCATGAGAACACATCCTAACCCTTTGCTTGAAGCATCACTGTGGCGCCCCCAAAATAGGTATACAACACCCATTCTGAGTCGCCAAATACATTGTACAGAAAGCAAACTACAACTTCAATAATACAATTGTCATGCAAAATACGACAACACATACTGTGAGTTTAAATACAAATATTGTCTTCTAGACAATATCAACACTCAAATAAGTCCTCATTACAATTATTTATACACTATTTTACAGAAATAGTGAGGACTGTTAAAACATCTTTTTAGAACCATCACTCCATACCCCGACTCGATCTTGCTATGTTCTCACCTCCTGAGAAGAAAAATGGAACAAAAAAGAAAAGGGTGAGCTTAACTAGCACAGTAAAGAATATTATGACTAAGATAATATACAACAAATTATCATTAGTCTTCAACAGAAAAAAATCGGATAGAATACAATAGACAACAAATTTTAGATCAACAACTGCAGCGAAAACAACAATCCATTAGAAGAGTCACGTAGAGAATGAATTCTACTATCTTCTAAGACTTAAAAGTTCATCATCAATATTTTATCCCTGTAACAAAAATCAGTATATATCTTTAATCAAATATTCATCTTTGCACTGCATGCCAAAGATATTCATTTGTATCACCAGTTGGTCATGTTCATCTCAACACCTGTTCATCTTTGCCTGACTACGGCCAAAGATATTCATCGATTAATCATTCATCTTTGCACTATGTGCCAAAGATATTCAATAATATCATCATTTAGACCGAGGATGATGAAAACATTTTAGAGAACGAATCCAGTGAGACAGAAGGACAAATATTAGGGATTCGTGTTATAGTTTATCCAAGATCACTAATACTTCATAATAACCAATTTTGAAGCAGAATTCAAAAATAATGATCAAAACATGGATACAATCAAAGATAGTAACCATAATAGACATCTTGGACAAAAGGGAAAATTTTATTTTTGGTGAATAGTGTCGATTCGTGAATAAGTGAATAGTCAGAGTATCGTGAATAAGAAACCCCGACACCAAAAGTTCCAAATTTGATTAAAAAGTTCACCAATATTTCGACATAATGATATTGAAGAAAATAATATCATTAGAGAAGCCTTACCTCAAAATAATGGTACTTCTGATCGAAATATCGGATAGAAAGCCGAAGAAAACTTGTACCGAACAACAACTCTCAAAGTATCTAAATACTCACAAAATTACGCTCGATAATATAGAGAGAAAGAAAACTTGTTTCCGGTGTGATTTTTAATTCTAACCTAAGCGTCTATTTATAGGAAAATGCTAGAACGCCATAGGAGACTAAATAATAAAATAATATTATTATTATTCAACATTCCTACGCATGCTTTGTTGAATTTTTGGACAGCCATCTTGGAAGAAATTCAGTAGCCCACATGTGTCAAAACAAAAGTGGGTCCCACCCATAAATTAATAAAAATCATTTTATTTTCTGAAACTTCAGTAATTCATAGAAAATAGCCCGTTTATCAGAAAAATACGAATTTTATGTCCATTCCACAAGAAATTGAATTCTCTACAACTTTGTAGCTTTGAGTTTTTTCCAAATTCCAACTAGAAAATATCCGAAATCAATAAACGGGTGATTTTTAATACCTCCATTCCGATAAAATACTGATAAAACACCTCAGCATTAATTCCTTCATTTATAACCACATAAATAAATCCATCATTTATATCCACATCAAATAAATATTTTCTTATCATATAAATCAATAATTAATTATTCACAAATAATATTACAGAATCACAATTATGACAACCAGGACCGTTCCCAGGAAAGAGGGGCTTTCCAATAAGGATTTCTCCTCATTTGGCGCCGCAATTAGGTGACCAAACCTCTCCTTAGACAGAACTTTCTAGACATTGCCAATAATGTTATCTAATAATATTATTCAAATAATATGAATTATTGATCCGATAATGGGAAATATCGTGCAAAGTGACAATTATTGAAACAACAATAATATTAAATATCAACGCAAAGCAATTATTGAATCAATAAAATAAAATATCGAACAAGAATTCATGTAATAATTATTGAGTAAAGGCCTTCTAACGCATTTAATCAATAATTCAACAATATTATGCTGGTATCTTCCATCGCAACCACTCGTATTATTGTATTTTAACCACTGTGTATTCCAAGCGGTGTTAGTTCAGTAATAATTACGCCAGTTATTTATAAAACTCATACTTTGTCATTTTCTTCATCAAATGCGGTTATTACATTATGAGCCCCACGAATGGTTCTTGTGGTTATACGAATATTCCTCGACAAAAAGAATATTCCACGACCAAAAGAATATTCCCCGACGAAAATGAATATTTTATAACCACTTGTTTATCTTGTAAAATTTGCACATTTCACCCATAACCAAAGCATTATATCAAATTAACACCTTATTAATTTAGAATAATGAATAAAGAAAATTCAATTTTATTTATAATAAGTTGGGGTCTTACAATCACTGTAGATGACAAATCCCTCCGAGCCAGATGATATTTTCAGAACAGGTGTTGAAATTAGTCCCCTTTTGAATTCTTGAAAACTCTTCTCACATTTCTCGTTTCAACCGAATTTTGTATCTTTCCGAGTCAGCTGAGTTAAGGGAGTAGCGATTAATAACCAGCTAAGCCGAGAAAGCAAAGCTACGATTTGATCATCGATTTAGGTTGCTCGGCTTTGAATAGCTTCAATCTTTCATTGGGTCAACAGATATTCCATGACTTGATATTATCGCGTGCCCAAGGAATGCTACTTCCTCAAGCCGAAACTCGATTTTTTAACTTGGCATAAAGCTTATATTCACGAAGCTTTTGAAGTATCAGCCTCAAGTGTTGCTCATGATCTTCACGGCTTTTGGAATAAATAAGGATGTCATCAATAAAGACGACCACAAAGTGATCCAAATATTCCTTGAATACTCGGTTCATCATATCTATAAAGGCAGTAGGAGCATTAGTCAATCCAAAAGACATGACTATGAATTCAAAATGCCCGTACTGAGTTCTGAAATCCGCCTTTGGAATGTCATCGGTTCTAATCTTTAATTAGTGATATCCGAAACGAAGATCAATCTTTGAAAAGAATTTGGCGCCTTGCAATTGGTTAAACAGGTCATCAATACGTGGCAATGGGTACTTATTTTTGATGGTGACATGATTCAACTCCCGATAATCAATACAAAGTCGCATACTCCCGTCTTTCTTTTTCACGAATAGAACAGAAGCACCCCAAGGAGATGTACTAAGACGAATGAAACTGATGTCTATCAATTCCTGCAGTTGGGTCTTTAACTCCTGAAGTTCAATAGGAGTTATTCGATATGGGACTTTAGAAATAGATTTTGTACCGGGTTCAAGGTCGATACAAAATTCAATTTCACGCCGGGGTAGGCGGGGAAGTTCTTCAGAAATACGTCGGAAATTCATTAACAATAGAAATATCATTCAAAACTGACGTATTTTTGTTTAGATCCGTGACATGAGCTAAGAAAGCTTGACATCCGTTTTTCAATAAACGAATAGCTTTATGGCTTGAGATGACAGTGATTGATTTTAATGGTTTGATTGCTTGAATTCGCATAATAGGTTGGTTAAGAATATGAAAGCTAACAACCTTATGAAAATAATTAATTTTTGCATGATGAGTAGTTAACCAATCAATCCCTAGAATTACGTCAAATGCAAGTATTTTCAATGAAATAAGATCGACAAGTAATGTGAGGGTACCGATTTGAACCAAACAAGACTTATAAACAGTGGATGTAATGAAGGTTTCTCCCAATGGAGTTTCAACGGATAAGTCAAAGTCTAATTCTCCGGAGTCAAATTTAATCGTTGAGTGCAAGTAGGAGAAATAAAAGAATGGGTAGAACCGGTATCAAATAAGGTATATACTTCGCTAGAGTTTATGATAAGCTTACCCGTGATGACCTCGTTCGGGTTCCTTGCTTTTACGGGAGGTCACGACAGACGCCTCTCCTTGCACTACTAGCTTTGACTTTTCCGGGACGTCATTTGGTGCCTCTATCCTAGTGAACTTGTCTTGGTGAACAACCACAAAAATCAGCTAGGTGACTTTCTCTTCCATAATTATAACATGCTTTTGACTAAGATCGCGCAGCTTGGACCGATGTGTCCCTCCCTCCGCATTTGAAGTATATGATAGGTGGTCGTTCTCCTTCCTTAACAACGGGTCTTTGGTCTTTGACGTCTTTCCATCATTGTTAAATCTCCTCTTCTTGAAATGTCCATTCTTATTGTTTTGGCCATGATTACCAATCAAAGTGGTTACCATTTCTAAGATGTTGATTCCTCCACGCTTATTGTCACCGCTCGATGATGTTATCATCGGTATTATCATTTCACGATGACTCTCTTTTGGTTGGGTTGACTCATTATCGCGCTCCAATAACTGAGCTTTATTAACAACATCTGAATACAAACACAGTTTATGAGAGATAAGATATTGACGTATCTCGGGTTTCAAACCTCTTAGAAACATTCGCGTCATTCTCTCCTTATTATCAACTAAATGGGACGCAAACCGAGACAACTCGACAAACTTGGCTTCGTACTGTGACACGATCATGTTGTTTTGCTCCAGCTTGATGAACTCTACCTCTTTCATGTGACGAATACTTTCGAAAAAGTACTTGTCGTTGAACAATTCTTGGAACTTCTCCCAAGTCATCTTCAGTGCGGCAGGTTGAGTACATTTTATAGATTTCCACCAGTAATCTACCTCTGCACGCAACATGAAGGTGGCAAAGGGAACCTTTTGCTCCTTGGAGCATCCCAGGACATCAAATATCTTGTAGATCTGCTTTATCCACGTCACCGCCTTAAGTGATTTTGGCTCTCTAAAAAACTCTGGTGGTCCCAGTTCCTTGAACTACTTAGCGGTGACTGTTCGAGAGTTGCCAGTGTTTCCACCTTCATTTTGTATAGGAGCCGCTCTTGCCTGATGTTGTATGAATTGCATAAAGCCTCTGAACATTCCATCGTTCATCATCTGGTCAGTGTTGTTGTTTGCCTGAGGATTGTCGCCTTCCTGATGCACATTATCCTAATTATTGATCTGTGGAGACTCAACGGTCTCCTGTGCTCCATTGATGTTCTCAACATTCTCGGATGTCATTTTCAACATCGCCACAAAACAAGGGTTAATTAACATATCACATATTATCCTTATACTCTGACCGACCAATTAAATACCAAATAAACTTAGGTAGGTCATACTAGTGAAGGAATTCCCCGTCTCTCCCCTCCAAGTTCTTGTCTCACATCTTAGCCAAAGATCATATCCCTAAGCTTTGATACCAACTGTGACGCCCCCAAAATATGTATACATCACTTATCTTGAGTCGTCAAAAACATGGTACAAAATTCAAATACAACTTAATTATACAACAGTCGTGTAAAATACGACAAAACATATGCTGTGTGTTTTAATACAAATATTGTCATTTAGACAATATCCACACTCAATTGAGTCCTCATTACATTTATTATCACACTATTTAACAGAATAGTGAGGACTACTAATGCTATTATCTGTATCGTCACTCCGTTCCCCGACTAGTCTCTGCTACGTTCTCATTTCCTGAAGAGAACAATGAAAGTAAAAAGGTGAGCTCAACTAGCCCAAAGAAGAAATATTACGACTAAGATAATCTGAGAATAAATTATCGTTAGCCTTCAATGTTGTTAAAGCGATACAATATAACAAACATCAAGTTTTAGCTGCAATGAACAAACAATCTATTAAAAGTGTCAGTAGAGAATAAAATCTACTATCTTTTATGATTTAAAAGGTTTTTCATCACTTTTATCATTTGGGACTCAAACTTAATAAATAATCCACATCATCCCTGCACTACGGCCAAGGATATTCATTAGTATCACAACCACAAATTATCCATGCACTACGGGCCAAGGATATTCGTGTATTCATCAATGGTCATGATTATACCGATTAATCTCTGGTCATAATCATACCAAGTCCATCTATGCACTACAGGCCACAGATGACTATCAACATAATATAAACATGAGGATGATGACAATGATATAAGAATTTAATAAAACAAGTTCAAGAATTAATTTATCCAGGAACTAATAACGTCCAAATTGTCAACATGATACTTCTTTGTAGAGTAAAATTCAAGAATACTTAGAAGAATATTTCATGAAAAGATCTTTGGATGAAAGCCTTGAAATATCGAGGATATTCCACTAATTTCATGGAGTATATAAGTCAAAACTTTAACCAACTAACTATAATAAAGAATGGAATAACAAAAAAATTACCGAGGCGTGCGATGATCGCATGCAGAAAAGTTATTCCAACAAAATAATAAATAACGGATTCAAAGTCGTGCGTAAGCGCACGCACGAGGATATTGCAATGTAATAATAAATAATCGAATTCAGTCAAAGTAAATTGCGCACCGATGGATGTTCCATTGAATAATAAATAACGGAACCCGGTCACGTGCGTAAACGTTGAAGACAGGATGTTCCAATAGAATAATAAGGAATGGAATAATGAAGAATTTCACCATGTATATATAAGACTTGATGAGGCAAGTTATTCCAACATAATGATAAAAATGAAATAATGTAAGAATTTCACCAAGTATAGGGTGAGCATAGCGTATCAAAAGTTATTCCAACAGAATAATAAAAAATGAAATAATAGAAGTTCTCTTCATGAATACGAAAGAAATAATACCTCTTACCTTGAAACAATTTGGATATAAGAGTAGTGAAGTAGCGAGAATACTTTTCTTCTTTCTCTATAGTTTTCTCTTTAGAGTTTCAAATGAATTCGTAAGAAATAATGAAGGAATGAGCTTTATTTATATGAGGAGAATGATTGAATAAGAATTAATTCTGAACTATCCAGATTGATTTACTTTTAAGCAGACGGTCAGTATTAGTTTACTATAAAATATTTTAATAAAACAAAATCTTTTAAATAAAATATAATATATTCTATTTATAATCTAATAAAACTAATAACTTTATAAAAGTATTCTATTTTATATAAAAAATTTATTATGCAAAATACTATATATATATGAGCACTTATGCAAAACACTACGCATAATAAAATATAATATATTCTATTTATAGTCTAATAAAATGAATAACTTTATAAAAGTATTCATTTTTATATAAAAAGATTTTACTATGTAAAACACTACGCATAATAGTAATATAATATATTCTATTTATAGTCTAATAAAACGAATAACTTTATAAAAGAATTCATTTTATATAAAAATCTTTTTCTTTTATTACATTAATAATACTAATAAAACAAAACTTCATCATCATTATTATAATTCACACTATTAATCGACTGTGTCGTTCAAGAAAGAGGGTCTTTCTAATAAGGATTTCTTCCTATCGCGGCCGCAATTAGGTGACCAAACCTCTTCTTGTAACTTACAGAACATCGTTAATATTGCAAATAATAATATTAATAACTTCGTCGTCTCAATTATTGATTTAATAATATATAAAATATCAACAATAATTAAATCAATTAACGTGAGATACTACGCAACAATTCATCAAGCAATAATTGAACAAAACCGAGTGACTTCTCACGTAAGATCGATAATCAATACCGTGTGCTACAATGCAACCACGCGTATTTGCATACTTTTAACACCGTGTGTTTTAACAGAGTTAACGATAAAACTTCGCCGTTATTTTTATAAAATATTTTTGTCGTTTTTTCTCAATCCGACAATAATTTCGCTTGTAGGGTCCACTAATGATTGTCTGTCGTCAAGAATATTCCTCGTTAAAACGAATATTCCCCGACCAATCGAATATTATATAACAACTTGCGTACTTTGAAAAATTTATAACTATTACCCACAACTATAACATTATATCAAATTCATTCCATAATATTCAAAAAAATGATAATTATAGAAAATTCATCTTTATTCATAAAAATTGGAGTCTTACAGAAATCGTGTCTAGCTAGTTAGGGTTTCGTGTTTGCTCCTCAGAACTACTAGATTCTGGAAACCGTGTTAGGGTAATAGATATTCCAAGAGCCTTCTTGAGTATTTCGAGTTGAGAGAATGTTCAAATCTTGAGTCACCAAAAAGTGCCCCTTCCTAAAATGAAAGGAGTATTTATAGAGTTTTCTGGAACTTAAGTAGTCACATGTCAGACACATGTCTTCAGAAAAATTCTAAAAATAACTTTTGGTTATTAGAATAATGCTTATTTTGTCCTGTCCTTTTAGCTACCAATTCAATCCCTCAATCAATTTTCAAAACGAGCCGCCTCCACGAGCCTTCTGCCTCGGGACATGTGGAGGCTTCTCCCAGGTCTAGCACATATATTTCTGACTTTTTCGTCTTCATTCAATTAGGTTATGCAAACTCTAATTTGCACATTTAATGAGGTCATGAAACTCTAATTATGTATTTAATTTAATTAGGTCATGTGAATCCTAATTTGCATTTAGATTCATACAAATTTAATAATTAAAGTTAAAAAAATTGTTAAAAAAAAAAATCTCAAAAAAAAAAAAAATCTCAAAATAATGTTAGAGATGTTGCAAGTCCTCACATTAATATGCTAATTTCCCGGACCCCCTCCCCATGCCTGTAAAAATATTGATATCCCACCGAAATCATTATTACTACTACTACTTTAAAAATTGTTGGGACCCATTTAAATTGGAAATATATAAAGATCCAAATTCTTATACTTCTCCGTACTGTTGATATTTTTATTGGATCAGCTATGGTGCAGTACATTAAATATCTGTTTGAAAGGATTTGGTTTGGAACCAATATATTATTATTTGTCTCCTTTCTTGCCACCTTGGTATGAATTTCTGAGAGGTCATTTGTCTCGTTTCAAGATTTTTTTTTTTTTTTTTCATATTTATATATCTACTTATTTTATTGCTGTAAGAGAATAGAAAAAATAATTGATTTCTTGAAACAGCTGTCACGTTTTTTTCTTTCTCTCTATTTTAACTTATTATCTTTATCTACCATGCATACTTGTGCAGGGTCCGGACAAATTTGTAAAATATTTTATGAAATAACACCACTTCATTTGCCAACAACAAATTTATAAAATATTTTAGAGTGCTGACATGCAGGCGAGATTTTATGTATATAAATATTCTATTGACTAATTGATCAATTTATCAAAAAATAAACTTCATGTGCATCCCTAAAGTTGTACTATAACACTCGATACCTTCAATCTATATATTTTCGATCTACTGAGTGAAAATTTTCAAATGTCAGTCTTAAATATACACCAATTAAAAGGAACACTCGAGTAGAAATACAAACAAAAAAGATTTATATTCTTATATATGTTGGCAGGAAGTTCTAGTCACTCATCTTAATATATATATATATATATATATATATATATATATATATATATATATATATATATATATACTCCAAATGTTCCAAATTCCAAATATTACATCTAACCCGAAATCAAATATCATGCAAAAACTAAACCCTGATATCAAATTCAGTCCACCAACCAAAGAAGAAATGCCAATATATCGAATCAAACGCACATCCAATAATTAAAACAATTCTACAAAAAAAAAATTAAAATTAAATATAGCCACCCAATAGTCAGATAGTAGCAAACAGTAGGACCTGGTGGTCTAGACCACGTGTGTGTTCCGTACGTGTAAACTTCCTTGAAATCTTGATAATAATAAAAACAATCTTGAAAAAAAGGGGGGAAAAAGATAAAATTATGATACATAAATAAGAATATATTTAATGAGTATATATACTTACCTTGCCATCGACGTGTTGTGGTCGGAATCCTGAGCCAAAGAATAGACAGTCAGCATATTTTAAGGCTGTGGCGGAACTAGAACATTTTTGTAGGGGGGTAAAATTTTTAAACCAAACGGGCCGACATTGCTATAAGTTTTGTAGTTGAAAAATGCTGAAAAATAACAAAGAGAACAGCCTATTTTTACAAGTGATTCATATAGACCCATAAAGCAAATGCCATTGATCATTTCATCAATTTAAACATTTCATAATAATTTCTATCATTCATAATTCAATTATTCAAACATTTTATCATTTAACCTAATTTAATGATATCAATTAATCTAATGGAATTATGGAAAATAAATTAAGTACCAACTACCAAGCCTCCAACAGTAACAATACAACAAGTATATCTCCAGAAGGAATTACCAAAGGAAATTAGAAAGTAGAAATTAGAAATTACCAAAAAAATTAAAGAGAGGAAGGCCCAAGCAGGAGTCAGGACTGCAAGAGGATTGAAGAATGGAGGCAGTGGCGGTTTGGCGGTCGGCGGAGCATTGGAGCAAGGAAGCAGCAGCGCAGCAGCGGTCGCCGGACAGAGGCGGAGAGGCGCGCCGACGCCGTGAGGGGCTGAGCCGTGAGTGACCAGTCGGCGGAGCCGTGGAAGAACCGAAGAGGCAAAGTCGCGAAGAAGAAAAAAGAAAAATTTGTTTGTCTAAGCCCTAATGCCTGATAAGATGAGAGGGTAGAAACTAATTTTTTTTATATATATATGAAACGACGTCGTTTCATGTTAGTTAAAAAAAAAATCAAATTGACGAAGAAGAAGACTGAGCCAGAGCTCAGCCGCAGCGGGCGCCGGTCGGGCAGGGGCAGCACCACAGCAGCAGGGTACTAGGGAGAGTCGTCGAAATACTGGGGTCAGCCTGCTATGCAAGTATCACTTTACTTTGAAGTGCGCTATAATTAATACATCAAGATCGATTCCAAAGAAAGATTTGAATTTTGTCAAAACAGACTTGAACCAGCTCAAGACGTTAAGTACTAAAAGTAGTCTTGGATTTTGTCATGTCAAACTTTAACTTTTAGTGAGATTATATTTTCTTCCACACCATTAAGGAAAAAAACTTATAAATTTAACAAGAATAAAAACGGTTTATTCCATTTTAATAGAACAATTAAACACAATTTTTGTTCATTCCATTCACACCTTAATTCCTGCAATCCAAATATTATATATGATAATAAGTGTTATTACCCAGAACATATATACTTGAAAAATATTGACGAAGATATTAAAAAAAAAAAAAAGATATACGATCATTTCAACAAATGAGTATCTTTTTACCAAAATTTTAGTGGCATCAAAATTTACCAAGGTCTATAATTTTTTTTTATTTATAAATGGACATTAATTAATAAATAATAGTCAAAACATATGCATGCACTAAATATCTCATGAACCCCTCTTAAAAAGGAACAAGACAAACCTTGATACAGCACATATTTGTACAAAGATGAAAGTTTTTATTTTATGTATATTTCACAATAAAATTCAAAAAAAGCTGTACCAAATAATTACTCTAAAAACTAATATATGAACATGACTTTCCACATTTGGCTATATAATCTTTTATCCCCATTTGTGAAGAATCTATAAAGTTAGTGTTTTTGGATATATATATATTAATAATTCAGTAACTAGCTAGTAGTAATCCCATATAAATGCCTCTTCAAGCCGGAATGCTATATCGGCTCCAGCCAGCTGCGAAGCATAGGGAAAATATTCATCAAATCGATCTATTCCGTCCATAAAAAGATCTGGTAGGTCAAATATTATATCATCATCAGCATCATCATTATCCGTTGATGGGGAATCCAGTGATTCTTGGCTGTTTAGCAACGACAAATTTGTTGATGAATGGGAACCTCGGAGTACGGCTCTGCTCGGCTCGGCTTGGCATAAGTCGGCATGCGATTGCACAGAGTATAAAGGCGCCGCAGCCTTGTAATTTGCAACGGCCGCTTGTATGTCCTTAGGTGAGGTGGAAGCTGGCCGTGGAAGTTCATGAGCCAAATTTGGAAAGTTGAGATAAGCCGAGTGGCCTTTGATGGCTAAAGAGGCTACATCGTGGGCTCGAGCCGCCATTTCAGGTGTGGGGAATGTCCCGAGCCATATTCTTGATTTTTTCATAGGCTCTCGAATTTCGGAAACCCATTTACCCCAATTGCGCATTCGTACTCCGCGGTACATAGGGTGGTTGCCGCCGCTACCACCACCACCACCACCACCACCACCACCACAGCCGTTATTGCCTCGTTTGGTAGACTCATTGGCATTTTTTGGCTCTTGTGTTACTGTTTTTGAGCCTTTTTTGCACTTTTTTGTAGTCGAAGCTAAAAGGGTGGTGGAGGAGGAGGAGGAGGAGGTGTCGGCGGTGGTGGAAGAGGAGGAAAAATAATATTGATCAGCTACACTACTACTACTCTTAATGTTGATTTGTTCTTCTTCCATGATAATAAAATTAAAGAGGTCTAGTGGTTGGCTAAAAATAATGTGAATGATGGTAAATTAAAATAGAGAGGCCAGGGTTGGGCATTTACAATTCTTCCTCTATTAGTTTATAGGCTTTAAATAAGGATGAAGGGGATCCACACAAAAAGGAATATATAAATATAAAAATAAAGGTCTCCTTTGGGACTATAAATCAACTATTTTGTTACCCCATATGGCAATTCATATAAGTTTGAGATCTTCTTTTAACATTTGATATCCTCGTTTTTCAGGTCTATGCATCTTTAATTAATCTTTTGGCATCACTTAATTCAATTATTAATAATGGTAGGCCACAAACTTTGTACTCATTAACCACGTATATATTTTACATGCAAGTTGGCTAAGGGCCCTAGCTAGTACGTACGTAGGGTTTATCTCGATGATAAATTCCCCATCCACCCCCACCCCATCCCATCCCATCCCATCCCATCCAATTAATTTCTATAGCCCTCAAACATCTTACCCAAATCATCATTAATCATTCAAATTTCAGTTATTTTCTTAATTATATTTTTCTCGTCACTCCACGAGAGTGAAGGAAAAATAAGTAAAAATATATATTGTCATGTTTAAAACGACTATTACTCCTAAATTTTAATGTTTTAATGTAAATTTGGGATATTGTAGCAAATGGACGACGTCGCATTGACTGCTGGCCAAAATTTCCTCAAATTTGACAAATGACAAGTTAATCAAGCTAAGATAAGACTGATCGATTAAGCTAATTACACTTTTTTGTGTTTTGTGTAATTAAAGTGTCATGGCTTGCTGATATGTCGCCTTCAAGTTATCCCAATTATGTCTGAATTTGTATCACTTCTTGCATAATTAACTAGAGCCTTGTATTTGCCTATGTAGTCATAGTTTCACACATATGACCTCTTGTAATGAAGATTACTTTAATGGTTCAAGTTTATGATCAATCAATCAAAATTTAACCACTATAATTAGAAGCATCACCAAGTTCATAACACTATTACTGTCTATTAGGGACCATAATTTAATTCATCTACTTCGTCATTTATTTTTTTGAAAGCCCCATTTTAAGTAGTACAATATAATTTTTCCATTTAGAGAATTGAATCAAAAATTTAAAAATCTCAGTATCTCAATCTTAACCACTAGACTAAGATCTTATCGGCATCTACTTATTCATTAAAATTATGTGTGATTTATATATTAATCAATCAATGTAATTTGATCAATAATATTCCAATACATATAAACACACAATAATAAGACGAGAAAATGGGAGCTCATATATCCCTCACAATATAAAATTAAAAATAGTCAACACTTCTTTCTTTTGTGCATGCCTACGTTAATCATAGAAATTAAATTATATTATTATGTATTTACAAAATATAACTTGTAAGAAAATGAATGTTGCTATTATTGAAAAAAATTTAAGTCGAATTATAAATAAAAGACTAAATATGATTTATTATCCTAAACTACAGGTCATATTCCACTTCGATGATTCACCTTTCAATTTTGTCAATTAGATGATTGAACTATTAATTTTTTTTCAATTCCACTCAATTGAGCATGTCACGTCAGAAATTGCTGATGTGGCTGGTGTGGCTTAACTAAGCTGATGTGTTTCAAAAAAATAATTTTTTATTTTATGATTAAACATATTTGATATATTTAAGGGCAAAAGCGTCACATTAAAACTAAAGACCATTTGTCTATAACCACAGCCATCACTGCCACCACTTTCACGGCGACCTCCTCCATAGCCACCACCTCCACCATATCCACCTATACAGTGTCCACCACGAAATCCACCGTCGTCGCCACTGCCTCTTCCACGAGACTAAATCTCATTTCCAGTTTCACGATCAATAATGATCTGTACATCAACAACAAATTTCAATCAGATCTACTTGTCTAGTGATTTTCCGTAGCAGGGGATGTGAATGGCTAGATTCCAACGAGAATAACAAGAAGGAAAAGGGGACCAGAACAACACTAAACTTATTCCATAAAAAATAAAGCAATATGCATAAAGAATCAGTTCAGAAACAACCAATTTATTAGACTCAACAGAGCAAAACTCTATTTTAAATCAATTTGAATTCCAACAGAGCAGTCCCACATCCCAAAACTGACATAGACACCAACTCAAACCGAAAACTGTAAGAACCCAAATTTTCAGAAAATATTAAAATAAGAATTTAGTGAATAAAATTCTTAAAGCATTAGATGGGTTCGAACAAGAAGATATATGTGTTACGTGGTATGTGGTATTTTGTTACATAGGGTAATATGAACTATGTAATAAGTAATGGTGTGTTTAATAAATATATGTATCATTATTATATATTTATTATGAATTGTAGAGATGAATTAGTAAGAAGATGGATAAAAATTATCTATTGATATTAAATAATTTATGTGAAATTATTTTATAATAGTAAGTTGGTGATATTAAATATCTTTGATAATAACCAATTTCTTGAGTATATGTACGAGTAAGTATCAAGTCCTAAGGTAGTGCAGCCGTACTCTTTAATGGTGGATGTATAGGAGCTGGGCTAAACAATTCCTTCAGAGAGCGGAGGTATATACTAATTAGTAACCGATCTAACTCACTGTAAAAACAGTGTAGACAAGACGGAAACTAATTTGTTGGTTGTTTGTGGGAAACCACTCAGTGTACTATATTAAATACTATTAAAGACTCGACGCGTGCTAGGTTTAGACTTGTATGCGTGTACGTTGTTGACGAGAGAAGGAAATCGATATACCTTTAAATTGGTTAGGAAATTATTAAGTAAATTGATACACGGCGAGAAGTGAAGATTAAAGGAATGTACGTATGTGTTATATTCGAGTTTCGTGTTATTGGTGGTATGAAACCGTAAAGGAGATGTATAGTTGGTTAAACTAATAAGGGAAATAGAGTTTTAAAACTCGAAGTGTGATCCTTAAATTGTTAAAGAAAATAGTAATCGATGATGTGAAACCAAAGAGAGGATTGATGTTAGACGAGTTAACACTCAGGGAGGATGTGTAAAGTATTTAGAAGTGTAAGGTTTTATTTCTGCTAATGCAGAACTTGTCTGCCTCTAAATTTGGTATGGGCGCAATTGCGCCATTTCAATCTATGACCCAGTAGCAATTGCTGCCACACGGCCTTGCATTAGGAAGTTCTGAATAAGTTTGTGGAATTTAAAAATTCAAGGAATGGGTACTAGGGACTCATATAAAGGTCATAAATGGTGGTTAAGTTGTCCATGAATGGAGTAGGATAGCCAAGCGTGAATAGAATAAATATTTATTATGGAAGTTATTAACCTAGAATGAATGTTGGTTAATCAAGTTAAATTATAGAATATAACATTATAGAGCTTTGTGTGGTAGTGGCATGATATTGAATTGTATAGAAAGAGTTAATTCACTTACATAAGATGGTGAAGTAATATATGTGTTAACATAAAGAAAATGAAATGAATATGTAAATTAAAAAGGAATTTTAATATATTACATAGTGTAATAATATACTGAAAAGATGTGATAGATGCGAGGTATGTTATGGATAATAAGTGCATAATAAAAGAAAGGGTCCAATATATTTAAATATTGGTTAGAGATGTAATGTTAAGAATAATATTATTTTATGAGATTATATTATTATAAGCTTATGGACTATTAATTACTAAGTTCACATAATTATGTCTTGTGTGGCATAACTAGGGAAGTTAAATCAAAGGGACATTTAATAGGAAGTATTAAAAGACAATAAATGGTGAGTTAATAAATAATTGATATTAATTATCATTATGATAATTTGGTATATTTGAGATGATAAATTTTATAAAAATGATGGATTGAGAATATCCAACTATTTTATAATTAGCCCAATTAAAAGATTATTGGATTAAAAAATAATGTACATGAGATATAAGATTATATTGGTGTATATTTAAAATATAAGTATACTTCTAATTATATGTGGGCAGGTACATATATATGTGTATATATGTGCCCATAACTTAATTTAATGTAGCAATGTTGAGCTAGGAAAATTTATTAGATGAGCCAAATTGCTAAAATGCTGAGTTATAAGCTTTTGTCCCAAATAGAGAGTCATTTATCTCATACACGTGAATAGGCCATTGGCCTATCCCATCTATTGCGTATAAACAAGGAGACTGATGATGGCTAGAAGAATGGAGGGGAGGGAGTTGGTATCAACTTTCCAACAACTTCTCCTTAACCAACATCTTCTTCCATCTCCCATTGGATTCAATCTTTGAGGTAAAGCTATGGTCTAGGTAAGAAATTCTATAAATTGGAGCCTTCTCTTCTCTAATTGGGTTGATTGGGTTCTTGATGAGTTCTGCATAGAGAGTAAGTGGAAATTAGAGTGAGCAGTCTGAGATTGGAAGATTGATGAGCAATAGTTAGCCAATCAAGCATTAAGAAGGTAACATCCCTCTATGTGTTCTTAAATTCAAGTTTTATAAAGTTCTTAGAAAAGTAGCTTTTGAGTCACAAAATTGATGGCTAAGGGTTATTATAATCCATGAATTGATGCTAGGTACTGTTAATATAGTCATATGCGAAAACAACGGAAGTTAAATGAATTCGTAGTGAATGAGTTCGCTAAATTTGTTAAAACATGAAAATTTAGTATGAATATGAGTTTTGGATTAATCTTTGGGTTAGTTAATGTTTTTGAAGTGTTATAATTACTTTGTAGATGAGTATCTAAGAGTTTAACAAGTTCAACGAATCAAAAACCAACTAATTCGGACTTAAAATGAGAAAGTTATGTCAAAAACTGTAATCTGTGCGAAGCCACGTGCAGGCGCGTCGCCCGTGTGCGTGGGCGCGCAGATGGGGATGGGAAATGGCTCAGGCATGCTGGAATGGTGAGAACAAGGGGCGCGGCCATGCCTAATGTGTGCTAACTGTGACTGCTTTGACTTGTTTTGGTAAAACGGCCATAACTTTTTTATACGAACTTCGATTGAGGTGATTCAAGATGATCCGGAACGAGGACGAATAGACCTACAACTTTTGGTCTTTAAGTGTTTCAATTTGAGATCGTTAGGAAAGGAAAAAATAGTCATCTTTGTGACTATTACGTATTCAAAGGCGATCGAAGGGCGTCGAGCGAGCACATACGCAAGTATAGTGCTCCCGACGATGGAATATGTTATTCTAAGTGATGTAACATGAAAATGCATGATATTATACATGACATATAAAATTTCCTTGCTCATAATAGAAAGCATTGGCATGACTTAATATGTGTTTTGAAAAGAAACTCAAAGATTTTGAAAATAAACCTTGTGAAAACTTATGTTCTATAAGTTCTGAACTTAGTGGTTTATATACATGATTGAGTTCAAATATAAATGAACATGATATGGTGTTTATAGTGTCTTTGTTCATGATCAAAATTGTTAGACCTTGTGTTAGAGAAGTTTTCAAGAAAAACTTGATATAATAGAACTAAGGTGCATGAATGCTACATGAGGTAGGTTCTGAACTTGAGAAGATGTTGTCATGACTTAGTTACTTATGATAAGAGTTTTAAAAGTTGTTTTATATGTGCTATACTACATCATAAAATGATTTCAAAGGCAAACTCCATTATCTTTTGTAAACTAAGTATTAAAACATGAAGTGGTTATATTTTGACATAGAAAGAAACATGTACAAATATGACATATGATTCGAAGTTTCCTTGCTTGATTAGGTTGTCATGACATGGATTTGAAGAAAAGAAACTTAGACGTTTTGAAAACATTATTCATGAGCATTGTGTTGTCTAAACATCTGAACTTGTAGGATATATGTGTAATCTGAACCTTAAAACATATGTGTAATGAATGTCTAAAGCTATAATACTTGACATATATGATGTTTAAGCATGAGATCATGTAATGGTTATATAAAACACAGAGTTGTTAAATTTTATTAAAGTGTGTAAAATGTAAGAACGATGTAGATCGCGTATTTATAGACTTTAAATATGTGTCGAACACATAGCGAGTCAATTGTGTGATAAAGATTTTTAAATGTTGATATGAAGTATGTGTAGCTAAGATGTAGTATATATACATAGTTATTCTAAGAGTTTACTAAGAAAACAAAGGGAAGGTTCTAAAAACCAAGATAGAGAACAATGTAACATTATTATTACATTAAGAATGTATGAATGTATGACTAATGGATATGAATCCATGATTATTTAACTGTGTAGGAATACACGAAGTGTAGATAAACTTTTAGCAGTTAAGCCATAGTTGATAAACTACAAATCAGGCAAGTCTTTCAGTTTTTATTTGATATATGAATTTGATAACTGTTAGTTGAGCTATATTATGCTATGCAAATGTTGATGTATATATATGAAATGCATATGAGATATGTATGAAATGTGAAAGTTGATCTTTGATGATATGCTTGTGATATAAACCTCTATGCATGTTATGTGAGAAGTAACATGCGTAGTAAATATTAATCGATTATGAATGCATGAACTGAATATGTTATTATATGCTATGTGCTGCATGAAAACTGTTAGAATTGATGGGCTATCGAGCTCACCCTTGCAAATAACCACTTTTGTAGATTAAGGACTCACGATAAAGATTATGTGCTACTTGATTGATAGACTTCAATAGTATCAAAGGAGATTGATTTGTTTATTTAAATATATACTCTTGAACCATGTTTAGGTTCTATGAGATGTACCTGATAGTAGTTTACAATGTGTAATACATGTTAAGTTATACTATGTGATACATAGAGAAATTCGAATCGAGATGTAAAAATATATACAGTAATTCGGATATAATGAATCATAACATAATTTGATTCAAGGATATGTAATTGATTCAAGTTAAGAAATAAATAAAAGATTATTTTTCAAAGGAGATTGAAAAAGTTTAAATTATTCCGCATATTTTTATAACATCGAATATGATGTAAGACAGGAATGGTAAATGACCAAGATTTAAAACTTATAAAAGTTTGGGGTCATTAAATAGATCCTGGAAATGGAAAAAATTTATATTCTAAATTGTAATAAGTAAAGTTATATTCATTAAGTTATGAATAAAAGATATAAATAGTTTGACGATAGTAATATCGTGGTGTACCGGATCCGAGGTTCGAAGGGACCCGGATTTGGGGGCGTCACAGAAATGAGGCACCAAAACCAGATCCAATGAGTGGGTGGGCCACAATCAAGCAATAATATCTAATAAAGCATAACAACAATATCTGATTGACCAAGTACTATTTAAAACTCAAGTAAATCCTTATTTATCCATCATGATAACAACATATTACGATGAAGAAGAAGAACCATTCCCATTAGTAGTAACAACATTGTGAGGAGGATTAACACTATCACTGTTGTGAAGCTGGTTGTGATTTTCTTGTCTGCTGCTGCTGTTGTTGTTCTCATGATTACTGTCATTGTTGGTGTTGTTGTAAGTAGTACCGCCATTGGTGTTAGCAATATTATCTCTCTTACCAAAAGTGTTTTTATTATTATGCATCTATGTGACGCCCCCAAAACAGGTATACATCACCCATCTTGAGTCGTTAAATACATGGTACATAAATCAAATATAAACTTAATTATACAACTGTCGGGTAATATACGACAAAACATAGCTGAAAGTTTAAACAAGAATATTGCCTTCTAGACAATATCCACTCTCAATGGAGTCCTCATTACAATTATTATCACACTATTTCACAGAATAATGAGGACTACTACAACCACTTATCCTAGACCATCACTCCATTCCCTGACTCGTCCCAGCTATATTCTCATTTCCTGAAGAGAACAATAAAAGAAAAGGGTGAGCTCAACTAGCCCAGTAAAAAATATTATGACTAAGATAATGCAGAATAAATTATCCTTAGCCTTCAACAATATAACAACTGATAGAATATAATAGACAACAAGTTTTAGATCAACAACTGCAGCAGAACAAACAATTCATTAGAAGAGTTAAGTAGAGCATGATATCTACTATCTTATATGATTTAAAAAAAATTTCATCAAATTTATCGCTGAGATTCAGCTTAATAAATAAACCACATCATCGAATCATCCTTGCACTACGGGCCAAGGATATTCATGTAATCACCAATGGTCATGATTATACTGAATAATCCCTGGTCATAATCATACCAACAACTGTCCATCAATGCACTACGGGCCAATGAGGACTTTTACCACATCATTTGTAACATTACGGGTCATGATTATACCGAATGATCCCTGGTCATAATCATACCAATCAACAGTCCATCTATGCACGTAAGCCAAAGATGACTTTCATCACAATATAAGCATGAGGATGATGACAATGATATAAGCATTAATCAAACGAAATCAAATCAAACTAAATCAAGGATAAATATTAAAGACTTTAAATTTATGTAGAGTTTAAAATATCCAAATTATCGACACGACATCGCTTTGTAGAGAGTAAAATTCAAGAATAATATTCATGTACCAAAAATAATTTGGACAAAAAAGAAATATATTTTTAAATTAAATAGTACCGAAGTGAATAGTACACATGAATAAGTACTTGGGAATAAGACCGTGAATAGTACCGATATCTGAAAAGTACCCCTAATACCGAGTGAATAATATTCTGGTGGATAGTAATTGAGTGAATAATAACCCATGAATAGTAAGAATCGTGAATAAGACTCGGCATGAAAAGTGCCCCGAATACGAAAGTGAATAATATTTGAGTAAATAGTTTAGGGTGAATAGTAACAAGTAAATAGTAACTCATGAATAGTATTCCACCATGAAAAGATCAATAATTATCAAGAAAGCTCGAATAATATTTTCATAAAAAGATACTAGATGAAAGCGCAAATATCAAAGATATTCTTCTAATTTCATGGAGTATAGTTTCTAAACTTCAACAAAATGAGTATAGAATTCAAAATCAAAACGAAATAATATTACTTACATACTATGAGTATGGAAGAAAATATTATTTCAAGCAAATATTGAACAAAAATAACATCCCTTACAACTCGTTAAACAAAATAATATTCCAACGAATATTTAACGAATATAATATTCCTATAAATATTGAACGAAGATAATATTCTTTATGAATATTGAACGAAAATAATATTCATACGAATATGAAAAATAATATCTCTTCAGAATATGAAATAAATAATACCCCTTACCTCAGAAGAAGACTGGATACTGGAATAGTGAAGTAACAGGCTTCTCTTCTTCTCTCTCTATAGCTTCTCCCTCTATAATTGCTCTTGTGAGTCTTAGTGAATTGGTGAGAATGAAGAAAGAATGAGCTTCTATTTATAGAAAAATATAGTTCCGATAATTGCACGTTTTGGAGCTCGAAATATTACAGCATAATACTTTCGTCTTTTCCTTCATTTTTAATTTAGTCCTGCATGTATTATCAAACTTGCACCACCTCCCCTAATAGTACATGTGCACCACCTCCATTTTTAATTTAGTCATGCAAATATTATCAATCTTGCACCACCTCCCCTAATAGTACATTCATGTGAATCAATAGTACATACATGTGAACAAATAGTTATATGCATATGAACTAATAGCAATTAATTGCTCATTTATCCCATTAATTACCCGATTGGTCAATATAACCTCCAGACATCCATTATTATCGAAATAAATATTAATTTTCACTAACACTAATAATTCCAACATAATGGAACTATCAATTTCATCTTTAATAAACACGAACTTATTCATCATTAATATTATAACTCACAATATTTAACAACCAGATCATTCCCAGGAAAGAGGGGGCTTTCCGATAAGAATTTCTCCCTATTGGCGCGCAATTAAGTGACCAAACCTCTCCTCGACAGAACTTTCTAGACATCGTCAATGTCACAAATAATAATATGAATAACTTTATCGTCTCAATTATTGATTTAATAATATAAAATATTATTCAGATGATAATGTGACAATAATTGAATCAATAATATGAGAGATATTATGTAGCAATTACTATAGCAATATTTGAGTATAACTGAGTGATTTCTCACGTAATCACCAATAATCAATACCGTGTGCTACTATGAAATCACGTGTATTATTGTACTTTTACTACCGGGTAGTTTAACAGTTTAACGGTAAAAATTTTTGCTGTTATTTTTTCTAAAAAAGATATTTCTGTCGTTTTCCAACCACGACAATACTTCCGTTGTGGGGTCCACCAATGATTGTGTAGTCGAACAAATATTCTCCGACAAAAAGAATATTCCACGACCAAACGAATATTTTTCGACACAATGAATATTTTATAACAACTTGCTTACTTTACAAATTTTTCAAATATCACCCTTAACTCTAAGCTTTATCAATTTAACCATTTTCTAAATAATAATTATAAGAAAATTGAATACTTTCATTTCATAAAATTCGGGGCCTTACAATCTACACCTTTAGAACTCCTCTGTCCACACTAATTTCACCGCAAAAGTCCCTCTTCTGGATCTTCCATTCCACTCTTTCTGTGAATTTGAACATTTTCTCCTTCTGAATTTGGGTGAATTTTGTTCTGAATCGCTTTCTTCTATTTAGGTGTGCGAAAATTAGAGTTGTAGTGTGTCCTACCGTCAGACTGTGCTCCGGTTGTGGACCTTGTAAGCCGGCGTTGAGGCGATGAGCATGTGGGGTGCCGAGGAGAGGTAGTATGAGGAGAAGATTTTGTGGTAGGGAAGGAGAATTCGGGCTGCTAGCGCGTGAAGGCGGAAGGTGATGGCGGTGGTGGGGTTGGTACTTGATGACTGCTTTGTTGGGTGTCGATGGGTGCGGATCCTCCGGCTCACGACGGTGGAAGTTACGGTGGCAGCCACTGTAAGACCCCAACTTTTATGAATAAAGATGAATTTTCTATAATTATCATTTTTGAATATTATGGAATGAATTTGATATAATGTTATAGTTGTGGATAATAGTTATAAATTTTGCAAAGTACGTAAGTTGTTATATAATATTCGAGTGGTCGGAGAATATTCGTTTTAATAGGGAATATTCGTACGACAGCACAAGCATTGGTGGACCCCACAACAGAATTATTATCGGATTGAGAAAACGACAAAAATATTTTATGAAAATAACGGCGGAAGTTTTATTGTTAACTTTTGAAACACCGGTGTTAAAAAAATACAGAATCTGGCGTGGTCGCATAGTAGCATACACCGGTATTGATTATTGATGCTTACGTGAGAAGTCACTCTACATTTTGTTAAATTATTGCTTGAGAATTGTTGCGATAGTATCTCACGTTAATTAATTCAATTATTATCGATATTTTATATATTATTAAATCAATATTTGAGACGACGAAGTTATTAATATTATTATTTGCAATATTAACGATATCTAGAAGTTCTGCCAAGGAGAGTTTTGGTCACCTAATTGCGCGCCAATAGGGAGAAATCCTTATTGGAAAGCCCCCTCTTTCCTGGGAACGACCTAGTCGATTAATATTGTGAATTATAATAAAGGGTTGTTAAAAATATTGAGAGGATTTTTATGAAGTAGTTGTTGTAAATTTTACTTGTTATATGGACCCCCCATTTATTTATTTTTCAAAACTGTAGTAGAAGTTATCTCTAGCTTTTGTTTTTATATATATATATATATATATATATATATATATATATATATATATATGATGGTGATGGGAGAGGGTTCACGAGAAGTAAAGAAGAAAAAGAAAAGAAAGAGACGAAATGGGTAGTGGTGGAATGTTGATTGATTAATGTTAGTTGTTTATATTGATTTGGTGGAATCAATTAAAGTTTGGTGGGAAAGTGTACTATTATATATTATATATATGTATATAGTCAGGGTTGGTTGAAAGTTTGCCAAGGGAATGATCACGGGAATACATCCCGTGAATTTAAAAGGATCGTGTATATATATATATATATAATATATATATATATATATTTTATTTTATTTAAAAAAATTTGTTTTATTAGAATATTTTATAGTAAACCAATCTGGATCGTCCGTTTAAAAATAAATCAATCTGGACCGTTCAGGAATTAGTTAATATTCAGTCCATTCTCCTATAAATAGAAGCTCATTCATTCCTTATTTCTTACGAATTCACTGAAACTCTAGAGAGAGAAACTATAGAGAGAAAGAAGAAAAATATTCTGCTACTTCACTACTTCTATATCCAGTTTCTTCTAAGGTAAGGGGTATTATATCTTTCTTTCGTCTTCATGAAGAGAACTTTTGTAATTTCATTTTTTATTACATTGGAATAACTTTGTATACTGTGATTTCACCCTATACTTGTTGAAATTCTTACATTATTCCATTCTTTATCATTATGTTGAATATAACTTTTATGCCAAGCATACCATATACATGGTGAAATTCTTCTGTTATTCCATTCTTTATTATTCTGTTGGAACATCATGTCTGTGCGTTTACGCATGACTTGATTCCGTTATTTATTATTCTGTTGGAACATCCTGTTGAGTTCACCTCACCCTTCCAAAGTTGAGTTCACCTCACCCTATTCGGTTCACCAAAATTAAATATCAAATGACATATACAATACGACACACTTATCTAAAGTTCTCAATAAAATTATTTCCATACTATTTAGGGAGAACCTCAAATGCTATAGACCACCGTTCTATTCCCCTGTTATCCCCGCTCGACCCGGTAACACTCTTATTACTTGAAAGGAATTGTGAAGCAAAAGGGTGACCACAACTAGCTCAGTAAAGAATATCATGACTAAAGATAATTAAATTATCAATAGCCTTCATCAGTAATAAATCAGAGATTTAGAACATATGGTAGATGATAAAATTTTCAACCATAGTTGCGTGAACGAAGCAATCCATTAGAAGAGTCGAATAGACCATAAAGTCTATTATCTTCCACATTAAAAGTCCACCAACAATATTTTATCCTGTAACATCAATCAACGGTTCCTTTCCACAATCATATGAATAACTCATAATCATAATTGTGATTCTAATTACTCTTCTCATCCAGGACGAAGATAATTTTTATCACCTATCTTTACGAAACATCAAAGATCGTGGTTATACCAAATCACGCTCCTGTTATTCATAATCATACTAATAAATTCATCTTTGCAGACTACGGGCCAAAGATATTCATCAACAAGTCATCTTTTGCACTCACGGCCAAAGATATTCAAAAACAGATCATCTTTGCACTACGGGCCAAAGATATTCAACAACAGGTCATCTTTTCAGACTTTACAAAGCTAAAGATATTCATATCTCAAAGAAATACAAAATCATTTCAGAATTTATATAAACCATAATTATAACCATGTTGATCAATTCACCTTTGCACTTAAGCTAAAAATATTCAATTGTAAATTCAGTGGTCATGATCATATCAGTCAACGATTCATCTTTGCACTACTGGCCAAAGAGAACACATAGTCACGATCATACCAATAATCTACCCATCTTTACACTCAAGTTAAAGAGAAATTTCTTCACCGGGATTATAATTATGTTATATATGATAATAAAAATCATGGATTTAATTTCAAGAGTAAGATTTATAAATCAACAATAATTTGGTCAAAAAAAGAAACCAATTTTGTCGTGAATAGTACCCCGTGAATAGTAACTCATGAATAGTAATTCATGAATAATAACCCCGACATGAAAAAGGTAAAAAATTCAAAATAAAATCTATACTAATATTTCAGTATAATGATATTGAAAGAATAACATTTCTTAAACATATAAACAATTTATTTTAATTGTTTACACTTTACTAATTAATGCATTTAATCATCCTAAAATGTCAAACTCATAAGATTTCATCACGAATAACCAAAACCCTCATCAAAAATCTACATATACCTCATATAAGATTCTCAAGCCATAAAATCGTATTTTCTAATTTTTTTCCTTCACATAACATATTTAATTTATTTACTCATAACTAGTCTATTTTCATAAAAAAATACCAAATCAGTACAAACAAATTTTCTTTTCTAGGATTTAGCAGAATATAGTCCCATATTAAACATATATTTTTCTCAGAATTTTTAAAATTCATTTACTATTTTTTATATGGCCAAAAGCTATTTGAATATTTAAACATTTATCATAAATTGTACTTTTGTCCGAAATTTGAAATTTTACAGAGTATATACATTATATACATGTACTCCCAATAAAAATTTCACCAATTTTGGAGTTAACCACAAGGAGTTATAAGGGTTTACTTTTAAAATAGTCTTTTCCCATAAAATTCATAACTCTTAATCTATACATCCAAAAATCGTCATTTTTGGACACAATATAGAAAACTCATCAAATTATCATTTCAAATTTTTCCAGAATTTTTGAGGGTCAGAAAAATTATGAAACTGAAAAACATAATAACCCTTAAAATCTCTTACCTCAAAAGAGCAATACTTCTGACTGTAATATCGGATGAAAAGTCGAAGGAAACTTGCACTGAAAAGCAATTCTCAAAGTATCTAAATACTCACAAAAATATGCTTGATAATATAGAGAGAGAAAACTAATGTTTCTGGTGTGTTTTTCAATTCTAACTTATCCCTCTATTTATAGGAAAATATTAGCACACCGAAGCAGACTTGACCTGTTACCTGATGACTTTACCTGCTACTATTGCCACCCACCACATTTGAAATTCAATTTGAGCACATTTCTCACCAACCAAAAGTGGGGCCCACCAATTCTAGAATTTTCCACCAAAATGATAAATTCAGAAACTTCAACAATTTCTGAACCAGTCACCTCTTAAAATTCATAACAAATCATACGTTCATTTTTAACGGTTCAAAATTTGTGGACATATACTCAACTTATATATGTATAACATATCCAAAAATCACAACGATCCAATGGTCGGATTAAAAATTATAACTCACATAATATATCTAAAAGAACCTTTGGTTTGATTTTTAATACCTCCAACTCGATAAAATAATTGATGAAACACCTCAACATTAATTCCTTCATTTATAACCACATAAATAAATCCATCATTTATATCCGCATCAAATAAATATTTTCTTATCATATAAATCAATAATTAATTATTCACAAATAATATTACAGAATCACAATTATGACAACTAGGCCGTTCCCAGGAAAAAGGGGGCTTTCCAATAAGGATTTCTCCTTACTAGCGAGCAATTAGGTGACCAAACCGCTCCTTGACAGAACTTTCTAGACATTGCCAATAATGCTATCTAATAATATTATTCGATTAATATGAATTATTGATCTGATAATGGGAAATATTGTGCAATGACAATTATTGAAACAACAATAATATAAAATATCAACGCAGCAATTATTGAATCAATAAAATAATATATTGAATAGTAATTACTGTAACAATTATTGAGTAGTGCCTTCTTACGTAAGAATCAATAATTCCAAAAATATTATGCAATACCGCAGATGATCGCATGCAACCACGCCAGACATCGTATTTTAACCACCGGTTATTCCAACAGTGTTCACGGTAACAATTACGCCGTTATTTATAAAAACTCAAACTTGTCGTTTTCTTCATCCGACAGTTATTCTGTTACAAATGGCTGCGTCGTCGTATGAATATTCCACAACAACAAGAATATTCCACGACCAAATGAATATTCCCCGACAAAAAATGAATATTTTATAACCACTTGCTTATTTTGTAAAATTTGCACATTTCACCCATAACCAAAGTATTATATCAAATTAAATTATTATTATTTCAAGATAATAAAGAGAGAAAATTTAATTTTTATTCATAATTAGATGGGGTCTTACAACCTCCCCTCCTTACGAAATTTCGTCCTCAAAATTGACGTACGTACCTGGTATTTCGAAAAGGTGAGGGTACCTTGCTTTCATTTCTGATTCTAACTCCCAAGTCATTTCCTCAATAGCATGGTTCCTCCACAAAACCTTAACTTGTGGTATAACCTTTGTTCCTAGGATATGCTCTTTTCTATCCAATATCTTGACAGGTACCTCCTTGTACGTTAAATCTTCGGCTATCTCGTCTGTTTCTAACGCAATAATGTGGTTTGGGTCTTTCACATATTTACGAAGCATAGATATGTGAAAAACATTATGAACACGAGACATACTTGGAGGTAATGCAAGTCTATAGGCCACATTTCCTATTCGGTCAAGAATCTCAAATGGACCAACAAATCGTGGATTGAGCTTTTCTTTTTTCCTAAATCCTGTAACTCTCTTCCATGGAGCAATACGTAACAGTACATGATCTCCAACATTAAACTCCATGTCCTTTCGATGAAGATCAGCATAACTCTTTTGTCGATCTTGTGAGGTCTTTATACGTTGCCGGATCATTTGAATCTTTACTGTAGTCATGCATACTAATTTTGGTCCCAACAACGTTGCTTCTCCCACCTCGTCCCAGCATACTGCAGAACGATACTTTCGTCCATATAATGCCTCGAATGTAACCATGCCTATACTTGCTTGATAACTGTTGTTGTAGGAGAATTCCACCAGTGGCAAGTACTTATCCCAACTTCCTTTAAAATCTAGGACACAGAGTCTTAATAGATCTTCAAGGGTTTGAATAGTCCTTTCTGATTACCCATCCGTTTGAGGATGGTGTGCCTAACTGAATCATAAATCCGTGCTCATAGCTTTCTGCAAGCTAACCCAAAATCTTAAAGTGAATCTTGGGTCACGATCCGAAACTATGGATACTGGCATGCCATGCAATCTCACAATCTCATTCACGTACATACGAGCAAGACGTTCAAGGGAATAAGTCTCATGTATCGACAAAAAATGAGCAGACTTGGTTAATCTATCAACAATAACCCAAATCGCATCCATACCTTGAGAAACATTGGGAAGATCTGTAACGAAATCCATGGTAATGTGTTCCCACTTCAATTCCAGAATCTCAAGTGGTTGCAATGGACCTTTTGGCACTTGATGCTCCGTCTTTACACTTTGACAGGTTAAACACCTCGAGATAAACTTCGCGATCTCTCTCTTCATATTGTTCCACCAAAATGTATGTCGAATATCATGATACGTTTTGGTACTCCTAAGATGGATTGCAAACGGGGTGTTGTGTGCCTCCATCATGATTCTATGCTTCAAGTCAGAATCGTTAGGAACGCAAAGTCTAAAGTTGACTTGAAGTATTCCTTCTTCATTGATTCTTACTTCTGGAATAGCTTCTTCTTGCACTTTCTTCTCCATACGCATCAGCCCTAGGTCCGTAGCTTGAGCAGCTTTAACTTTATCGATTAAAGTCGGTTCTACTCGTATATTCGCCATCATCACGTGGGTCCCTAGAGTCTTTAATTCTATCTCCATCCTTTGCAAGTCATACAAAATGGGCCTTTGTGTTGACAATATACTTTTCGTGACTCGCGATATGATCTTCTACTCAATGCGTCGGCCTACTACGTTCTCTTTTTCAGGATGATATTGAATAGTGTGATCGTAATCTTTCAACAGCTCAAGCTAACGTTGTTGCCGCATGTTGAGTTCTTTTTGGGTGAAGAAATATTTGAGGCTTTTATGGTCCATATAAATCTCCACTTTCTCCCCATACAGGTAGTGTCTCCAGATTTTTAACGCGAAAACGACTGCTGCCAATTCTAGATCATGAGTAGGATAATTCCTCTCATATTCTTTGAGTTGTCGTGAGGCATAGGCTATGACTTTCCCATGTTGCATGAGAACACATCCTAACCCTTTGCCTAAAGCATCGCTGTAGATAACAAATCCATCTGCATTCCGATTCTTATTGCGAGTAACAGCTTTGAAATGAGTCTCCTCTTGAGCTCTTGGAAACTCTTCTCGCATTTCTCGCTCTATACGAATTTTGTATCTTTCTGAATTAGTTGAGTTAACGGAGTAGCGATTCGAGAAAATCCTTCCACGAATCTCCGATAATAACCAATTAAGCCTAGAAAGCTAGATATTTTGATTCTCGAGTTAAGTTGCTCTCATATGTGATTCATATCCCAATCTTGGATCAGCACGTCACAATGGCACCTATCGTTTTACCACCACACAAATATAGAGTTCCCTACGAGATGCGGCTTTGGTGCATTCCACAAAGGAAGTCACCAGATAGAGGCTCGGTACCAACTTTGTACTTGGGTTTTATCTCCGAAGTTCAATAGAACCATTTGATAAAAGATTTTAGAAATGAGTTTTGTACCGGGTTCAAAGTCGATAAAAAATTCAATATCACACTATGGGGGTAGGCCAGGAAATTATTCAGGAAATACGTCAGGAAATTCACTAACAACAGAAATTTTATTCAAATCGACGTGTCTTTATTCAAATCCATAACATGGGCTAAGAAAGGCTTGACATTCGTTTTTCAATAAACGAATGGCTTTATGGCTTGATATGAAAGTGTTTGACTTCAATGGTTTGGTTGCTTGAGTTCACATAACAAGTTGGTTAGGAATATGAAAACTAACAACCTTACTAAAATAATTAATTTTGGCATGATGAGTAGTTAACCAATCAATTCCTAAAATCACATCAAAAGCAAGTATCTTTAAAGAGATAAGATCAACAGGTAATGTGATAGTGCCAACTTGGATCATACAAGATTTATAAACGTAGTAGAAATGTGAAGGTTTCCCCAACGGAGTTTCAACAGATAAGTCAAAGTCCAATTTCTCCGAGTCAAGTTTAAGCGTTGAGCATAAGCGGAGAGATAAAAGAATGGGTAGACCCCGTTATCAGTAAGGTATAAACTTCGCAAGAGTTCAAGATTAAGCTTACCGTGATCACCTCGTTTGGGTTCCTCATGTTTTGATCGACCATGACAAACGCCTCTTCCAGAACCGGCCGATTTTGACTTATCCGGGCAGCCTTGAGTCACCATCCCCACTGAACTTGGTTTCGCTATAGTAAAATATCGAGCGATATGTCCTTCCTTTCCACAATTATAACATACCTTGGATTGTTGTGGGCAGTTTGTGCTGATATGTCCCTCTTTCCCGCATTTGTAACATCTAACTAGCGGTCGTTCTCCTACCCTAGAATTTGTTGTTGATCTTTGGTGTCATTGATGTCTTCTTCGTCATTGTTGAATCTCCTCTTTCGAAATTTCCACTTGACTCACCTCTCCTATTATCACGGCCACGATTACCACCCGAGTGGTTACCGCTTTGTCCAGTATTTTTCCTCCTCATTTGGTTATCATCGTCCGATGATCATCACATTATCGCAGATGACCACGGTTGTGGTCCTCGGTTGAACATACTCGTTATCACGCCTAATAATTGAGCCACTTTTTACAACATCCGAATATAAAGAAAATTTTGAGAGATAAGATATTGTCGAATATCGGGTTTTAGACCTCTCCAAAACATCCAGCGTCATACGTTCCTCATTTTCTACCAAATGAGGTCTGAAAACTGGATAACTCGCGAACTTTGCCTCGTATTGAGACACCGTCATGTTGTTACATTCGATCTAATAAACTCTACCTCCTTCATACGATTTGAATACTTTCGAGGAAAGTACTTGTCATTGAATAATTCTGAAATTTCTCCCAAGACATGTTCGGTCGCGGCTGGGTTGGTGAGTACGCTTCACGATTCCCACCAGTAATCTGTCTCACCATGGAACATAAAGGTGGCGGATGGAACCTTCTGTTCCTCCGTGCAGCCCAAGACATCGAATATCTTGGTCATTTGCTTAACCCACGCTTTCGCTTTAATCGGATCGGGCTTTCACCGAAAACGGTGGTCCCAACTCCTTGAATCGCTTCATTTGTGTCGGATCGTAGCGTTCTTATCATTTCCACCGTATTTTGTACACGAGTCTCCTCGTCGATTTTGCATGAAGCGCAAAAAGCTTCTAAACATCGCATCATTCATCGTTTGCTTTCGGTAGTGTTGTTTTATGGGAGGAATATTGCCTTCCTGTTGCACGTTCTCTTGGTTGGTAATCAAAGGTTGTACCATAGTTTCATAGACTCCATTGTTAACGTTTTCAGCTGCCATTCTTAAAAACTGCTATAAAATAGGGGTTAATTAAACAAATTAACATATCACATAATATCCCTATATTATGACCGACCAACAAATAAGCTTAGGTAGGACACATTAACGAAGGATTTACTCATCTCTCCCCTCCTAGTTCTATTCCCGATCTCTCGCCAGAGACCATATCCCTAAGCTCGATACCAATTGTGACGCCCCCAAAATAGGTATACATCACCCATTACGAGTCGCCAAATACATGGTACGTAAAATAACTACAACTTTATTAATACAATTGTCGTGCAAAATACGACAACACATATTTGTGAGTTTAAATACAAATATTGTCTTCTAGACAATATCCACACCTGAGATAAAGTCTTCATTACAATTATTGACACACTATTTTACAAAATAGTGAGGATCGCTAAACATTTATGCAGAACCATCATTCCACACCCGACTACTTCCCGCTTATGTTCTCGCTTCTACGAGAAGAAAATGGAACAAAAAGGAAAAGGGTGAGCTCAACTAGCCCAAGAAGAATATTATGACTAAGATAATATACAACAAATTATCCTTAGTCTTTAATAGGAAAAAATCTGATAAAATACAATAGACAACAAGTTTTAGATCAACAACTGCAGCGGAAACAACAATTCATTAGAAGAGTTAAGTTGAGAATTAAATCTACTATCATCTATGAATTTAAAATTCCATCATTAATATTTTATCCCTGTAACATCAATCAATATACATCTTGCATCAAATATTCATCTTTGCACTACTGGACAAAGATATTCATTTGTATCACCAGTTAGTCATGTTCATCTCAACACTGCTCATCTTTCAGACTACGGCCAAAGATATTCATCAGTAATCATTCATCTTTGCACTACTGTGCCAAAGATATTCATCAAATATCACCATTAAGGACTAAGGATGATGAAAACATTTTAGAGAACGAATCCAAGAAGAGCGGAAGGACAAATATTAGGGATTCGTATTTTGATTTATCCAAATTCAATAATACTCCATAATAACCAAGTGTGAAGTAGAATAAAGATCAAAACATGGATACAATCAAGGATAGTAACCATAAAAGACATTTGGGACGAAAAAGAGAAAATTTCATTTTTAATTGAATAGTGTCAGATATTTGTGAATAGTGTTGTATACGTGAATAGAATGCAAGTATACTTGAATAGTAACCCTACACAAAAGTTCCAAATTTGATTAAAAAGTTCAAACCAATATTTCAAGATAATGATATTCAAGAAAATAATATCATTTAAGAAGAAAATAACATCTCTTACCTCAAAGAATCAGTACTTCAGAATGAAAAGTCGGAAGTGATCTTTGAATGAAACTTGTACTAAAACAAAGAACTCTCAAAGTATCTAAATACTCACAAAATATGCTCGATAATATAGAGAGAGAAAGAGAGAAAGCTTATGTTTATGGTGTGTCTTCTTACGTAAGAATCAATAATTCAAAATCTTGTGTAATACAAATTGTCATCTTCTAATGAATTACGCGTAGACATCGTATTTTAACCACCGGTTATTTCAACAGTGTTCACGGTAACAACTACGCCGTTATTTATAAAAACTCAAACTTGTCGTTTTTTTCATCTGACAGTTATTCTGTTATAAATGGCTGCGTCGTCGTATGAATATTCCACAACAACAAGAATATTCCAAGACCAAATGAATATTCCCCGATAAAAAATGAATATTTTATAACCACTTGCTTATTTTGTAAAATTTTCACATTTCACCCATAACCAAAGTATTATATAAAATCAACTTATTATTATTTCAAGATAATAAATAGAGAAAATTTATTTTTTATTCATAATAAGATGGGGTCTTATATACGAGGATTGTCGATATAATCATGGTAGTAATGTTACAAATGATGTGGTAAAAGTCCTTATTGGCCCGTAGTGCATTGATGGACAGTTGTTGGCATGATCATAACCATTGATGAATACACGAATATCCTTGGCCGTAGTGCATGGATAATTTGTGGTTGTGATACTAATGAATATCCTTGGCCGTAGTGCAGGGATGATGTGGATTATTTATTAAGCTAAGTCCCAGCGATAAAAATGATGAAAAACCTTTTAAATCATAAAAGATAGTTGATTTTATTCTCTACTTGACTCTTTTAATGGATTATTTGTTCCACTGCAGTTAAACTTGATATTTGTTATATTGTATCAGTTTAACACTGTTGAAGGCTAACGATAATTTATTCTGTATTATATTAGTCATAATATTTCTTACTGGGCTAGTTAAGCTCACCCTTTTAATTTCATTGTTCTCTTCAGGAATTGAGAACGTAGCAGGGACTAGTCGGGGAACGGAGTGACGGTCCAGATAATAACATTAGTAGTCCTCACTATTCTGTTAAATAGTGTGATAATAAATATAATGAGGACTCAATTGAGTGTGGATATTGTCTAGATGACAATATTTGTATTAAAATTCATAGCATATGTTTTGTCGTATTTTACACGACTGTTGTATAATTAAGTTGTATTTGAATTTTGTACCATGTATTTGGCGACTCAAGATGGGTGATGTATTGTGACGCCCCCAAAATAGGTCCATTCCATCCAACCCATTCTGAGTCGCCAAATACATGGTACAGAAATAACTACAACTTTATTAATACATTTGTCGTGCAAAATACGACAACATATATACTGTGAGTTTAAATACAATTATTGTCTTATAGACAATATACATACCCAAATAAATCTTCATCACAATTATTTATACATTATTTTATAAAAATGGTGAGGACTACTAAACAACTCTCTCTATAACCATCATTCCATACCCAGACCTCACTGCTCGCTACATTCTCGCCTCACGAGAAGAAAAATGGAACAAAAAGGAAAAGGGTGAGCTCAACTAGCCCAAGATAAAGAATATTATGACTAAGATAATATACAACAAATTATCGTTAGTCTCCAACAGGGAAAAATCTAATAAAATACAATAGACAACAGCTTTTAAATCAACAAGCTCGCGGTGAAAACAACAATTCATTAGAAGAGTTAAGTAGAGAATGCAAACTACTATCTTCTATATATGAATTTAAAAGTTCATCGTCGATATTTTAACCCTGTAACATCAATCAATATATATTTGGAATCAAATATTCATCTTTGCACTACAGACCAAAGATATTCATCAGTTGGCTATGTTCATAAGTAATCAGAGTGGAGTAAAATTCAAGAATGATCAAAACATGGATACAATCAAAGCTAGTATCCATAATAGATATTTTGGACAAAAAGAAGAAATTTTATTTTTAGGTGAATAGTCTCAGATTAAGTGAATAGTGCCGCAGTACACGTGAATAAAGGTCAGTATCGTGAATAAGTAACTCGATACCAAAAGATAGAAATTTCACAAAAAATATCTTCACGCTTCGTGAATAGTACTCATGAATAAGTAACTCATGAATAGTAACTTCGTGAATAGTAACTCATGAATAGTAACCCGACACATAAAAAGTTCCAAATTTGATAAAATTTCTAACCAATATTTCGGCATAATGATATTGAAGAAATAATATCATTTTTGAATAAAATAACATCCCTTACCTCGAAAGACAGTACTTCTAGTTGAAACACCGGATATAGGCTATGACTTGAACTTGCACCGTATAGCAATACTCAAAGTATACTCAAAATACTCACAAGAATACGCTCGATAATATAGAGAGAAAACTTCAGTTTCTGGTGTGATTTTCAATTCTAACCTAAGCACCCTATTTATAGGAAAATCTTTAGAACACTAAAAGTAGAAAATTTAATATAATTAATAATATATATATTAATTTGTCTACGCCCACTTAGAATCATCTGAATTCAGCAACTTAGCATGTGTTAAAGATGCCCACCAAACACAAAAAACGTTTTTCTTATTTAAATTATTTTAAACTTCCAAAAATCAATTATTTCGGAGCTTCAGAACTTCAATAATTCATAATAAATAGCCCTTTTATCAGAAAATTCGAATAACATTTAATGCCACAAAAATACTCTTCATCCTCATATACTCATATATCCCACATTCATTATAAAAATAACACCGTTAATATATTATTAAAATAATATATTTAAATTAATTATTTTATCGAGAAAAAGATAAAATATTAATTTTTAACAATTGTCATTTTAAAATTTTTCTCCATCTATATCCACATAAAATCAATATTTTCCTCATCATATAAATCAATAATTAATTATTCACAAATAATATTACAGAATCAAGATCTTGGCAACCGGTAGTTCCCGAGAAAGAGGGGCTTTCCAATAAGGATCTCTCCTTCTGGGCGCCGCAATTAGGTGACCAAACCTCTCCTTAGAGCAGAACTTTCTAGACATTGCCAATAATGTTATCCAATAATATTATTAGGATAATATGAATTATTGCTATAGATAATGGAAAATACTATATAATGACAATTTATTGAAACAACGATAATATAAAATATCAATGCATTAATTATTGAATCAATAAAATAAAATCTTTGAGCAATAATTCTTTGTAACAATTATTGAGTAGTGCCTTCTTACGTAAGAATCAATAATTGGTGCAATACCAGTGTCTTCTCTTGTTCAACAACGGCGTATTAGTGTGTTTTAACCACCGGGTATTATTGGCGTGATGAGTAGTTAACCTTAAAATCACATCAAAAGCAAATATCTCTATAGAAATAAAGTTAATTGTGTAATGTGATAGTGCCAACTGAATCAAGCAAGATTTCTAAACAACGGATGTAATGAAAGTTTCTCATAACTGAGTCTCCATAAATAGGTCAAAGTCTAATTTCTCCGTAGTCGAGTTCAAACGTTGAGCTCAAGCAAAGAGAGATAAAAGAATGGGTAGAAACCCGGATTCTAGTAAGGTATAAACTTCATAAGAATTTATAATTAACTAACCCGTGTTAACCGTTCGGGTTCTTCGCATTTTAATGAAGTCACGACAAACGCTTCTTCCGAGAATCGTTGACTTTGACTTTTTCGGGACGATCTTTTGAGTCGCAAATCCCATTGAACTATGTTTCGCCACCGTACAATCTCTAGTGATATGTCCTTCCTTTCCACAATTATAGCATACCTTGAACTTTTATGGGCGGTTTGGGTGATATGTCCCTCTTTCCAAGATTTGTAACTTATCGACCGGTGGTCGTTCTCCTCCTTAGAACCGATTCTCTTTGCAAGACATCTTTGTCGTCTTCACACGGTCGTTGTTAAATCTCCTCTTTTAAAATCTCCTCCCGACTCGCTTCTTCTATTTTCATGGCTATGATTACCACCGAGTGGTTACCGCTTTGTCCGTATTCTTCTTTCATCATTTGGTTATCGTTATTCGATGATCGCTATCTTGATATGATCCTCCCGGTTATGGTCCCTCGGTTGAGCGTACTTCGTTATCTTGCTATAATATTTGAGCCATTGACAACATCGAATAGAGAAAATTTATGAGAAATGAGATCTTCGACGTATCGGGTTTCAAACCTCTCGAAACATCCGCCATCATACGTTCCTCATTCTCCACCAAATGAGGTCTGAAACTGGATAACTCCATGAACTTCGCCTCGTCTTTGGGACACCGTCATGTTATTCTGCTTCCGATCTAATAAACTCCACTTCCTTCATATGACGAATACTTTCAATCTCCGGCTGCGACATCTTTGAGTGTAATTTGGATGGAGTGCGCACTGATTCCCACCAAGATGTCTGCCTCACCACGGAACATAAAGGTGGCGAATGGAACCTTATTCCTCCGTGCATCCCAAGACATCGAATATCTTGGTAATTTGCTTGACCCATGTTTCCGCCGTGATCGGATCGGCTTTCCCACTGCAGTGGTCCCCACTCTTTAAAGCGCTTCATTTGTGACCACCCGTGAATTGCTATCATTTCTCCTCGTATTTTGAACACGAGTCTCCTCGTCGATTTTGCATTAAGCTGCAAAAAGCTTCTAAACATCCCTCTTTCATCATCCGCTCATTGGTGTTGTTCACAGGAGGAACATTGCCGACTGTTGCACACGTTCTCCTCGTTGGTGAGTCTGAGCGTCTCCACGGTCTCATTTCCATTGTTAATATTCTCGATTCGACATTCTCAAATCTTGTCATAAAACAAAGTGGTTAATTAAGAAAATCAATATATCACATAATATCCCTATATACTAACCAACTAACAAATAAGCTTAGGTAAGACACTAGCGAAGGATTTACTCGTCTCTCCCCTCCTAGTTCTATTCCCCAATCTCCGCCAGAGATCATATCCCAAAGCTCTGATACCAACTGTGATGCCCCCAAAATAGGTCCATTCCATCCAACCCATTCTGAGTCGCCAAATACATGGTGCGAAATAACTACAACTTTATTAATACATTTGTCGTGCAAAATACGACAACATATATCTTGTGAGTTTAAATACAATTATTGTCTTCTGAGACAATATACATACCCAAATAAATCCTCATCACAATTATTTATACATTATTTTATAAAAATGGTGAGGACTACTAAACAACTCTCTCTATAACCATCATTCCATACCCAGGCTCGTTCTCATTACATTCTCACCTCCCGAGAAGAAAAATGGAACAAAAAGGAAAAGGGTGAGCTCAACTAGCCCAATAAAGAATATTATGACTAAGATAATATACAACAAATTATCGTTAGTCTCCAACAGGAAAAATCTAATAGAATACAATAAACAACCGCTTTTAAATCAACAATGCAATGAAAACAATAATTCATTAGAAGAGTTAAGTAGAGAATGCAAACTACTATCTTCTATGTATGAATTTAAAAGTTCATCGTCGATATTTTATCCTGTAACATCAATCACTATATATCTGGAATCAAATATTCATCTTTGCACTACTGAGCCAAAGATATTCATCGATTAGTCATGTTCATCTAAACACTGTTCATCTTTGTACTACGGGCCAAAGATATTAATCGATGAAGTCATGTTCATCTCAACACCTGTTCATCTTTGCACTACGGGCCAAAGATATTCATCAAAAATCATTCATCTTTGCACTACAGGCCATAGATATTCAGTAATATCATCATTTAGGATTTGAGGATGAAGAAAAATATTTTAAAAGAAACGAATCCGGTGAAACAAAAGAACAATATTAAGGATTCAGTATTTTAAACAATCCAAGTTCAAAAATACTTCATAAGTAATCGAAAGGAGTAAAATTCAAGAATGATCAAAACATGGATACAATCAAAGCTAGTATCCATAATAGATATTTGGATAAAAAGAAGAAATTTCATTTTTGGTGAATAGTCAGTATTCGTGAATAATAGTATCGATACGTGAATAGTATCTCGATACCAAAAGATAGAAATTTCACAAAAAAACATCTTCACGCTTCGTGAATAGTACTTCATGAATAGTAACTCATGAATAGTAACTCGTGAATAGTAACTCATGAATAAGTAACTCCCCATACATGAAAAAGTTCCAAATTTGATAAAAAATTCCAACCAATATTTTAAGATAATGATATTGAAGAAATAATATCATTTTCGAATAAAATAACATCCTTACCTCGAAAGACAGTACTTCTAGTTGAAAAACAGGATATAGGCAATGACTTGAACTTGCATAGTATAGCAATACTCAAAGTATACTCAAAATACTCACAAGAATACGCTCGATAATATAGAGAGAAAACTTGATTTACGGTGTGATTTTCAATTCTAACCTAAGACCCTATTTATAGGAAAATGCTTAGAACACCAAAGTAGAAAATTTAATATAATAATAATATATATATTAATTTGTCTCACGCCCAATCGAGAATCATCTCAATTCAAAGAACTTAGTATAAGTTGTTTATAAATAACTACGTAGTTATTTACAAATTAATCTTGTTGAATAATAGATGGTTAAAACACGAAGTAGATACGGTATTACACATTATTGATTAACTACGTGAAGGCACTTTACTCAATAATTATTTACGCATAATTCTTGTTCAATATTTAATTTTATTGATTCAATAATTGCTACATTGATATTTTATATTATTGTTGTTTCGATAATTGTCATTGCACAGTATTTTTCATTATCAGATCAATAATTCATATTATTGGAATAATATTATTAGATAACATTATTGGCAATGTCTAGAAAGTTCTGTCTAAGTAGAGGTTTGGTCACCTAATTGCGCGCCAGTAAGGAAAAATCCTTATTGGAAATCCCCCTCTTTCCTGGGAACGGTATGGTTGTCAGTATTATGATTCTGTAATATTATTTGTGAATAATTAATTATTGATTTATATGATAAGGAAAATATTCATTTTATGTGGATATAGAACGGTATGGTTGTCAGTTTTGAATGATATTTCTATTGTTAATGAATTTCCTGACGTATTCACGAAGAACTTCCCTGGCTACCCCAGCAGCGTGAAATTGAATTTTTTTATCGACCTTGAACCCAGACAAAACCCATTTCCAAAACCCCATATCGAATGGCTCTATTGAACTTCGTGGAGTTAAAACCCAACTCTGAGGAATTGTTAGACGCCGGTTTCATTCGCCTTTAAGTACATCTCCTTGGTGTGCTCTCTGTTTCATTCGTGAAGAAGAAAGATAGGAGTATGCGACTTTATATTGATTATCTGGAGTTGAACCATGTCACCGTCAAAATAGATATCCATTGCCTCGCATTGATGACTGTTTGACCAATTGCAAAGGCGCCAAATTATTTTCAAAGATTGATCTTCGTTAGGATATCACCAATTGAAGATTAGAGCCATGACATTCCAAAGGCGGCTTTGAACTTCGATGACGGGCATTATGAATTCATAGTCATGTCTTTTGGATTGACTAATGCTCCTGCTGCCTTCATGGATATGATGAACCGAGTTTTCAAAGAATATTTGGATCACTTTGTAGTCGTCTTTATTGATGACATCCTCATATATTCCAAAAGCTGTGAAGATCATGAGCAACACTTGAGGTTGGTACTTCAAAAGCTTCGTGAATATAAGCTTTATGCCAAGTTGAAGAAATGCGAGTTCTGGCTTGAGGAAGTAGCATTCCTTGGGCACGTGGTATCAAGTCATTGAATATCTGTTGACCCAGCAAAGACTAAAGCTATTCAAAGCTGGGAGCAACCTAAATCAGTGACCGAAATACGTAGCTTTCTCAACTTAGCTGGTTATTATCGGAGATTCGTAGAAGGGTTTTCTCGAATCGCTACTCCCTTAACTCAGCTGACTCGGAAAGATAAAAAATTCAGTTGGAAAGAGAAATGTGAGAAGAGTTTTCAAGAACTCAAGAGAAGACTCATTTCAGCACCTGTTCTGACAATACCATCTGGCTTGGAGGGATTTGTCATCTATAGTGATGCTTCAGGCAAAGGGTTAGGATGTGTTCTCATGCAACATGGGAAAGTCATAGCCTATGCCTCTCGATAACTCAAAGAATATGAGAGGAATTATCCTACTCATGATCTAGAGTTGGCAGCTGTTGTCTTCGCACTTCAAATTTGGAGGCATTACTTGTATGGGGAGAAAGTGGAGATCTTTACGGATCATAAAAGCCTCAAATATTTCTTCACTTAAAAGAAACTCAACACGCGGCATGTTAACGTTGGCTTGAATCATTGAAAGATTATGATCATACCATCCAATACCATCCTGGAAAAGTAAACGTGGTAGCTGACGCATTGAGTAGAAGATCATATGCGGGCACGAGTGCAATATTGTCAACGCAGAGGCCCATTTTATATGACTTGTAAAAGATGGAGATAGAGATAAAGACTCCAGGGACCCATGTGATGATGGTGAATATCTGAGTAGAGGCAGGCTTTAATCGATAAAGTTAAAAAAGTGCTCAAGCTACGGACACATGGTGATGCATATGAGGAAGAAAGTACAAGAAGGTGCTATGCCGGAAGCTAGAATCGATGAAGAAAAGAATATTTTGAGTCAACTCCAGACTTTATGTTCCTAACGACCCTGATTTAAAGTATAAAATCATGATGGAGGCACACAACACACCGTTTGCAATCTATCTTGGGAGTACCAAAATGTATCATGATCTTCGACATACATTTTGGTGTCTAACTTGTCAATGAGTCAAGGCGGAACATCAAGTACCAAAAGATTCATTGCAATCACTTGAAATTCCAGAATGGAAGTGGGAGCACATTACCATGGATTTCGTTACTGGTCTTCCCAAGGTTTCTCAAGGCATACATGCAATTTGGGTCATTGTTGATAGATTGACCAAGTCTGCTCATTTCTTACCAATCGAGAAACTTATACACTTGAACGTCTTGCGTCAGTATGTACATAAACGAGATTATAAGATCGCATGGTATGCCGGTATCCATAGTTTCGATCGAGACCCAAGATTCACTTCACGATTTTGGGTTAGTTTACAAAAACTATGAAGACAGTTCTACGATTTAGTTGGCATATCATCCTCGACGGACGGACAATCAGAGAGGACTATTCAAACTCTTGAAGATTTATTAAGACTCTGTGTCCTTGACTTCAAGGGAAGTTGGGATAAGTTCTTACCATTGGTGGAGTTTTCCTATAACAACAGCTATCAAACAAGTATTGGCATGGCTCCATTCAAAGCGTTGTATGGAAGAAAGTGTTGTTCTCCAGTATGCTGGGACGAGGTGGGGTAAGAATCCCTCTGATCTTATGGACCTCACCAGTCAAAACAATTCCTTCATTACTAGTAGTAAATGGGTATAATAAATATATAAATGGTAATCCTAAAATGATTTTATCTGTAAGATTGTGAATTAAAACAAAGGATGTTTTAAAGCGTCTTATATTCGACAAATATGCACTTTAGGTAATTTATACTTTATTTCCATTTGACTACCATTAGCTGAATTCAATTTTTCACTAGTTTTTTTGTAATACTTAGTTGGAATTAGACCTTCTTGAATACAGTTTAAATCTGCACCTGTGTCAACTAAGGCAGTAAGCTGTATTGAAAAGTTCTTATCCACAACTAGGTTAATAGATACATACCATTTCTGGATGGTGATGTCTTTAATTCTTTTAAGTGAAAGACCTTGAATAAATAAGTCTGAAATATCTTTAGTACCAGATGATTCTGGTTCATCGTGATTTTCATCACTGGATGAAGAGTCATTGATCTGAAGATCAGGCCTTTTATCAAAATCTTTTCTTAGATTAGAGACATCTAATTTTAAATTAACTATTTCTTTCTTTAATTTATTAACTTCTTGATTTAATTCTGGAAGACTAACTTCTTTAACTGGAGATTTAAATCTTTCCAAGGTTTTATTAAGACTAAAAATTGGTTTTTCTTTAGCTTTAATAAACCTATCATTTTCTCTATTATCTTTAGTTAATAAATCTTTCAACTATTTTGTGTACTGAGCTTTTAACTTAGGATCAGTGATTTTACTAATTAAGTCAATTAACAAAGAACTTTCTTCATCCTCTTTGTTAATTACATTAACTTTTTTATTGCAACAATTTTCATTGCAATTATCAGCACAAATAGTGACTTCTTCATTACTTTTATCATTAGAGGAATATGAAATGCTAGAGTTTTCGTCATTACTGACATCATTTTCTAAGTTTTCAATTTTGAAGATTTTGAAGTCAATGGACTTTGCCTAGTGAAATACCACAACAACCTGTAGTTAACAACATAATGAACATAGAAAATATAAGGCAATTTTATGATGGGACTGTCAAAGTTAGCTTTGAGCGTTCTAGAAGACCAATTATTATAGAAGATTATTCTAGTTCTACGGCTCCTTACATGGTTCCACTTTAGAAGAGATTTACGAAGTCTTAGTAACCCCTACATAAGAGACATTAAGTTAAAAGGAATTTTAAATCAAGGTCGGTGAGTCATCCTTGTTATTCTTGTCACCCTTTAATTATCAATTGAAGAAAGCTCTTCTCTCAGAGCTCTTCCGAGCTCCCGACTCAATTGATTTTGATGTTCAATTAATAATCAATTAAGAGTTATTAAAAAGAATTTGTATTAGATTGGGATAATCTTGTACATGATTTTAACTCAAGTCTAATAAAATTAAAAGACATCTATTTAGAGATAATCACCCAATGAAAAAGAACGTGATAAAATAGTCAATAAATGGAAAAAATTCATTAATAATGAAAAAAATTAATATTACTTTTTATGATTGGTACGAACAATATCAAAGTAAATGTAATGTTATAACTAAAATCTTCAAAATTTCTTAGATTTTGTAAAAAAAATTTGTTTAAAAACAAATCAGACTGAAATCTGAAATAAAGGATCAATCGATTGGTCCTGAACTATTAGTACAATTGATCTAAACAGAAGACTAAATTGTTAACTGTTTAAACAAAAATTCTTTCTTTTGTCATTCCGCATAAACTCGAACCGTTCTTGCCTTAAGTAAACTCATACCTGTAGATCTAATGATACCCTTAGCCTAAAGCGCTCCCAACACGAGTCTTACAACGGCATAATCTGGGACTTATGGAGATCTTAGGTGTTTTACCGCAAGTCGAGGCGATTGAAAAGTGAGCAAAAAAAGAAAAAGTTTGAAGAAACATTTAAAACAAATCAAACTATTTTTTAATCGAAAACCACCAAATAGCATCAAGAACCAATAGTGTGGCTTTGATACCATATGACAATGATGTGATTAAGTTTTAAAAGAAAAACTTAAACAACGAGAAAAAGAAAAGATTAAGAAGATGATCGGTGAATCGGTAGAAAGTAATCTCTTTCTTTTATTTATAAACATTTGAGGAAGGATTACATTAATTCCTAGACTAAATGTTTAAGGAAGAAGGAAGTATTGAAGACTTCTTCTTCATCTTTAACTAAGAAGATCGGTGAAAGCTTCATCTCAAACTTAACTAAGAGAGAAGGAGAGGACCTCGGAAGAGCTTTAGAGAGAAGCTGCGAGGCTATCTTGAATTAAGCTTAAACAACTCTAAACACTTGAGTTGTTTAAATAGAAAACAGAAAAGTAAATTACTATTAATTCACGCAGGAATCACTATTACATTAACTGAAGTAAAAGTAATTTACTAAAGTAAAAGTAAAACGGTTATTCCATTCCTCTATTCCTCTAATGATAACAGTAATGAAGATTCAAGCAGTGGCACTGAAGAAGTCACTATTTGTGCTGATAATTGCAATGAAAATTGTTGCAATAAAAAAGTTAATGTAATTAACAAAGAGGATGAAGAAAGTTCTTTGTTAATTGACTTAATTAGTAAAATCACTGATCCTAAGTTAAAAGCTCAAAGACACAAAAGCAGTTGAAAGATTTATTAACTAAAGATAATAGAGAAAATGATAGGTTTATTAAAGCTAAAGAGAAACCAATTTTAGTCTTAATAAAACCTCGGAAAGATTTAAATCTCCGATTAAAAAGTTAGTCTTCCGTAATTAAATCAAGAAGTTAATAAATTAAAGAAAGAAATAGCTAATTTAAAATTAGAAGTCTCAATCTAAGAAAAGATTTTGATAAAAGGCACGATCTTCGGATCAATGATTCTTCATCCAATGATGAAAATCACGATGAACCAGAATCATCTGGTACTAAAGATATTTCAGACTTATTTATTCAAGGTCTTTCACTTAAAAGAATTAAAGACATCACCATCCAGAAATGGTATGTATCTATTAACCTAGTTGTGGATAAGAACTTTTCAAATACGACCATCGCCTTTAGTTGACACAGGTGCAGATTTAAACTGTATTCAAGAAGGTCTAATTCCAACTAAGTATTACAAAAAAAACTAGTGAAAAATTGAATTCAGCTAATGGTAGTCAAATGAAAATAAAGTATAAATTACCTAAAGTAAATATTTGTCAAGATAACATGTGCTTTAAAACATCCTTTGTTTTAATTCGCAATCTTACAGATAAAATCATTTTAGGATTACCATTTATATATTTATTATACCCATTTACTAATAGTAATGAAGGATTAACCTGTAAACATTTAGGAAAGAAAATAACGTTTAAGTTTCTTATTAAACCAAAGGAAAGAGATTTAAAATTCATTCAAGAAGAATCCATTTCCAAATCATTGAATTTAATAAACTGTAAATCTACCAATTTGAGTTTCTTGAAAGAAGAAATCAAATATAAAAGAATTGAAGAACAGCTTCAAAATGAAGATGTTCAATTAAAAATTGAAGAGTTAAAAATATACATAAAAAATAACCTTTGTTCTGATTCCCCCAATGCCTTTTGGCATAGAAAAAAACATATGGTTAGGTTTCCTTATGCTAAGGAATTTAAAGAACATTTAATTCCTACTAAGGCTGAACTCTATTCGGATGAGAGTCGTGAACAAATGGAGTTATGTAAGAAAGAAATTAATGATCTCCTAGATAAAGGATTAATTAAACATAGTAAGTCCCTTGGTCTTGCCTGCTTTTATGTCGATAATGAAGCGAGAAAAAGAGAGAGTGTACCCTGTTTAGTTATCAATTACAAACCATTGAACAAGGTCTTAGAGTGGATTAATTACTTCTTCAACAAAGACGACCTTATCAATAGGTTAAGTAATGCCACCATTTTCGAGAATTTGACCTTAAATCCGGTTTCGGCAAATTGTCATTCATCCAGATGATAGGTACAAAACAAAGATTCACCACTCCATTTGGACACTAGAATGGAATGTTCGGGCATTTGGCACAAAAAATGCTCCCGGTGAATTTCAAAATATTCTCAATGACATACTAAACCCTTTCGGCCCATTTTATTGTTGTTTATATCGACGATATTCTTGTTTATTCCAAGACTATTGAAGAACACGAAAAATATTTAAAATCGTTCTTCACAAATTAAAGTTAATGGTCTTGTTCTTTCTCCTTCCAAATGCAAACTGCTTTCAAAGTTAGAATACGGTTTCTTGGTCTTAATATCTTCAATGGACAAGTTCAGCCTATTGAACGAGCTATTCACTTCACTAACAAGTTCCCAGATAAGATAACCAATAAAACCCAACTGCAGAGATTTCTTGGCTCGCTAAATTATATTGGCAAGTTTTACAAGAATCTCGGGAAGATTTCAGTACCTCTCTTTCGGCGTTTGCAAAGTTAATCCTCCACCTTGGGACCGACGTTCATACTTACGTGCGTCAACAAGTTAAAAAAATATGTCAAGGCATTGCCACCTTGGTATTTCTAATGATTGAGCTTTCAAAATTATTGAAACTGACGCCTCAGATATTGGTCTCGGAGGCATTCTTAAACAAAAGTTAATACCAGATTCCCTAGAACAAATTGTTCATTTTCATTCTGGCGCATGGAATACTACACAGTCAAAATATAGTACTATCAAAAAAGAAATTCTTTCATTAGTATTATGTATTAATAAATTTCAAAATTACTTATTAAATCAGAAATTTCTAGTTCGCATTGATTGCAAGTCAGCCAAATACATTTTAGAAAAAGATGTTGAGAATTTGGCCTCTAAGCATTCTTTCGCTAGATGGCAAACTTTGTTAACCATTTTTAATTTCGATATTGAGTACATTAAAGGTAATGATAATTCTATTCCTGATTTTCTTACTCAGGAGTTTATTCATCGTGTACTTTCTGATCGCCATGAGCTTCAGAGGATCTTCTTCCTCACTGTGGTAAAGGGTCGTCCCCATCGCCCAAGTAATCATCCCAGAGGAACCTTAGTTCCTCACCCAGTAACCCCTGTCTACCAGCCAAACAAGTTTACTGTCCTTGGGACAATCCCCAAGCCTTATAGTTCATTACTAGTCAATAAACACGAACCCATTGATCCGATTCATTAATCCAAATAAGACCTCGCTTCGCCTCCGATTATCCTTCTGAGCATGTGCTCAAATGGGAGAGTTATTTGTTCCATATTGAACCATATATGAAACCAAAAAATGACCCAGTTAAACTTGCTGCCCAGTTTTTTCCCCCTGGTTGGCATTTTCCACCATCTGCTCCTTATAAGTCACTCATATATTATAAGGACATTCTCCTCGAAACGAAGTCAGTAAATATCAAACCCATTTATGAAAATAATGATAAAACAAAATTCCTTTATCATTCTTTGTATATTAAATAATTCCTTCAAATTTCTGATTGGGGTAAGAATCCCTCTGATCTTATGGATCTCACCAGTCAAAACAATTCCTTCTGTTTTTATGATTATATTGATGCTCGGTATAAGGTTCTCCTTCACCGAATGAGTCCCATAGTCATTCTGGTTCATTCAATTTGATCATAAGTTCAAAAGTCAAATTCCTTATTGGTTCGTCCTCCGGTGGTATAAAATGGTTCTACCTATGACCTCCTTCCAAACCCCCCTTAAGGTTCAAGTTACTCATTTTTCTAATAATAGTAAACCCGATCCAAAGAATGAGAACATTCCTCTCACTCTTCTCTTTATCAGTAAATACAAAGTCCCCTGGATCCTCAAATGGCAATACGATTGTTTCACCGCCTCTATTGCTAATGCTTCTAATCCCAGATTATTCTTCACGATCCACCCCTCGACTTTCCTCCTTTTTTTACATCAAATGGTGGGATAAGTTCGACATTAACAGGATCATAGGTCAGGTTCAGCAGGAATTTCCTGTTTCCCCTATTCTAGTCTCAGTCAGTTCCCCAGTCATTCAGGCAAAAGTGTCTAAAGTCATTCCTATCGAGCCTTCTACCTCAAGTCAGAAGAAGATTTCAAAAGAGTCTAAGTTAAAAACCGATCCTCTGGGTTCTTCCCCATTCCGTAGCATTTCTGATTTCAAAGACTGCTCCGGTAATGAGTTAAATTTAATTGCTCAAGCCCTCAATAAAAGAATCGATGAGTTACATGAAGAAGCCTCTGGGCATTCCTTAGCTTCTTCCCAGAATGATTCAGTTAGCCAATTTGCAGAGGATGATGGCCTGTACGATCCTTATGGCACCATCAACCTTCGAGACGCTTTCGGGACCCATTTGCACGGCGTCTGATAAGAATTCAAACTATGGTTGAGAAAACCAAAGACTGCTTTCCGTGACCCAGTTATGAAAGATTCCGCTTTTTCACCGAAAGCATTTCAACAGTAAAAAGATGCTCTCTTTTCCACCGAAAGCATCATTGAGTCAAAAGTTGTCGGCCATTTGGTCAAAAGCGTCTGTAATAGTCAAAAGTTAGCACTGTTTATCAACAGTAGCTTGTCTGTACTTTTACTTTTACCTTAAGTAATTTACTTTTGCTTTTACTTTAGTAAAATGTTTCTTACTTTACCCCAGTTAATGTAATAGTTTCCTTTCCTTATATTATAAAAGGAAGGCGAGCTCATTTGGCAAATTAGTTTTTGAAACTTAGAAAGACTCTGAGCTCTCTCTCTCTCAGAAGAATCTTTAGTTTCCACCGCTGATTAGCCAACCTATCCCCTCTTCTCTCCTTCTCTAGTCAAATATTTTAGTTTTGTAAGTTCTTGTTTTCTTTTCTCTGTTTAGTTTGTACATAGTTTATATTAATCAATAAAATCAGTTTTAATTTAGTAATTGACTGTGTTGTATTTATATGCGCTCTGTTCTTCATATAAGCTTTGCTTTCGCCCCCACTAGAAATTTCTGATTTAATAAGTCATTTTGAAATTTATTAATACATAATACTAATGAAAGAATTTCTTTTTTGATAGTACTATATTTTGGTATGTAGTATTTCATGTAGGAATGAAAGCGAACAATTTATTCTGGGAATCTGGTGTTAACTTTTGTTTAAGAATGCCTCAAAACCAATATTCGAGGCGTCGGTTTCAACAATTTTGAAAATTTGAATCATTAGAAATACCAAGGTGGCAATGCCTTGACATATTTTTTAACTTGTTGAATGACGAAGTATGAGCGTCGATCCAAGGTGGAGGATTGCTTTATGTATTGAAAAGAGGTTTGCAAATCTTCCCGAGATTCTTGTAAAACTTGCGCTATATAATTTAGCGAGCCAAGAAATCTCTGCAGTTAGGTTTTATTGGTTGTCTTTATCGGGAACTTGTCGGTGAATTGAATAGCTCGTTCAATAGGTGAACTTGTCCATGAAGATATTAAGACCAAGAAACCGTATTCTAACTCAAGCAGTCGCATTTGGAAGGAGAAAGAACAAGACCATTAACTTTAATGATTTGTGAAGAACGATTTTAAATGTTTTTCGTGTTCTTCAATAGTCTTGGAATAAACAAGAATATCGTCGATATAAACAACAATAAAATGGCTGAAAGGGTTTAGTATGTCATTGAGAATATTTTGAAATTCACTGGGAGCATTTTTTAGGCCAAATGCCTGAACATTCCATTCCTAGTGTCCAAATGGAGTGGTGAATGATGTTTTGTACCTATCATCTGGATGAATGGCAATTTGCCAGAAACCGGATTTAAGGTCAAATTTACTGAAAATGGTGGCATTACTTAACCTATTGATAAGGTCGTCTTTGTTGGGAAGAATTTACCTAATCCACTCTAAGACCTTGTTGATGGTTTGTAATTGATAACTAAGCGGGTACACCTCTCTCTTTTACGCTTCATTGTTGACATAAAAAGCAAGGCAAGACCAAGGGACTTACTATGTTTAATTAATCCTTTATCTAGGAGATCATTAATTTCTTTCTTACATAACTCTATTTGTTCATGACTCATCCGAATAGGTCACAGCCTTAGTGGGAATTAAATGTTCTTTAAATTCCTTAGCATAAGAAGCCTAACCATATGTTTTTTTTTCTATGCCAAAAGGCGTTGGGGAATCGAACAAAGGTTATTTTTCATGTATGTTTTTAACTCTTCATTTTTAATTGAACATCTTCATTTTGAAGCTGTTCTTCAATTCTTTTATATTTGATTTCTTCTTTCAAGAAACTCAAATGGGTAGATTGTCCCAAGGACAGTAAACTTGTTTGACTGGTAGACAGGGGTTACTGGGTTAGGAACTAAGGTTCCTCTGGGCTGATTACTTGGGCCAGTAGGACGACCCGGACCCTGTGCGGAAGAAGATCCTCTGAAGCTCATGGTGATGGAAGTAGAAAAATGGGGGAGGGGTTCACGGGAAGTAAAGAAGAAAAAGAAAAGAAAGAGATGAAGTGGGTGGTGGTGGAATGTTGATTGATTAATGTTAGTTGTTTATATTGATTTGGTGGAATCAATTAAAGTTTGGTGGGAAAGTGTACTATTATATATTATATATATGTATATTTGGTTAAAAATTTGCCAAGAGAATGATCACGGGAATACATCCCGTGAATTTAAAAGGATCATATGTGTATATATATAATATATATATTATATTTTATTTAAAAGATTTTGTTTTATTAGAATATTTTATTGTAAACCAATCTGGATCGTCAGTTTAAAAATAAATTAATCTGGACCATTCAGAAATTAGTTACTATTCAGTCCATTCTCCTATAAATAGAAGCTCATTCCTTCATTATTTCTTACGAATTCACTGAAACTCTAGATAGAGAAACTATAGAGAGAAAGAAGAAAAGTATTCTGCTACTTCACTACTTCTATATCCAGTTTCTTCTAAGGTAAAGGGTATTATTTCTTTTCTTTCGTCTTCATGAAGAAAACTTACATTATTCCATTTTTTATTACATTGGAATAACTTTTGTATCGTGGTCTACCCTATACTTGGTGAAATTCTTCATTATTCCATTCTTTATCATTATGTTGGAATAACTTGCCTACGCCAAGTACCGCATACATGGTGAAATTCTTACATTATTCCATTCTTTATTATTACATTGGAACATAATGTATGCATGCATTTACGCGTGACCTTGTTCCGTTATTTATTATTCATTGGAATATCCCGTCGGTGAATTAATTTACTTTGACACGGTTCCGTTATTTATTATTACATTGGAATATCACATTTGTGCGTTTATCGTGACTGGTTCCGTTATTTATTATTCATTGGAATAACTTTTATGCATGCGATCTATCGCATACTGGTGATTTCTTTTGTTATTCCATTCTTTATTATACTCGGTTGGTTAAAGTTTTGACTTCTATACTCCATGAAATTAGTGGAATATCCTTGATATTTGGGCTTCATCCAAAGATCTTTTCATGGAAATATTCTTACGAGTATTCTTGAATTTTACTCTACAAAGAAGTATCGTGTTGACAATTTGGGCGTTATTGGTTCCTAGATAAATTAATTCTTGAACATGTTTCATTGAATTCTTATATCATTGTCATCATCCTCATATTTATATTATGTTGAAAGTCATACGTGGCTCAGTAGTGCATAGATGGACTTGGTATGATTATGACCGAGGATTAATCGGTATAATCACGTCGTAGTAATGTTACAAATGATGTGGTAAAAGTCCTCATTGGACCGTAGTGCATTGATGGACGGTTGTTGGCATGATCATGACTATTGATGAATACACGAATATCCTTTTGCGTAGTGCGTGGATAATTTGTGGTGTGATCTTAATGAATATCCTTGGTAGTAGTGCGAGAGATGATGTTGATTATTTATTAATTTGAGTCTCAACGATAAAAGTGATGAAAAACCTTTAAATCATAAAAGATAGTAGATTTTATTCTCTCTTGACTCTTTTAATGGATTGCTTGTTCTATTGTAGTTAAACTTGATGTTTGTTATATTGTATCGGTTTAAATAACTTTGTTGAAGGCTAACGATAATTTATTACGTATTATCTTAGTCATAATATTTCTTCTTAGGCTAGTTGAGCTCACCCTTTTACTTTCATTGTTCTCTTGAGGAATTGAGGCGTAGAAGAGACTAGTCGGAGAAGCGGGTAGCGGTCGGAGATAATAACATTAGTAGTCCTCACTATTACATTAAATAGTGTGATAATAAATGTAATGAGGACTCAATTGAGTGTTGATATTGTCTAGATGATAATATTTGTATTAAAACTCACAGCATATATTTTGTCGTATTTTACACGACTGTTGTATAATTAAGTTGTATTTGAATTTTGTACCATGTATTTGGCGACTCAAGATGGGTGATGTATACCTATTTTGGGGCGTCACAACCACAGGCTGCGCACTTTAGCGATGTTGGGTCGGTGGGGATGGTAGAGGGGGAAGGCATGAACTCGTTGCATCGTCCAAGGCGTGGCTGCCTAAGTTGGCAGCGTGGTTCTTGAGACACTCCTTGTTGGACAGAGGATGAAAAATTAAACATGGGTGGAGCAGCGATGGAGATTCCGGCGAGAACCATAATCGCTGCAAAATCGAACCATCATAAAATAAAGGAGCCCAACAATATCTAATGTTTAGAATGAACAATAAGCACTGATTTGATTAGATTGAGAGCTCTAAAACTACCGAATTGCCCAAAAACAGAGCCACAACACCCCAGATCTAATTTAGGAAAGATGAGCAATAAGCTTAAATAAACCAGATCCGGAAGAAATAAGGAGACCAACATCGAAATGCAGATCACCATCAGAAAGCCATCAAGATCCAAACTACCAAACCATAATCCCAAAAATAAAACCCCCTGCTTTTGTGTTGGTGTGATGTTGATGATGGCGGTTCCGAGCATGGGTGATGTGGTGATTATGGACTAGTGTGATGGAGGAAGATGAAATCGTTTGCTAGATCTAATCAGTTTGGGTTTTATTTTTGTTTAAATTTTGTTTAAGTTAATATAAAATGTTATATTACTCTTTTATCCTTTAAAGTCAATAAAATAATTTAAAGATTAGCCTTTTTTAACACATAAACATTGTATTGCCACGTGGCCTTGCCACGTCAGCAAATTCTGACGTGGCAGGCCCAATTGAATGCAAGTAGAAAAAATTAATAGTTTAATCATCTAATTAACAAAATTGAAAGATAGATCACCGAAGTGGAATATGACTCATAGTTTAGGATAGTAATTCATATTTAAGCCTAAATAAAAATGAGTCTTGCCTTAATTATTCTATCTTATCACATTAATTTTTATGCTAGTCACAATTTAATTTTGTCACATGTTGGTAGGTGTAGCGACCAAATCATAAACAAAACTCAAATCAGGATCTGTTTGTTGCTAGCAAACGTTTACAGATCACAATTAGGTTATTATCCTGAGGAGGAAAAAGAAGATCAACCAAAGGCTAGACAAAGTCAATTCTACATCAAAATTCAAGTTTGAATCAGTTATTCTACTCCAATTATTAGCCAGAATATTTCAACTGATTATTTTTAACGAATTTATGTTAATTTATAAAATACGTCTAGAATTACATGTATGAAATAACAAATTGAGTAATATGTATGCATATTTGACTAATTTTATACGAAGACATATTAATGCATAATTAATATTGACAAATTTTGTGTGAAAATTTAGACTAATAATATGGAATAATTGGTGCTTATATACGTATATATATTGAATAATTGGTCATGCATACCTTTATACATGGAATATTATTGATATTGTTTTTTAATTTATGTTTGTATTTTTATGTAAAATATAAAGAATTAATTGCATGGACCCATTGAATTATTCTTTAAATTGCTACAATGTAGAATACGAAAAATAACTAAAATTATAAATCTCCCTAAGAAATTTAGTATATCGAAATTAATAAAGAACTTGAGTATTCTGAAACTAACTTATTATTAATATTTAAGATTAAAATTTATTTTATTAATGTATTAAATAATGTTAATATTTAACAATATTATAAGTGACAAAGAATATTAATAAAATTTTAATGTTAAATATTAGTAATTTAGCGATTATAATAAACTAACTTATTATTAATATTAAATATTCTAATAAATTCTATTTATTGAAGATATAAAATTAAATTTATTTATAAAAATCAAGAATGAATAATTAAACCTTTAAACTTTATTAATCTATTAATGAAAACCAATGTATTATAATTTATAAATTACAATAATGAATAAGTAAAAATTTATAATTCACTGATGAATAATTATAACTTTAAAATTTAAAATTATAAATAATTAAATAAAGAATCAAGTCAAGTAGTCTCAATTCGGATCAGGACATGACAGGTCCAAGGCCAAGTCAGACCAGACGTTTTTATAGGGGCGCAGATCAACTAGATCAAATTTTTATCTTAAAATAGCAAATTTTTTCAAGTCTTCTAAATCAGGTCTAACTAGTCCAAGCTTTAAACAGGTCAAACTTTGATCAAGCCGGACTTAAGTTGTGTTTGATAAAATTAGTTGTTAAGATTTGAATAGTTTAGACATCTGAATAATATAGAGTATCTAAATAGAATTGTATCTGAATGAAAAAAATATTATTTAATAATTATTTTTTCAAAAATATCTAAATAATATGTTTTTACTTTTTTAACCCTTCTTTCTTCTTCTTCTTCTTCTCCCTTCTTCTTATTCTCCATCCTTCCCCATCCGAACCATCCCAGCCATCCCGCCTCGCTTCGCTTCGCCTAGCCTTGCTTAGCCTCCCCCCACCCCCCCCTTGCAGATCTGGTGGTCTGACTGCGATCTGGAGGTCTGGTGGTGATATGGTGGTGATCTGGTGGTGGTCTGATAATAATGAAAATTGATAATATTGAAGAAGGTGTTTGTGTCTAAAAAATAACAAAGTCATTAAGAGACATGTCTGAATAATTTATATTTGATTTTTTATCTCAACCATTTAAAGGCATTCAGAGGTAACAAAAAAAATAAACAATATTTATCCTCTTAGCGAATAAGAGGTGGTCTATTAAGACTTCTTAAGAGGTAAACAAACAACTCCTTAGACAAAATCAAGGTCAAGTTGCGGTGTTTTTATGCATCCCTAGTTCGAAGATATGATATTTTTGCACAATTTTAATGTGCAATATGTAAATACCACTTTGGAAATTGTGATCTAAACCTAAATTTGGGCTATATATCCAAAATCTAAGCATAGTTATTCATTTCATCTAGAAATCTTTATGCAGTGAATTCTCTTTGTACGTACGGATATGCGTATTTATATTACTTGTGGATTTTCCCCTTGGCGAATAAGAGAATCTTTAAGGTTTCTAAAATTTTCCTTTTTTGGAAATTTGAAAGGTACAACTGGATGTTAAAAAGAGCAGACCAGGTACAACTGGATGTCATAGAGACCCGGGGGGCCCGAAGATTTTTTTTTTTTTTTTTTTTTTTAAGGTTATGAAATTTTGACATTTTTACTTTGGAATTTAGATCCTCTCAACATTTATAATAAAATAAAATAAGATATGTATTGATATTTTTTTCAAAAATTACAAGAATGTACTTACTTTATTCCAAACATATGAGTAAATTGTATTAATTTAAGTTAATATGAAATATAGACAAATTCATAAATTTATTGCTCTTCTTATTTTTTGATTATTATTATTATTATATGAATATCAATCAAATTTTACGACTTCTTTCGCTCCACTTTTTCGCACCTAACCCGTCTTGCATTTTTAAATTAGAGACGAAAAAATAAGTTAGGAAGAAAAAAAAAATATCTTCCTCATAATAGGCCAGTAAAATAGGCAATTGGATATTTTAAAGAATAATGCTAAAGACACAAATTATTCTATAAATATTTTATAATATACTTACACGACATACTCCAATTTCACCATATTAATGTCAAATATATTTAAATTAAAAATGAATATAAATATCATAAATTTATCTAAAAATATTATTAATTATAAATTTTATTATTTCAAAACTTAAATAAATTAGGTTAATTTTAAATTTAAAAATATCTTAAATATATTTTTAAAAAGTCTTTATAGTTTAAACCTAAATTTGGGCTACATATCCCAAATCTAACCATAGTTGATCAAGAAATCTTTAGTGAGTGAAATATAAATGTGCGTACGTATACGCATTCGCGAACAAGAATCATTAAGGTTTGTACGTAGCTTCTAAATATTATTTTTCAACTAGTTTTAATATGCATGTATGTTCATCCTTACGAACGAAAAGGCAGTTGAAATTATAGTAAAAATAATATAAAAGTGATAAAATGTCTCCAAAACAATTGCTAATTCTTGAATAAAGATATTAATCAGTGGATGTCCGCAGGATTGATATGATGCTTTTGTTTTATATTTACTATGAAATATCTTATCCTAATTGTACGTACTATGATAGAGAAAGTGCCCTTGATATTTTTTAAATTATTTTTATGTACTACTTCCTTTTTAAAATATAATTAAGAATATTATTAATCTTCTAAAGTCATTTACAAATATAAGACATTTTTATGAATTTCTTTAATTTTAGTGGATTGTAAAATTTAGAGAAAAGTTATTTTACATGTATTTTTGATATTATTACATGTTTCTTTATTCATGTGAGAGATGATCATATAAAATAATAAAAGTACATGTATAAATATTAGTTTTCTAAGATTTATTATTTGGAATTATTATTTATACAAGTTATCTCTCACGCAAGTGTGAGATATATTTACTAAGAATCTTGTATAATTATCATTTTTCTTATTATTACATAAATTTTAATAAATCTTCCTAATTTTAAAAAATTAATAATAATTGGAAAAAAAAAAAAAAAAGTGTTGTATTTGGTGAGTTTGAAATCGAGTGGGTATCATAAATGTCAAAACGTGTCTTGGCACAGATGATAGGGAGGGAGTGCATAATATAATTTCATAAAATTCCAAAGAATGACTCATTAGTAGTAGTTGGGCGTGAAGGGGACTTTCTGTCTTTTCGCACGTAACACGTCTTGTAGTTGCTGTTTTAAATTAGATAAAAAAATAAAATAAGTGAAGACGTCTTGTAGTTTAAATAAAATAAGAGGTTGTCTTAAAATTTGAAGTAGATAGAAAAAGAGAAAAACAATACTTATTTGACCCAAAAAATAAGTGAGGGATTAGCATAAAGTTTATTTTTAAATAAATTAATTAATTGATAAATAAAATATTAATACATAAATAAAATTCTATGTGTGTCGGTTCAAAAATGAACTGCATGGTAATCTAATCCAAAAAATACTAGTAATAAAAAAAAAAGTTTTTAACGTTTGTTACTTACTAGCTTACGGGTTGTTTGTTTAATTGATTTGAATGGCCCGAATCTGAATTATTAAATCCAGGCGGTCGTTTATTTTGGTTTGAATGAGTGAATCGGTAAGATGGATGAAATTTGAATGAAGTTTAAGTCAATTTTTTGAATTTGAATTGGTGAATGAAGAATTGAATAAAAAAAAAAAAATTAAATTGATTATTATATTAAGTAGTATTAAATAAATTTACAATAATTTTAAATTTTTTTCAGAAGGGTAAAATAATAAAATTTTGTCATTCAGATGTTTCAGACATATCAATTATCAAACAATTTTTTCATTCAGACTCAAATTCAACTTATTTAAATTCAGATTCATTCAATTTTTATCAATCATCCCCATAGACAACTGTTGCAACACTCAGCACAATTTTAAGGTCCAACTCCAATATATATGTAATAGTATCTATTTATGGAAATTTGAAAGGTATATCCCACCGCGTATGTAGAGTGTAGTAGTTGGTGGGATAAATAAGAATTTGTGAGTATAAAAGTGGTGGGAGTTCGTTCCCCATCATTCTTTTGATATAATTTTATTCGGCTCGGCGGGGTGGGGTGGGGTGGGGTGGGGTGGGGAACCAGAAAAATATCACTAGCCAGAATTAAGATATGACATTTTTGCATAATTTTAATGTCCAATAACCATTTTTGGAAATTTGAAAGCTACAACTGGATGATAAAAAGAGCCGACCAGGGACGGAGGAGAGGGGGCATAAGGAACCGGGAGCTTTATAATTACTAAGTTAGATCCTCTCAACATTTATAATATATATATATATATATATATATATATATATATATTGCTATATTCACCCAAAATTACAAGAATGTACTTTATTCAAAATATAGGAGTTATTTTATTAATTTAAGTTACTATAAAATATAGATAAATTCATAAATTTATTGTTTTTTCTTATTTTAGGTTATTATTATACGATCAAATTTTATAATTTCTTTTGCTCTATTTTGTATGCCATAAAAAATCAATCCTCTTTGACCTTACTAATTAAATTTTTATGATTTTATAATATTATATGTCGATCAGTCCTTTCAAGATAATATTTGTAAATCATCATTATTATTATTATTATGTTTATTATTATTATTTTCTTATTAACTGACAAAATTTCAAACAAGTGATTCATCATATGGGTCCTATATAGTTATGTTTTCATAGAAGAGAATATAATGAAAGGTTGCAGCTGGAAAAAAGACAAAAAAAAAACAATGCTTTTTTATTTGACCCAAAAAATTCTTCAAATTTTTTATATTAAAAAAAACGAAACAAAGAAAAGTGAGTTATTTCCTTTTCTTCTCTTGGCTTCTTTTTTCAAAAAAAACAAACTCCCAGGGAGCTCCCTCTCTCTTATGTCCCTACTTTGAAACATCTTCCTTGTTAATTATTAATTCGGGAAAAAAACAACCAAAAAAAATATCTTCCTTAGATATTTTTTTAATATCAAATAAGTTAATTTTAAATGTATTTAAATTTAAAATTAATATAAATATCATAAATTTACCTAAAAAATATTATTAATTATAAAAAAAATTAAAACTTAAATGAATCATGTCAATTTTAAAATTAAAAATATTTTAAATTAATTTTTAGAAAGTCTATTATATAGTTTAATAATTTAAAACCAAAGTAGTACTAAAATCTAACCATAGTAATTATGAATCATTTCATCAAGAAATCTTTATTCAGTGAATTATACATGTATATACGTACGAATATGCGTTTTTATATTACTTTGGAATTTTCAACAAGGTTCTTTAAAGTTCCTAGCTTCTGATCTGAATTATATTTTTCAACTACTTACTTTTAAGATGCATGTTCATCCTTACGAAAAGGCTGGCCTGCAGTTGAAATTATAGAGTAGAAATGATACTATATGTATTTTTGGATATTTTTACATGTTTTTTTTTTTCACATAAAATTAATATTCACTTTATGCTCGTATGAGAGAAGAATATGTCAAAGTATAAAAAATATATTTGAAAATATGAGTTCTCTAAAACAAATTGCTAATTCTTTTGTTGTATCAGTATCCCTCTTCTTCATTTTTTTTTTTTTTTTTTTTTTTTTTGCTATATTCGACTGAAATTTTTAATATAAGAATTAATAGATCTCAAAATCTCATGCATTGAGTAATTTTTTTAATATTGAGACACGAGAAACTTGGTATCCTTCTTGTTTTAGTTGAAGAAGATGATTGCGTGGTTAATTAGGAGGTAGGAAGGAAAAGTAAAGCCATTATCGTTGTAATGCGATGGAAAGATGAATAAAGATACTATTAATTAGTGGATATCCGAAGGAGTGATATGATACTTTTGTTTTATACTATTACTATTATCTAGGAAATATGTATCTTATCCTAATCGTACTATCATACATAAAGTAGTCTCACTAACCATTTTTAGTTATATCACCTTTGATATTTTTTAAAATATTTTATGAGATAAATAACAAACAAAAATAAAGGCAAAATGTAGTATTTTGTTTTAAAATATAAGAATATTATTAATATTTTAAAATCAACTTAAGATATTTTTAAATTTAAAATTGATATGATTTTTTTTTAACTTTAGTCAATTACTTAATACATGATTTATTATTAAAATTGTTATTTCCACAAATAAAAATTAATATTTTCACAAAGTCTCTCATATAAGTGTGAGATTATTTATTATTTATTTGAAAAGAATTTTGTGTAATTATCATTTTTATTTTTGAAAATATTAATTCTCTTGCTATCTTATGACTTTTAATATATCTTCCTAATTTTAAATTTAACAATAATCTTAAATTAATTTTTTTTTTTTAAAATATGTGGTTTTGGTGAGTTTGAAATCGAGTGTCCCAAAAGTAGGCATCATAAATGTCAAAACGTGGCTTAGCACAGTCGATAAGGCAGGGTCACTGACGTTACGTGACAGTTGACACCGCTCGGGAAGTTCCAAGTTATTGTACGGAAAATATATATATATATATAAAAAAAAAAAAACTGGAATTGTTGGAGGGTGGGAGGAAAGAAGATGGTTTGTTTGTTTCTCTAAAAATACTAGAATTATAGAATATGCTATTAATTGTTATCTTTCACTACAAAATGGTAGATGTTGGAAATGGGATTTCAAACTTTAAATATTAGGGTATTTTGAGGCTCAATTAAATGTGGGACTCACATTTTAAAAATATCGGGTCTTTACACCAATGTGTTCTCCTTCGTGAGCAGTATAACTTGGTATATTTATGTGTTCAAATCCATTAAGAATTGAATGAGAAAATTGACTCCAAAGTCACCTACTTGAAATGTTATAAAATAAAAAAGTCCCACATAGGGCATTAGAGGGAAAAATAAAGAACATATATATGAGATGTTCATTTCGATGGGATGGGCCCAAAGGGCACCCCACTTTTAATGAAAAGGAGAGGCCTGGCAAGACTTGGTTTCGAACCCCACACAGCACTTCGTCAGTCGGCCAGGGTGGAACCAACGGTAAGTTTTATTTCGAATCAGATTCGCTTATGCAAGATATTCAGATTACATTACATTCCTTCCATTTTTACAAAAGCGAGAGTCCGTTCCACAATCTGCAGTCCCCACTTTTGTGGAAGGAGAGGACCTAGCCAAGACTTGGTTCAAACCCACACGCGCACTGCCGTCCGGCCAGGTGGAACCAACGGTAAGTTTTATTTCGAGTCAGATTCGCTTATGCAAGATATTCCAGATTACATTACATTCCTTCCTGCTTTACGTAAAAGCGAGTCCAGTTCCACAATCTGCGGTCCCAGATTCTGCGATAGATTTTTCCGTTCCGTCTGACAATATTTTCAGATTAAGTTTTACTGCGATAAGTTTTTAGTTTACGCAATAAATTGTGCAGTAAATTTTTCCTATTTTCTCTTCATGCATGCATCATTAATATTCATATAAGTTCAGTACATAACATATAATTTGGTTCAAAGTGTTCTTAATTTTGAAATGCTTATAATTGAGAACTGAAAATCCGTTTTATCTTGGAAAATAATTATTCAATTAATCCTTAGCACCTGTGAGGGAATAAATTTGCTTTAAGGAGACTTTGTGAATTCAAAGGACTCAGATTTATTTATTTATATTTTTTCTGTGTTATTATTATATATATATATATATATTCTGTTCTATTTTATTATATTTATATATATTAAATATTAATACTATATATTACGGAATAACAGTAGATTACTGAATATTTAATTACTGATAATAGAAATTAGTTGTATCTTATAATTTTTTGTTTAATATAAATTATTTGATTACTGATCGATAAAATATGTGACGCCCCCAAAATAGGTATACATCACCTATTCTGAGTCGCCAAATACATGGTACAGAATACAAATATAATCATTAATTATACAACAGTCGTGTAAAATACGACAAAATACATGTTGTGAGTTTTAATACAAATATTGTCATCTAGACAATATCCACACTCAAATTAGTCCTCATTATATTTATTATCACACTATTTCACAGAATAGTGAGGACTACTAATGCTATTATCTGGACCGTCATTCCGTTCCCCGACTAGTCCCTGCTACGTTCTCAATTTCTGAAGAGAACAATGAAAGTAAAAGGGTGAGCTTAACTCAATTTCATAAAAATATTTTTGTCGTTTTCTCAATCCAATAATTCTGTTGTGGGGTCCACCAATGATTGTGCCGTCATACGAATATTCCCATTTAAAACGAATATTCCCCGACCAATCGAATATTATATAACAACTTGCATACTTTGCAGAATTTATAAATACTACCCACAACTATTGTAAGACCCCAAATTATTAATAAATAAAATTTATTTTCCTCTATTTATTATTTTGAAATAGTAAGGGTTGATTTGATTAATGTGGATAGTTATGGGTAAAATCATGTGAAATATTTGAATAAGCAAGTGGTTATAAAATATTCATTATTATCGGGGAATATTCGTTTGGTCGTGGAATATTAAATCTTTGTCGGGGAATATTAAATGCAATGACCTTGAGATCTTTTATGGGCCCCATAAAAAGCGATTGGATGAAGAAAGCGACAAATATAAATTGTTTATAAATAACTTGGGCGTAGTTATTCACAGAATTATCTTGTTGGAATACCGGTGGTTAAAACACACTTGTCGCGTTGTTGAGCAGTAGATGCAGTATTGCATCAATTATTGATTCTTACGTGAAGGCACTACTCGATAATTATTCACGATAATTCTTATTCGATATTTTATTTTATTGATTCGATAATTCTTTGCATTGATATTTTATATTCTTGTTGTTTTGATAAATTGTCATTCTACGGTATTTTCCATTATCGAGACAATAATTCATATTATCCGAATAATATTATTGGATAACATTATTGGCGATGTCTAGAAAGTTACATACAGGAGAGGTTTGGTCACCTAACTAATTGCTTGCGCCCGAAGGAGAGATCCTTATTGGAAAGCCCCCTCTTTCTGAGGAGCGGCACAGTTGCGAGATCTTGTGATTCTGTAATATTATTTGTGAATAATTAATTATTGATTTATATGATGAGGAAAATATTGATTTTATGTGGATATAGATGGGAAAATTTTTAAAATGACAATTGTTGAAAATTAATATTTTATCTTTTTACGATAAAATAATTTAAATATTTATTTTAATAATATATATACTTGGTGATATTTTTATAATGAATGTGGGATATATGAGTATATGAGGAGGAAAGAGTATTTTTGTGGCATTAAATGTTTTAACACATATTTTTTGTGTGTTGGTGGACCACAATTATTAATAGAAATTTGATTATAGCTTTGTAAAATCGCTTGTTTATGGATTTGGTCAATTTTTGTTTGGAATTTGAAAAACTTTCTTTCTGCAAAGTTGTAGAAAATTGAATTTTCTATAAAAATAGCCTTGAGATTCAAATTTTTCGATAAAAGGGCTATTTATTATGAATTATTGAAGTACCAAAGCTCCGAAATAATTGATTTTTGGAAGTTTAAAATAATTTAAATAAGAAAAACGTTTTTTTATGTTTGGTGGGCATCTTTAACATCGTTAGAGGCTGAATTCAGGATGCTTGGATGCGTAGGAAGATGTGGAAAAATAAATAATATTAATTTATTAAATTTTCTACTTTGGTGTTCTAAGCGTTTTCTATAAATAGGGTCTTAGGTTAGAATTGAAATTCACACGAAGCTGAAGTTTTCTCTCTCTATATTATCGGCGTATTCTTATGAGTATTTTGAGTATACTTTGAGTATTTCTATCTGATCTGAGTTCAAGTCATGCTTTATATCAGGTGTTTTATTTAGAAATCTTGTCTTTTGAGGTAAGGGATGTTATTTTATTCGAAAATGATATTATTTCTTGATATCATTATCTTTGAAATATTGGTTGGAATTTTTTATCAAATTTAAAACTTTTTATGTCGGGGTTCTTATTCATGATTCTTATTCACGAGTTCTTATTCACGAGTTCTTATTCACGATTCTTATTCACGATTCTTATTCACGAGTCTTATTCATGAAGCGTGATGATTTTTTTGTGAAATTTCTAACTTTTGGTGTCGGATTTTATTCACGTATCTGGTCTTATTCACGTATCGACCTTATTCACGAATATGGCCTTTATTCACGAGAAAATTAAAATTTTTTCTTTTAAGTCAAAATATCTATTATGGATACTAGCTTTGATTGTATCCGTGTTTTGATCATTCTTGAATTTTACACCACTATGATTATTTATGAGGTATTTTTGGACATGGAATAACATTTAAATCTGAATCCTTAATACTTGTTCTTTTGTTTTCTTTGGATTCGTTTTCTTTAAAATATTTTTCATCATCCTCGGTCCTAAATGATGATATTCTTTGAATATCTTTGGGCTGTAGTGCAAAGATGAATGATTTCTTGATGAATATCTTTGGCCGTAGTGCTGAAGATGAGCAGTGTTGAGATGAACATGATTTCTTGATTAATATCTTTGGCCCGTAGTGCAAAGATGAGCAGTGTTTAGATGAACATGACCCGGTGATGAATATCTTTGGCTGTAGTGCAAAGATGAATATTTGATTCGAGATATATATTGATTGATGTTCTGGGGATAAAATATCGACGATGAACTTTTAAATTCATATATAGAAGATAGTAGTTTGCATTCTCTACTTAACTCTTACTAATGAATTGTTGTTTTCATTGCGATTGTTGATTTAAAAGCTGGTTGTCTATTGTATTATATTAGATTTTTCCTGTTGAAGACTAACGATAATTTGTTGTAAATTATCTTAGTCGTAATATTCTTCTTTGGGCTAGTTGAGCTCACCCTTTTCCTTTTTGTTCCATTTTTCTTCTCGGGGAGGCGAGAATGTAGCGAGTATTAGTCGGGGTATGGAATGAAGGTTTAGAGAGAGTTGTTTAGTAGTCCTCACCATTTTTGTAAAATAATGTATCAATAATTATGATGGGGATTTATTTGCGTGTGGATATTATGCAGATAGCAATATCGTATTTAAACTCATGATTTATATGTTGTAATAATAAAGTTGTAGTTATTTACATACCATGTATTTGGCGACTCGAGAATGGGTTGGATGGAATGGACCTATTTTGGGGGCGTCGCGGTTTAATATCGAGCTTAGGGATATGATCTCTGGCGGAGATCGGGGAATAGAACTAGGAGGGAGAGGCGAGTAAATCCTTATTTAGTGTGTCTACCTAAGCTTATTTGTTAGTTGGTTAGTATATAGGGATATTATGTGATATATTGATTTCCTTAATTAACCCTTGTTTTATGGCGGTATTTGAGAATGACGGTGAAAATGTCAATGATGGAGTGAATGAGGGCCGTGGAGATGCTGTCTTTACCAGCGAGGAGAGCGTGCAGCAGTGGAAATGTACCTCTGTGAACAACACCCTTTGAAGCGAGATGATGAGCGAGGGGATGTTTAGAAGCTTTTTGCGATTCATGCAAAATCAGACGAGGAGACTTCGTGTTCAAAAAATCTGAGGAGAAATGATAGCAATTCACGGGTGGTCACTGACCCAAGCAGTTCAAAGAAGTTGGGACCACGAGTGCAGGGAAAGCGGATCCGATTAAAGGCGGAGGCGTGGGTCGAATAAATTACCAAGATATTCGATGTCTTGGGATGCGGAGAAAAAGAAAGTTCCATTCGCTACTTTTATGTTAAAAGTGGCGAGGCGAGATTCTTGGTGGGAAATCGTGAAGCGTACCCATCCATTTTGCCTTTCGGCGTATCGTGGGAGCGTTTGAGAAGCAGTTCAATGACAAGTACTTCCACGAAAGTATTCGTCGTATGAAGAAAGTGGAGTTTATTAGGCTGGAAGCGAGAATAACATGGCGGTGAACCCCGATCTGGCGAAGTTAGCGGAGTTATCGAGTTGCACCTTATTTGGTGGAGAATGAGGCGATATGGCGGATGTTTACGAGAGGTTTGAAAACCGGCATCGTCGATATCTCATTTCTCATAAATTTTCTCTCTATTCAGGATGTTGTCAGCGGGGCTCGATTGTTAGGCGAGATAACGAAATACGTTCAGCGAGGGACCATAACGAGGATCATCTAGAAGATAGCGATCATCGAGAATAACGATAACCGGCGGAGAAAGAAGAATACGGACAAAGCGGTAACCACTTCGTGGTGGTAATCGTGGCCATGAAAATAGAAAAAGCGAGTCGGGAGGAGATTTTAAAAAGGAGATTCAACAACGACCATGTGAAAGGCGTCGATGCCGATGTAATTGGTTCAAGGGAGAAAGAAAGACCACCGGTCGTATATGTTACAAATGCGGAAGAGGGACATATCATTCAAGCGCCCTACAGCAGTTTAAGGTATGCTATAATTGTGGAAAAGAAGGACATATATCGCTCGAGATTATGCGATATCGAAACCAGATCCGGTAGGAATGGTGACTCAAAAGGATGTCCGAGAAAAGTCAAAGTCAGCGGTTCTGGAAGAGGCGTTTGTCGTGGCCAAATCAAAAATCGAGGAGAACGACGAAGTTTAGCAGGTTAGTTAATTATAAATTCTTGCGAAGTTTATACCTTACTAGATCTGGGATTCTACCTATTCTTTTATCTCTCTTGCTTGCGCTCAGCGTTTGAACTTGACTACGGAGAAATTAGACTTTGACCTATTTATGGAGACTCCATTAGGAGAAACTTTCATTTCATCCAGTTGTTTAGAAATCTTGCTTGATTGAGTTGGCACTATCACATTACTGTTAACCTTATTTCTATAAAGATATTTGCTTTTGATGTGATTTTAAGGTTAACTACTCATCATGACAAAATTAATTGCTTTCGTAAGGTTGTTAGTTTTCATATTCTTAAGCAACTTTGTTATTGAATTGAGCAATCAAACCATTGAAGTCAAACATTTTCATATCAAGCCATGAAGTCATTCGTTTATTACGGATGTCGAGTTTTCTTAGTCCATATTATGGATTTGAATAAAGACACGTCGATTTGAATAATATTCTGTTGTTATTGATTTTTCTGGCGTATTTCTGAAGAATTTCTTAGCTTACTCCCAAAAGCGATATTAAATTTTGTATCGACTTTGAACCCGGTACAAAACTCATTTCTAAAATCTCATATCGAATGGCTCTATTGAACTGAGGAGTTAAAAATTCAACTATATAAATTTGGTACTTGAGCCTTTATCGGTGACTTCCTTTGTGGAAATACACCAAAGCGGACTCTCGTAGGGGACACCATATTCGATGCGATAGTAAAGCGATAGGTGTCATTGTAGCGTGTTATCAAGGTTGGGATATGAGTCGCGATTGAGAACAACCTAAAGTCGGTAATCGAAAATCGTAGCTTTGAGGCTTAGTTGGTTATTATCGGAGATTCGTTGAAGGATATTCTCGAATCGCTATTCCATTACTTATGGTAACTCGTAGAGATACAAAATTGAATGGAGCGAGGAATGTGGGAAGAGCTTGAAGAACTCGAGAGGAGACTCATTTCGGCACGTGTTACGACAATGCCATCTGGAAAAAGCGAGCGTGGTAGGCGGCGTGTTGAGTAGAAGATCGTATCAAATCTGAGTACGATATTATCAAAGACTCATTTCAGTATAATTTACAAATAATAGAGATGGATATGAAAACTCTAGGTACCAGCGTGATGATATCTGAGTATAATCAACTTTAATCGATAAAGTTAAAAGGTGTTCAAGCTACACACGAGTTGATGAATTTGAAGAAGGAGGTGCGAAGTTGTTATTTCAAAAGCGAGAATCGGTGAGGTGAGAAAGCTCGAACCTTGATTTATTAATCCATTTGAAATTCTCGATCGAATAGGAGCGTGGCCTATAGACTCGTTTTACCACCAAATATATGGCGTATTCATAGCGTTTTTCACGTATCGATGTTACGTAAATATGTGGACTGACCCGAACCACGTCATTGAGTTAGAACCGGACGAGATAGCCAGAAGACTTAACGTGTGAGGAGGAACTGTCAAGATCTTGGATAGGAAAGAACATATCCTATGTCTGGGGTTATACCACAAGTTAAAGTTTTGTGGAGAAACCATCTTATTGAGGAAATGACACGGGAGTTGGAAAAGGAAATGAAAGCGAGGTATTCTCATCTTTTTGAAACACGAATACGTCGTCGATTTCGAGATGAAATTTCATAAGGAGGGGAGGTTGTAAGACCCCAAATTATTAATAAATAAAATTTATTTTCCTCTATTTATTATTTTGAAATAGTAAGGGTTGATTTGATTAATGTGGATAGTTATGGGTAAAAATCAAATATTTTGAATAAGCAAGTGGTTATAAAATATTCATTATTATCGGGGAATATTCGTTTGGTCGTGGAATATTAAATCTTTGTCGAGGGATATATTAAATGCTGCAGTAGCTTTGATCTTTTGTGGGCCCCATGTGAAAGCGATTGGATGAAGAAAGCGACAAATATAAGTTGTTTATAAATAGCAGGCGTAGTTATTTCAGATTATCTTGTTGGAATACCGTTGGTTAAAAAACACTAATGTCTGGCGTTGTTGAGCGATAGCTGCGCGGTATTGCACCAATTATTGATTCTTACGTAAGAAGGCACTACTCGATAATTATTTACGGTAATTCTTATTCGATATTTTATTTTATTGATTCAATAATTCTTTGCGTTGATATTTTATATTCTTTGTTGTTTGATAAATTGTCATTTACATAGTATTTTCCATTATCGAGACAATAATTCATATTATCTGAATAATATTATTAGATAACATTATTGGCGATGTCTAGAAAGTTACATACAGGAGAGGTTTGGTCACTAATTGCGGCATGATGAGGAGAAATCCTTATTGGAAAGCCCCTCTTTCACAGGAGCGGCTGGTTGTCGATATTGTGATTCTGTAATATTATTTGTGAATAATTAATTATTGATTTATATGATGAAGAAAATATTGATTTTATGTGGATATAGATGGAGAAAATTTTTAAAATGACAATTGTTGAAAATTAATATTTTATCTTTTACGATAAAATAATTAATTTAAATATATATTTTAATAATATATTAGCGGTGATATTTTTATAATGAATGTGGGATATATGAGTATATGAGGAGGAAGAGTATTTTTGTGGCATTAAATGTTTAACACATATTTTTTGTGTGTTGGTGGACCCAATTATTATTTGAAATTTGATTATAGCTTTGTAAAATCGCTTCGTTTATGGATTTGGTCAATTTTTGTTTGGAATTTGGAAAAACTTTCTTACGCAAAGTTGTAGAGAATTGAATTTCCTATAAAAAGTCGCGAGATTTGAATTTTCTGATAAAATGGCTATTTATTATGAATTATTGAAGTTAGAAGTTTAGAAATAATTGATTTTTGGAAGTTTAAAATATTTAAATAAGAAAAACGTTTTTTGTGTTTGGTGGGCATCATTTAACATGTGCTAGAGGCTGAATTCAGATGCTTGGATGCGTAGGAAGATGTGAAAAAATAAATAATATTAATTTATTAAATTTTACTACTTTGGTGTTCTAGCATTTTCTATAAATAGGGTCTTGGGTTAGAATTGAAAATCACACGAAGCTGAAGTTTTCTCTCTCTATATTATCGGCGTATTCTTGTGAGTATTTTGAGTATACTTTGAGTATTGCTATACGGTGCAAGTTCAAGTCATAGCTTATATCAGGTGTTTATTTAGAAATCTTTGTCTTTCGAGGTAAGGGATGTTATTTTATTCGAAAATGATATTATTTCTTGATATCATTATCTTTGAAATATTAGTTTGGAAATTTTTATCAAATTTGGAACTTTTTTTTATGTTCGGGAGTTCTTATTCATGAGTTCTTATTCACGATTCTTATTCATGAGTTCTTATTCACGATTCTTATTCACTAGTCTAATTTTTTATTGATGAGCGTGAAGATTTTTTTGTGAAATTTCTATCTTTTGGTGTGGAGTTACTATTCACATTATACGGTACTTTATTCACGTATCGTCATTATTTTGAATCTGTATTTTAAATAGAAAAAATTTTTTTTTCTTTTAAGTCAAAAATATCTATTGTGGATACTAGCTTTGATTGTATCCATGTTTTGATCATTCTTGAATTTTACACCACTATGATTATTTTATGAGGTATTTTTGGACTTGGAAAACAAATGAAATAGAATCCTTAATATCTTGTTCTTTTGTTTCCTTTGGATTCGTTTTTTTTTAAAATATTTTTCATCATCCTCGGTCTAAATGATGATATTACTTCAAAATTAGGTATACATCACCCATCTTGGGTGCCACACTTGTATAGTGCGTTGAAATTTAAACAACAACTTTATAAGCATAAAGCAATGTGAGTTTAAATACAAATATAATATCTACTAGATATTATACTGAACTCGAAAAAAAGTCCTCATTACAATTATTATCACACTTATTTCACGAAGAATAGAGAGGACTACTAATCTTATCTTGGGACCATCACTCGTTTCCCAGGCTCGTCCGGCTATATTCTCATTTCTGAAGAGAAACGGTGAAAGAAAGGGTGAGCTCAACTAGCCCGATGAAATATTATGACTAAGATAATGCGAGAATAAATTATCGATAGTCTTGACAATGTTAAGCGATAAAATCTGATGAACTGACCGGTTTAAGCTGCGGCGGAATATCTGATCCATTAAAAGTCGAGTAGAAAATAAAATCTACTATCTTTTAGGTTTTAAAGGTTTTTCATCCTTTGTTATAAATTTGAGACTCGACTTTAATAAATATTCCATCATCATCGAATCACCCCACACTTTTCGGACGAGGATATTCTTTAGTATCACGACCACAATTATTCATGCTGCTACGGGCGAGAATATTTGTGTATTCATTAATAGTCATGATCATGCCAACAATTTGTCCATCGATGCACTCTGACCCTTTGAGGATTTTTATCACATCATTTGTAACATTACGGTCGTGATTACAAGAATAGTCTCTGCAGTGGTCGTAATCATACCAAGTCCATCATCATACCTTCTGAGGCCACGAGATGACTTTCAAAAAAATATAAACATGAGGATGATGACAATGATATAAGAATTGATAAAACAAGTTCAAAATTATTTTATCGAGGGAATTATTAACGTCAAATTATCGACATGATCTTTGTTTTGTAGAGTAAAATTCAAGAATGATCGGAAGAATATTTCCATGAAAAGATCTTTGGATGAAGCATGAAATATCGAGGATATTCCACTAATTTCATGGAGTATAGAAGTCGAAAGTTTTAACTTATTTGGGTATAATAAAGAATGGAATAACAAAAGAAATCACCGTAAATGCGATAGCCGCGCGAGTGAGGTTATTCAGCAGAATAATAAATAACGGAACCGGTCGGTGGTGAAAAGCCTTGCAAGCAGGATGTTCAACAGAATAATAAAAGATGGAACCCGGTCCGGTGTAAAAACACACAGATAGGATATTCAGCGAGAATAATAAAAAAGGCGGAAACCGGTCGGTGTAAAAACACTGACAGGATGTTCAGCGAGAATAATAAAAAAGGCGGAACCGGTAGGTGTAAAAAACTGTGACGAGGATGTTCAGCGAGAGAATAATAATAAAAAAGCGGAACCGGAGGTGTAAAAACATGAGACGAGGATGTTTCAGCGAGAATAATAGAAGAATGTCACCAAGTATAGGGTAAACAGCTTATCTGAGTTATTCAGCGAGAATAATAAGCGATGGAATAACACAGTTCTCTTCATGAATAAGAAAGAATAACACCCCTTACATTTGGTAGGAGATTGAATCTTATGACGGTGTAGTAACAAAATACTCTTCTTCTTTCTCTCTTATTCTCTCTATACTTTCTCTCTCTATAGCTTGAATGAATTAAGTGAAAATAATGAAGCCCTAGGCCTCTATTTATAGAAGATTTCTAGCTTAGCTTTTCTTAGTGTGAAAAGGCAAGTGGCTTGGCGACTGGTGATGTGAAAAGAAAAGTGGTTTGGCCTTTGTAATGTGAAGCGACAAGTGGTTCGGCGGCCTTTTGTAATGTGAAGCGACAAGTGGTTCGACGTAAAGGTAATTGGTAAAGGTAATTACTATTATGAAGGCGAAGGTAAATACTATTTGGTGAAGGTAAATCTATTTAGCTGAAGGTAAATACTATTGTGAAGGTAATTCTTATTGTGAAGGTAAATACTATTTGAAGGTAATTACTATTTGTGAAGTAATTATTGTGAAGGTAATTGGTAATTACTATTGATGAAGAGACTCTTAGATGATGAAGGTATCTTATTAATGAAGAGACTCTTAGATGATGACATATAGGCGAGGATAAAATAATCAAACTTACCACAAATCATTTTTTTTTCATCAACACATATTTAATCTTTCAACAATTATTAATCATTTATAACTTGTCGTCTCGATTATTGATTTAATCTTTATAACATATTATCTGAGATGATCTTTGTGACAATAATTGAATCGATAATATAAGAGATATGATCGTGATTCTTGTGTGATAATTGAGCATAGGTGAGTGACTTCTCACGTAAGCATCGATAATCAATCTGTAGTGTCTTCTTATCACGACTACAGCGCGTATTCTTTGTACTTTTTACCGGGTAGTTCAGCGGTTTTAACGGTAACACCTCGTAGTTATTTTTTTATAAAATATTTTTGTCGTTTTCTCGATCAAGCCAATAATTACATTTATATGGGTCCACTGATGATTGAGCCGTTTATACGAATATTCCCTAACAAAAGAATATTCCCAGAGCCAAAGCGAATATTTTATAACAACTTGCATACTTTGCAAAATTTATAAATATTACCCACAACTATAACATTATATCAAATTTATTCCATAATATTCAAAAATAATATTTATAGAAAAATTCATCTTTATTTATAAAAGTTGGGGTCTTCTGACCTCCCCTTCTTATGAAATTTAGCCCTCGAAATTAGAGTGCGATACTGGTATGTCGAAGAGGTAAGGATACCTTGATTTCATTTGATTCTAACTCCCAGTCATTTCCTCGACATCGTGGTTCCTCCACAAAACTTTGACTTGAGGTATAACCTTGGGCGTAGAATATGTTCCTTCTTATCAAAATTTGAGCAGGAACCTCTTCATACGTCGAATCTTCCGCTATTTAAATCCGGTTCTAACTTCGATAATATGGTTCGGGTCTTTCACATATTTACGTAACATAGATATGTGAAAAGCGTTATGAACACGAGACGTATTTGGCGGGTAAAAGCGAGTCTATAGGCCGCAGTTCCTACTCGATCGAGGATTAAAAATGGGCCAGATGAATCGAGGGTTAAGTTTTCCTCTCTTTCCAAATCTTGTAACTCCTTTCCATGGAGCGACTCTTAACAACACATGATCTCTATATCGAATTCCCGTCCTTTCGATGAAGATCGGCATAACTCTTTTATCGATTTTGTGAGGTTTTTATCGTTGTCGGATCGTTTGAATCTTTTAAAGTAGTCATACGTACCAACTCGGTCCCAACAGCGTTGCTTCACCCACCTCATCCAGCATCTCTTGGAAGCGACACTTTCTTCCATCTGGCGCTTGAATGGAGCCATGCGATACTTGCTTGATAAGCTGTTGTTGTAGGAAAACTCCACCGATGGTAAGAACTTGTCCCGACTCCTTGAAATCAAGGACCACGAGTCTTAATAGATCTTGAGAGTTTGAATAGTCCTCTCCATTGTCCGTCCAAATGCGAGGATGATATCTTAGAGCTAAATCGTGAAAGTCTGTGCCCATAGCTTTTTGCAAACTAACCCAAAATCGTGAAGTGAATCTTGGGTCTCGATCGAAACTATGGATGCGGCATACCATGCGATCTTACAATCTCGTTTATGTACATCTGAGCAAGGCGTTCAAGTGTATAAGTTTCTCGTGTCGGTAAGAAATGAAGCGGACTTGGTCGATCTATCAACAATGACCCAAATCGCATCGATGCCTTGAGAAACCTTAGGAAGGCCGTGCTTGAAATCCATGGTAATGTGCTCCCACTTCCATTACGGAATTTCAAGTGGTTCTGATGGACCTTTTGGTACTTGATGCTCGCTTTAACTTCGTTGACAAGTTAGACACCTTGAGATAAGCAGTATTATCTCTCTCTTCGTATTGCTCCACCAAAATGTATGGCGAATATCATGATACATTTTGGTACTCCCGAGATGGATTGCAAATGGTGTGTTGTGCGCCTCCATCATGATATTATACTTTAATCGGTCGTTAGGAACCTGAAGTGCGGAGTTGACTCGAAGTATTCCTTCTTCATCGATTCTTGCTTGGCGTAGCACCTTCTTGCACTTTCTTCCTCATCGCGCATCGGCTCAGTGCGTAAGCTTGGCGACTTTAACTTTATCGATTAAAGTCGGTTCTCTTTCGTATACTCGCTATCATCACATGCGTCCACAGAGTCTTTAACTCTATCTCCATCCTTTGCAAGTCACACAAAATGGGCCTTTGCGTTGACAATATCCTTTTCGTGCTTGCATATGATTTTCTACTCGATCGTCGGCTACCACGTTCGCTTTTCGGGATGGTATTGGATGGTATGATCATAATCTTTCAGCAGTTCAAGCCAGCGTCGTTGTCGCATGTTGAGTTCCTTTTGAGTGAAGAAATATTTGAGGCTTTTATGATCAAGTAAAGATCTCCACTTTCTCCCCATACAAGTAATGCCTCCAAATTTTAAGTCTGAAACAACGGTACTTGACTCTAGATCATGAGTAGGATAATTCCTCTCATATTCTTTGAGTTGTCATGAGGTAAGGCTATAACTTTTCCATGTTGCATGAGAACACATCCCGACCCTTTTGCGAAGCATCTTTGTAGATGACAAATCCCTCAAGGCGGATGGTATTGTCGAGCAGTCTTTGAAATAAGTCTCCTCTTGAGTTCTTGAAAACTCTTCTCACATTCTTCGCTCAATAGAACTTTGTATCTTTCAAAAGTCAATTTGAGTCGATGGAGTAGCGATTAGAAAATCCTTCCACGAATCTCAGATAATAACCATTTAAGCAAGAAAGCTCGTTACTTGATCTTTGATTTAGGTTGTCCCGACTTTGAATAGCTTGATCTTTCTTTGGGTCAGCGGATATTCCATGACTTGATACCACGTGCCCGAGGAATGCTACTTCTTGACGAACTCGCATTTCTTGACTTGGCATAAAGCTTATATTCACGAAGCTTTTGGAGTGTCGACCTCAAGTGTTGCTCATGATCTTCACGGCTTTTGGAATAAATAAGGATGTCATCGATAAAGGCGACCACAAAGTGATCTAAATATTCCTTGAATACTCGGTTCATCATATCCATGAAGGCGGCGGGGCATTAGTCGATCGAAAGGACATGACTAGGAATTCATAATGCCGTCTGGGGAGTTAAAGCCGTCTTTGGAATGTCGGTGGTTCTAATCTTGATTGGTGATATCAGGAGCGAAGATCGATCTTTGAAAAGAATTTGGCTCCTTACTGTTGGTGAAACAGGTCATCAATCGTGGTGATGGATACTATTTTTGATGGTGACATGATTGACTCCAGATAATCAATCAAAATCGCATACTCCCATCTTTCTTCTTCACGAATAGAGCAGGAGCACCCCGAGGAGAAGTACTAGGGCGAATAAAGCCCGATGTCTAACAATTCCTGCGGTTGGGTCTTTAACTCACGAAGTTGATAGGAGCCATTCGATATGGGGCTTTGGAAATAGGTTTTGTCTAAGGGTTGAGAGTCGATACAAAATTGATTTCACGCTCTCTGGGGTAGGCGGGGAAGTTCTTCGGGGAATCGTCGGAAATTTATTAACAATAGAAATATCGTTTAAAAGCGGCGTATTTTTGTTTAAATCTGTGACATGAGCTAAGAAAGCTTGACATCAGTTTTTGATAAGCGAATAGCTTTATGGCTTGAGATGGTAGTGATTGATTTTAATGGTTTGGTCGTTTGAATTAGCATAATAGGTTGATTAGGAATATGAAAGCTAATGACCTTACGAAAACAATCAATTTTTGCATGATAAGTAGTTAACGATCGATCCACAGAATCACGTCAAATGCAAGTATTTTTAATGAAATAAGATCGACGGGTAATGTGAGGTGCGATTTGAACCAAACAAGACTTATAAGAGTGGATGTAATGAAGGTTTCTCCAGCGGAGTTTCCGAGATAAGTCGAAGTCTAATTTCTCGGTCGAATTTAATCGATGGCGCAAGTAGGAGAAATAAAAGAATGGGTAGAAGCCGGTATCAAATAAAGTATAGACTTCATTAGAGTTTATGATAAGCTTACGTGATGACCTCATTCGGGTTCCTTGCTCTTTGGGAGAGTCATGACAAAGCGCTCTCCCTTGCCTTCTAGGTTTTGAATTTTTTTACGGGATGGCCTTTGGTGCCTCCATCCTATTTGAATTTGTCTTGATGGCGACAAAATCGAGCTAAGTGACCTTCTCTTCCACAATTATAACATGCTTTGGATGGCATGGCTGATTTGGTTTGGGTGATGTGTCCCTCTCCTCGCATTTGAAGCATATGATAGGTGGTCTTTCTCCTTCCTTAACAATGGGTCTTTGGTCTTGGCGTCTTTCCATCATTGTTGAATCTCCTTTTCTTGAAATGTCCATTCTTATTGTTTTGTACGATTACCCACGAAGTGGTTACCATATCTGGCACATTGATTCCCTCCGCTTGTTGTCATAGCTTTCGATGACTACTCTCATTTGGTATTATATTTTCTTAAATTTTGCTCTCTTTTAGTTGCGTTGACTCGTTATCGCGCTCCACTAAGCTGAGCCTATTTACAACATCGAATACAAACACGGTTTATGAGAAATAAGATGTTGGCGTATCTCGACTTCAAACCTCTTAAAAACATTAGCGCCATTCTCTCTCTTCATTATCCACGAGTGGGAATATGGCCAAGTGATAACTCATAAATTTTGCCTCGTATTGCGACACGGTCGTATTGTTTTGTTCGACTTGATAAACTCCACCTCCTTCGTATGGCGAATACTTTCGGGAAAGTATTTGTCGTTGAACGACTCTGGAACTTCTCCCGAAGATATCTTGATGCAATGGTTGAGTCGTTTTTCTGGAATTCCCACCGATGTCGCTCTCTCGCATGACATAAAAGCGTGAAAGGAACCTTTTGCTCTCGGAGCATCGAGACATCAAATATCTTGGTAATCTGCTTTATCCATGCTTACTTAGCGAAGTGGTTTTGGCTCTCCCTTAAAAACTCGGTGGTCGGCTCCTTGAATTGTTTTAGCGGTGGCTTGAGAGTTTTCGTGTTTCCACCTACGTTTTGGGCGAGGAGTCGCTCTGCTTTCTTTGTTGCATAAATTGCATAAAGCCTCACGAACATTTGATCATTCATCATTTTAGTCGGTGTTGTTGTTGTTTGCGTGAGGATTATCGCCTTCACGATGCACATTATCACGATTATTGATATGTGGTGAATCGGCGATCGCTGCGCTCCATTCTATTCTCAACATTCTCGGATGTCATTTTTGAATCTTGCCACAAAACAAAGGTTAATTGACGTGTAACAAATTATCCTATCTTACGACCGACCGATAAAATAGCCACGTAAACTTAGGTAGGTCATACTAGCGAAGGTATTCCCGTCTCTCCCCTCTAGTACTATTCTCACATCTTAGCGGGGATCGTATCCACTAGCTACGATACTGTTGTGGCGCCCCCAAAATTAGGTATACATCACCCGTCTTGGGTGCGCCACTTACGTAGTGAAATTTAAATACAACTTATTAACATAAGCGTAGGTATGTACAATCGACATAAGCGTGAGTTTAAATACAAATATCGTCTACTAGATATTATCTGAACTCAAAAAAAGTCCTCATTACAATTATTATCACCTTTATTTCACGAGAATAGTGAGGACTACTAATCTTATCTTGGGACCATCACTCGTTTCCCAGGCTCGTCCCGGCTATATTCTCATTTCACGAAGAAACGGTGAAAAAAAGGGTGAGCTCAACTAGCCCGATGAAATATTATGACTAAGATAATGCGAGAATAAATTATCAATAGTCTTGATAATGTTAAGCGATAAAATCTGATAAACTGACCGGTTTAAGCTGCGGTGGAATATCTGATCCATAAAAAAGTCGAGTAGAAAATAAAATCTACTATCTTTTAGGTTTAAAAGGTTTTCATCCTTTGTTTATATTTGAGACTCGACTTTAATAAATATTCACATCATCATGAATCACCCCCACTGCTTCTGACGAGGATATTCTTTAGTATCACGACCACAATTATTCATACCTTCTACGGGCGAGAATATTTGTGTATTCATTAATAAGTCATGATCGTACCAACAATTTGTCCATCGATACACTTCTGACCCTTTGAGGATTTTTATCACATCATTTGTAACATTACGGTCGTGATTACAAGAATAGTCTCTGGTCGTAATCATACCAAGTCCATCTATGCACTTCTGAGGGCCACGAGATGACTTTCAAAAAATATAAACATGAGGATGATGACAATGATATAAGAATTGATAAAACAAGTTCAGAAATTATTTTATCCGGGAATTATTAACGTCAAATTATCGACATAATCTTTGTTTTGTAGAGTAAAATTCAAGAATGATCGGAAGAATATTTCCATGAAAGATCTTTGGATGAAAGCTTGAAATATCGAGGATATTCCACTAATTTCATGGAGTATAGAAGTCAAAGTTTTAACTTATTTGGGTATAATAAAGAATGGAATAACAAAAGAAATCACCGTGCATGCGATAGGCGCTTGCAGACGAGGTTATTCAGCGAGAATAATAAATAACGGAACCGGTCGGTGAAATTCCGCAAGCAAGCGAGAATAATAAAGGATGTTCTGAGCAGGATGTTCAGAATAATAAAGATGGAACCGGTCCGGTGTAAAACACACGAGATAGGATATTCAGCGAGAATAATAAAAAGCGGAACCGGTCGGTGTAAAAAACACATGAGCAGGATGTTCAGCGAGAATAATAATAAAAAGCGGAACCGGTCGGTGTAAAAACACAGAGCAGGATGTTCAGCGAGAATAATAAAAAAGCGGAACCCGGTCAGATGTCAATAGGAATAATAAATAAACCGGTCAAGGTGTAAAAAAGAATAATAATAAAAAGCGGAACCCGGTTAGGTGTAAAACACCACAGACGAGGATGTCAATGAGCGAGAATAATAGAAGAATGTCACCAAGTATAGGGTAAACCAGCTTATCTGAGGTTATTCAGCAGAATAATAAGCGATGGAATAACAATGAGTTCTCTTCATGAATAAGAAAGAATAACACCCCTTACTTTTGGTAGGAGATTGAATCTTTGCTTGGCGGTGTAGTAACAAAATACTCTTCTTCTTTCTCTCTTATTCTCTCTATACTTTTTCTCTCTCATAAGCTTGAATGAATTAAGTGAAAAAATAATGAAGCCCTAGGCCTCTATTTATAGAAGATTTCTAGCTTAGCACTTAGATGTGAAAAATGAAAGCTTGAAGTGGTGGCTTGGCGCTTTAATGATGTGAAAAGAAAAGTGGTTTGGCGCTTTTGTAATGTGAAGCGACAAGTGGTTCGGCCTTTGTAATGAAGCGCGACAAGTGGTTGACGTCTATGGTGGTAAAGGTAATTACTATTGTGAAGGTAAATACTATTGGTGAAGGTAATTACTTATTGTGCGAAGGTAATTACTTATTGCGAGGGTAATTATTATTGTGAAGGTAATTCTTAGGTAAAATAATTCTATTATTGAAGGTAATTACTAAGGAAGGTAAATTATTGTGAAGGTAATTCTATTGTGAAGAGACTCTTAGATGATGACATATAGGCCCCCATAAAATAATCAAACTTACCACAAATCATTTTTTTTTTCATGACACATATTTAATCTTTCAACAATTATTAATCATTTATAACTTGTCGTCTCGATTATTGATTTAATATTTATAACATATTATCTGGATGATCTTGTGTGACAATAATTGAATCGATAATATAAGAGATATGATCGGCCAATTCTTTGTAGTGATAATTGAGCATAGGTGAGTGACTTCTCACGTAAGCATCGATAATCAATCTGAGTGTCTTCTTATGCATACTGGCGTATTCTTGTACTTTTACCATAGGGTAGTTCAGCGGTTTTAACGGTAACACCTCGTAGTTATTTTTTTATAAAATATTTTTGTCGTTTTCTCGATCAAACAATAATACATTGTGGGGTCCCTGATGATTGAGTAGTTATGCGAATATTCCTAACAAAAAGAATATTCCCAGGCCAAACGAATATTTTATAACAACTTGCATACTTTGCAAAATTTATAAATATTACCCCTGACTATAACATTATATCAAATTTATTCCATAATATTCAAAAATAATATTTATAGAAAAATTCATCTTTATTTATAAAAGTTGGGGTCTTGATTGTTGATTTAAAAGCGGTTGTCTATTGTATTCTATTAGATTTTTCCTGTTGAAGACTAACGATAATTTGTTGTATATTATCTTAGTTATAATATTTTTCTTTGGGCTAGTTGAGCTCACACACTTTCCCTTTTGTTCCATTTTTCTTCTCGGGAGGCGAGAATGTAGCGAGTCTTAGTGAGGTATGGAATGAAGGTTACAGAGAGAGTTGTTTAGTAGTCCTCACCATTTTTGTAAAATAATGTATCAATAATTATGATGAGAATTTATTTGTGTGTAGATATTGTCTAGATAGCAATATCTGTATTTAAACTCACAGTTTATATGTTGTAATAATAAAGTTGTAGTTATTTCTGTACCATGTATTTGGCGACTCAGAATGGGTTGGATGGAATGGACCTATTTTGGGGGCATCACAACTATAACATAATATCAAATTTATTCTATAATATTCAAAAATAATAATTATAGAAAATTCATCTTTATTCATAAAAGTTGAGGACTTACAAAATAGTTGTTACAAGTGTTCGGTATAAATTCAATATTACAATTTACCTTTTACTAAAATGTTCATTTTCTAATTTATGTCAAATAATTTACTAATTAATTAATTTTTGTTAAATAAAATCAACTGTCCAAAATACGGTATAACTAGTTAATTCAGTAGTATTTAATAAAATATATTTAAAGTTTTATTACTATTGTAAATTAATAATTTATAATATATTCAATTATTATTACAAAAATAAAGACTAATTAATTAAGTCAAATTAAGTACAATAATAAACAACAACAACAAAAAAGATGAATAAGCACAAATTAGAACATTTATATATGTCCATATCATTAAAATAAAGAAAAGTGTGCTTGATATATGGCCCTATTTTCTTAATTGATAATTGCTAAACTTTTTTATAATTATGTATAAATAATGATATTTATGTCTAATTTACTAAAATATGATGGAGTTTTTTTTCATGGAAAGATCTCAAGATGTACCCCCTATTTTCACTCGAGGTAGACTTGACATTTTATTGGGTACGTGCATGGTTATCGATCGGGAGAATATAAGATTACAAATATAACAAACTATTTCAGATGATCTGTAACAAACATTCTCTAAAAGTAATAATATTTCTTTTCATGCAATACATGTTTTAAATTTTGTGTGAAACTCTATTTTTCCTTTTAATTTCTTTGTTTATATGTTGTTGTAAATTTATGATGTCATCTATATATTAACATGAATATTTATTTATTTTCCATGCTAACAAGGAACTTACTCAACTATATATACATCACCTTTGAGTGACAAATCCAAAGGAAAAAGGGATTTCGACAGTTTTACAAGTGTATTTGATAGATAAAGTGTATCTTCTCACACGAATTATAAGATGAGAGTTATTTAATTAATTTCAACATTAAAAAAATAATATTGTTAATGTCAAGATCTTCTTCGACGTCTCAATTACGTAAGACGTCCTGATCCTGCACAGTAAACACGATCAACACCAAAAGCAGCGGCCCGATAGTCGTTGGGGATAGCTTCAGCGTGAGAGTTCGATCTGGGGTGTTCACAAGGGTTAACAATGGAGGATAATAATATCTAGTGTATTGAGAGAGAATTATCAGTTGTTAGTGTGTGTGTACGTACCGTTTGTTTGAAGACTTCCTTGCTAGGTTATACTCTCTTGCCCGATTTACCGTGCCACCCACTGTCGTCTGACACATCCCCCTACTCCTCAGTGATTTCTGCCGACTGCATGCAGGCTGTCACCTTTCTCATGCATTGTTTTTGCCGTCGGCCGGTTATAATCTCATCCACATTAATGATTTGCAGTTACACCAGTCAACCATCATGCTTTTTCATCATTACCGGTCAAAGTTGGAGATATTAAAATATCTGACGGGTTGACCAACTGATCCGACCCAATCCTGTAAGGACTTAACAGAAATAGGATAATGACTAGGCCCAATAACATTAAGACCCACTGGACTAACAAAATAAGCAGGCCCAATCCATTCGGCCCAATAGGAGAAATATCATGACCCAACATTGCCCCCTAGTTTTTTATTAAATAGGAGGTTTAATAGAAAACCATAAATGGTCCATGATATTATAGGACCTGATAGGATTGAAATGGGCCCAAAATAAAACTTACCCAGGCCCAAACGGAAATGAATTAAAATCATAAGGCAAATTAAAAACCGGAAACCCAATTGAAAGGCCTAACCCGGTTAATATCTGAATCTTGAATTGGACGCTGCCCATTTGAATTCTTAATTATTACGGGTATTTATTGTGTCGCCCTTGTGTACCGTGTAACCGTCAGTATAAAAGGCAATTTCCCCCAAATTTAACAGTTTTACCTGCCAATTTGAATTTCGGACCTTTGAGCTTTCTTATTCTCTCTAGAACTTTTCTTCCCTTTTCTACAAAATCTCAACGATGGCTTCCCAAGATTCTGAACAAGGTTCGCCTCATCTAGTGACACCGATCAATGTTGTCCAACCAAATCCAAGCCCCAACAAAGAAGCTTCGAGCTCCAATCCCAAAGGTGCGAAACCCAGTAAGAATCAGGTAACAAAACCCCTTCCCAACCCATCTGCTTATTATAGGAGTAAGGAACGTTATGCCCATGCCAATACTCCATCTACTATCGCTGAAATCGATTTGAAGAGGATCCGAGCTCGCTGCCATATCCCGGATACCCAATTGGTGCGAGCTCCTAGGTCGAAGGAGCGAATGTATCAGCGACCGGAGGGATGGACGGCTGTCCCGGTGACTATCCTTGAGAAGGGGGTCCGATTCCCTCTTCATGCTTTCATAGTGACCATCCTAAGATTTCTCGGTGTCAATTTTGCCCAATTGGTGCCGAACTCCTATATTCACATTCTGGCATTCGTTGCTTTCTGTCATGAACTTGGCGTCGAGCCTACACTTGACTTCTTTTTCACCATCTACAAGATCGGCCAGACTCAGGAGAAGGGTTTCAAGGCCATAAGCAAGCAGTCCCCAAAGACAGGGGAGAAGTTCGAGAGACGTTCATTGGGGAACACTCCCTCGAGCAATAGGGGATGACATGAGAAGTGGTTTTTCGTTAAGGGACCGAAAATCACCTCTTTACCGAACTGGACAACTGACGAAAAGATTTCTGCTGACTTTGGGGACATTTCTGAAGAACGTGAGGCCGAGATGATAGAGCTTTTTGACAACTTCCCGAAGGAAGAATGGAATTATGGACTTCTCTCCAAGCAGGCGTGGTTATACGACCACAAATGTAAGTATTGAACTGTCTTGTATAAATATTTAAAAATTTATGTGATGTGGATTCTGACGTATGACTGTTTACTTCTTGCAGTATCTCTGATCAGACCGAATTCTTCAGAAATAAAGGAATTTGTATATTTTCTTTCTGGAAAATTTTCTGAGGTTGCTGAAAATCCCCTGTTAAAGACTGCTCCTGAAGACGATCCACCCGAAGACAACCCAACCAAAGAAACCCACACTTGTGAACCCCAAACAGATGAGCCCGAAACCGATGATCACCTTCAACTGGAAGAAACCCTTCAGCCTCGCTGTAAAAAGAGAGCCATCCGAAAACCTCGATCAACCCCGCTTCCAAACTCCTCTGAACCCAACCCCGAAACGGAAACTATGCCCGATCCTACACCAACTACCAACCTAGTCCCCCCTAAAGGAGGTTTGCTCGATCTGCCTGTTCACGATCGAAAAAACCTTCTTCGAGTCAAGAAGTTAAGAACCAAAGTCACACCACTGACCACCGAAGAGCTCCGAGTGCCTTCGTCATCAACCATTCCGCCTTTTGTACCCCCTGTAGAAATTCAAGTTTCTGAAGAAGATGAGCAGATTGAAACTTTTCCAACGCTATCTAGGAAAAAGAAACATCCCACTGATAGCCACCCGAGTGCCGCGTCTGCTCCATCACCACCTCGAGAGCCTACTCCCATCCGATCTCCATCGCCTGGGAACATTTATATGGATCCTTCACCGATCCGAGACCAACCTATGCCTTCCCCCCCAAGGCCTTCATCATAAGAATTTCAAAATGATGCAATGGGAACACCGACCATGTGGCCTCGGTTCAACGCCAATTTCCCATTTCAGCTCTTTGATACCTTCGTTCGGGAAACCGACGATCACCGATTTGGTAACCATTCGGACGGGGATCTGCTTGATGAAGGAATGAGCTAATTGGCGAAGGTAAGTGATAGTTTTCTTACTTATATATTTCTTTTCTGGCTTAAGTATCCGAAACTGATTGGATACTATTGAACATATGTAGGCAAATGCAGTCTTCGGGCGTTTACGTCCTAGACATGTAAATGCTGAGGCCGAAGAGGAGGCCATGAAAAGGGAAATTAATATGTTGAAGGCGTCGTTGGCTTGGGAGAGAAGCAAACACGAAGACGTTCTTCACACTAATGAAGGTCTTTGGAAAGACTTAGCTCAAGCCAAAGATGGCCTGAAGGCGTCGGAGGACGAACGGAAGGCAATTGAAGAGGAATTGAAGGTGACCAAGGCCAGTCAGCAGTCATTGACTGATATGAATGTCGGGCTGGTTGAAGAGAATTTGGTTCTGAAAACCAAAAATGAAGAACTCAGCTAAGCCAATCGAAGCTTGGCGATACAACTTGGTTAAGTTCAGGCAAAGGCTCAGGACGACAAGGAAGCATATAGGGCCAAGCGTCATAAACTTCGTCGCAAGATAAAATCGCTTGAGGAATGAGGTCCTCTTCTGACTGAAGAGGTGCGCAAACAAATTCAAACTGAATTCCGGGCCTCTAATGAATTAAATGCTGAAATTCTGAAGGTTTATTCTGAAGGGTATGAGGTCTGCCGGGATCGAGGCAAGGAAAAGGCTGTTGATTTCATTGGATCAACCTTCTTGACTCGGAAGATGAAGTGTCTTTTTGAGTCTGATATTGCTTCGTTTTAATATTAAGACTTTTTATTGTAAAAATCTCTACCTTTTTTGTGTAAACAGTTATTATATTAATGAAATTCCAACTTTCTTTTCTTATGACTTCTGTTTAATTCATTTCTTGTCAATAATTCAGTATCAATCATCGTGAAAACTGTATAAGATTCCTGTGTACTTAACTTATATTGTGAATCAGATAAGGCATATAATAATTAAGTTAAGAAATGATATGTACTGAATTCAATGGACTGAACTAAATGAACTGAACTCAACACTTGAACAAAATAAAGTAATGCATACTTATCATTTTCGAAGTGTGAGGTAGGCCATGTGTAAGGTGAATTCGGCTGATCCTCTTTGCACCATCAAGATCTTGTTTACCACTTGGGGTAAAACAAGTATATAAGGACATTTGTTTACCACTCGGGGTAGAACAATTTTATGAGGACCATGGAATTTGTGTACCACTCGCGGTAAAACAAATTTATAAGGACACACCTGACAATAAGGCTGCCATCGAATGGCCAGCGAGTCCGACCATACCTCTTTACTTTGATGAATTTTGTTTACCACTCGCGGTAAAGCAAAATTAAAAGGACTAAGGAATTTGTTTACCATTCGCAGTAAATCAAACCCCTGAGGACACTCCTGCCGAAAAGGCTGCCATCGAATGGCCATGAGTCCACCGAATCCTCCTTACAGATGAAGTTTGCCTACCCCCGAAAGGGCTGACAAATTCATAAGGATCACCGCCAAAAAGGCTACCATCGAATGGTTAGCGAGTCCCCAGTCCTCCTTACTCCATTGTGAACTTAGGACAAATAGGAAGAAGATCAATTGTGAAAAGGTGAATCTTTTGTGTTGAATCTGAACTTGACAGCCTGTCGCACTGATTGTCCAAAGTAGAATATCTGTCTGCATACAACATCCATGAACTCTGCTTCTGCCGATTGGAACATAAAACTCCTCAAAACTTCTTCTGAACGGTCCAGTCTTTTGCAGCTTTAGATGGATTTCTCCGAAGACAAGTACCCACAGGGCGATGTGCCCTTAGTGGATTCTCGGGAATGTGACTTCTGGATCTACTTCAGTGATGAGCCATTTCGCTGTGGCGAGAACACTCAAGGCGGAGTGTCTTCTTTGTATTCTAAGGTGTATACTCTTTGGATCAACTTCTTCATCTGCTGCGACCATAATCCCGAGAACCGGTAGAGTGAGGTACCCTCTTCGGATGCTCAGGAGTATGGTTCCTTTGTCTTCTTTGGTCATGAGGATCACCTTGAGACATGTCTTCAAAGTGTATAGACTGATTTACTACATCTTTCAGACTGGACATAATTGGACGCCTCATCCTTCAGCTTTGCCATCCGAAGGATCTGCTCCAGCTTTACCATTCGAAGGACCTACTCCAGCTCTGCCATCCGAAGCATCTGCTCCAATTTTGCCATCCGAAGCATCTGCTCCGGCTCTACGCCACGAAGGACTCGCACATAATTGGACGCCTCGTCCTTCACTTTGCCATCCGAAAAGGATCTGCTCCACTCGGCATCCCAAACCTCTTCTTCGGCTCGCCATCAAAGAAGGACTGCAAATAATTGGGACGCCTCGTCCTTGACTCTATAATTGAAGCACACGCGCGACTTTATCCTCGCCTCGCTCAAGAGAGAACCTCCAAATCTTTATCGCTTAAATACGCCATCTTCGTTAGCTTGGCGGCCTTGTAAATCTGACCACTTGGTTAGAGTTCTAGGGCGGTGCCTTCTATTCGTCTTCGGCCATGATCATGCTCCTTGTCAGTAACGAAGACTAACCTTCTTCTGGCTTCACCATGAGCTCTCGAACGAGAACCCCTGAATCATGGTTGGAAACCGTGCTGTCATGAACACTCTTTGAAGGACCCCAACGATCCTTGCAGAAATACGCTGCAAAGACGAATTCACAACCATCGGCTGTCCCTCCGGTGCAACAGTTCTACTCCTCACCATCTTTCGACGTAGAACAACTAAAAAGATTGTATTTGGATCGAAAACTTCGAGACACTAGAACACGACCCTCCTTCTAAGCGCTTGATGTTAGCGCCAAGATCTTCTCCGACGCGTCCTAATCACGTAAGACACCCTGATCCTGCACAGTAAACACGATTAACACCAAAAGCTTGATGGCCCCATTGTCGAGGGGATAGCTCGGGCATGAGAGTCGATCTGGGGTGTTCACGAGGGTTAACAATGGAGGATAATAAAATCTAGTGTATTGAGAGAATTATCGGGTTGTTAGTGTGTGTGTATGCGTCTTGGTTTGTTTGAAGACTTCCTTGCTAGGTTATACTCTCTTACCCGATTTACCGTGCCACCCCCTACTCGCGACGACATAGCCCCTACTCCTCGTTGATTTACGTCATTGCGCATGCGGTTTGTCACCTTTCCATTACCTTCGTTTTTTGCCGTCGGCCGGTTATAATCTCATCCACATTAATGATTTGCAGTTACAACAGTCAACCATCATGCTTTTTCATCATTACCGATCAAAGTTGGAGATATTAAAATATTTAACGGGTTGACCCACTGATCCGACCCGATCCAGTAAGGACTTAACAGAAATAGGATAATGACTAAGCCCAATAACATTAAGACCTATTGGACTAACAAAATAAGCAGGCCCAATCCATTCGACCTAATAGAAAAAATATCATGACCCAACACATATAAAAATACGAAAAACTCATAAAAATAGAGCTGTCAAGATAAAAGAGGAACTACTAATCACTACAACTTATAACTTAATTTCTAGATTACTAAATATATGGACAATGTAAGAAAAGCATGCTCTCTCTGCCGGACTAGAAATGGAGAGGATCCATTCCAACACATTCCTCTATCATAATCTCTCTCTCTCTTCTATCATCATGATATCAAATTTTAACACATTTTAAATCTGAAACATGAAATAGAGACGATCAGGATCCTAATTCCTCGATCTCTACCGTGCTATTTTGAAATTTCTCAAAATATTGGACGATTCTTGCTATTGTGAAATTTAAAAAAAATATTGGACGGCTCTTGTTATTTTTGAAATTTCTGAATAATATTGGACGACTGACTGATCTTGCTATATATTTGTGAATTTTTTTAAAAATATTGGAAGACCATTAAATAATTTATAATTCATGTATTTGAATGAAGATGCAATTGTACGATACGTACAATGCCTTGAACGTACATTTCTCCACCCAAATTATGTACTAGGATACAATGCCTTGACATTTAAGTGTTCCACATCGAGATCATCAAACTTTCGCTTGAACTTAGGTGCAGCTGCTTTAGTTTTAGTACAAAGGATAACGTCTCCCAACTCATCATGCCTTCATTAATTATAATGCTTCATTTACAGGTTGAACTGCTTACTGATATATATATATATATATATATATATATATATTCACCCATAAATTATAAATATCACAAAACCTTATAATAAATATTATCCACATTTTATCCTTGTTCTAACAAGTGAATGGCAGAACAGAATAAAATATAAGCAAACTATTCTTTATCTTTTTTATTATAGTTCAAAGTACAACACACGAGTCGTGTGTTGAGAATGTAAAAAATAGAGTCATAGAAACACTATTCTGCATCCTGATTTTCATTAAATTGTCTGAAATTATTTTTTGGTACCAAGAATTTGTATCAGCTAATTCTTTTGGTATTGCCGGTTAGGTGAATTTAGTAGTAGTTAGGACGGTTCAAATATTTCAGTTTTTTTGATTTTTTTTCGGTTTTCGGATCAAATTGAACTGGCCGGTTTGGTACAAAAAAGAATCGGCCTGGTTCGGTACAAAAACACCAGTATTATTTCGGTACCGCGTTTTAATGGTTCGGTTTTACCGAACCGGCCGGTATATACCGGTTTTCTAATTTTTTATTATTATTAATAAATAATAAATAATTATAATTATAATAATAATAAAATAATGATAATAATAATAATAAAATAATAAAATAATAATTATATTAATTTTTGGTAAAAACCGATATCGAACCGATGTACTGGTCCAACCGGTACCAGTATCGGTATCAAAATTTGGCCGATTTCAATACCGATTCAATTTGGTTCCGATCCGGTTCAGATCAATTTTTACCAATTAAACACCTCTAGTAGTAGTGTCTTTGATGCATGAGAAAAGCATATGGAATGGTTCACGCTGATATTGAATATTGCAGTCCAATTATTAGGAAATAGGAAGTGTAATACTTGGTGATATTGAATATAATTCCAACATTATTTGATTGCAACGTGTGAAAATATATATATATTTTTTTGATCTTTTTTGTGAACAGATTTATATATGCTCAGCTGGAAGTATATCAGTAAATGATGTAATTGCATGTTGCCACATGAAAGGGAACTTTTTTGTCTCCAATATATGTTAATTTTAAATATCATTTTACTTTTAAAAATTTTTAATATTTTTTTTGGATAAGTTCAATTACGCTTGAGATGCACAGCAGATTGGCCTAACCCGCTCTGATCTAGGCCTGTTAAGTTTTGACCGTTGATTATATAAGACTCATATTTTTAATTAATAAAAATCAATTTTCTTTATAAATATTATTTTAAAATGTAAGACGTTAAATTAATAAAAAAAAATTAAAATTAAGGATAATATGTATAAATTATAAAAAATAAAAAGAATGTCAGAAAATATTCGATAAAGTACGACGACCCTAAAACACCTAATCATTGATGGACCCCCATCATGAAATAATTGTCAGGTACCACAAATGACATGAATAATCTTTTCAATAAAAAATAGTCCACGAAACTGTTACCTTGTTGTAAGACCCCAACTTATAATTAATGAAATTAAATTTCCTCTATTTATTATTTTGAAATAGTAAGGGTTTGATTAATGTGGTTAGTTATGGGTAAAATGCGCAAATATTTTAAATAAGCAAGTGGTTGTAAAATATTCATTGTTGTCGGAGAATATTCGTTTTGGTCGTAAAATATTACTATTTGTCGAGAGAATATTAAATGCAATGCCGCATTTAATATTATTTCTATATAACTATGTGAAAGCGATTGGATGAAGAAAACAACAAATATAAGTTGTTTATAAATAACTTGGCGTAGTTATTGCAGATTAATCTTTGTTAAAATACTCGATTGGTTTAAAACACGGTAGCTTTGCGGTATTGCACCAATTATTGATTCTTACGTAAAAAGCACTACCCGATAATTATTACGGTAATTCATTATTCAATATTTTATTTTATTAATTGATAATTGCTATGTTGATATTTTATATTATTATTGTTTTGATAATTATCAACGCTTGATGATATTTTCTTTATCAAATTAATAATTCATATTATTTGAATAATATTATTAGATAGCATTATTGGTAATGTCTAGAAAGTTCTGTCTAAGGAGAGGTTTGGTCACCTAATTGTGCGCTAGTAAGGAGAAATCCTTATTGAAAAGCCCCTCCATTCCTAGGAACTGCTTGGTTGTGAGTATTATAATTCTGTAATATTATTTGTGAATAATTAATTATTGATTTATATGATGAGAAAAATATTCATTTTATGTGGATATAGATGAATTTTTTTTTTAATGTGACAATTGTTAAAATAAATATTTTATCTTTTTACGATAAAAATTTATTTAAATATATTATTATATTATAATAATATAATAATGGTGATATCTTTCAATGAATGTGGGATATATGAATAAATGAGGAGGAAGAGTATTTTTGTTCTGATAAATGTTAAAAAACATGTTAAACATGTAGTGACCCAATTCTTAATTCGAAATTTGATTATAGCACAAAAATCATCCAGTATGTGGATTTTGATCAATTTACATTTGGAATTTGGAAAAACTTTCTTACGTAAAGTTGTAGAGAATTAAATTTCCTACGAAATGGACATAACATTTGAATTTTTCTAATAAAAGAGCTATTTATTATGAATTATTGAAGTTCCGAAGTTCCGGAATAATTATTTTTTAAAAGTTTTAAATTCTTTTTTAACACTTGGGTGGGTTCCACATGAGTGGTAAACATGTTGAATTCAGTTTTCTTGGTGTGCGTAGGAAATTTATATAATTATATTAATATTTTATTAAATTTTCTACTTTGGTGTTCTAAACAATTTCCTATAAATAGGGTGCTTAGGTTAGAATTGAAAATCACACCGTAAAACCGAAATCTTCTCTATATTATCGAGCGTATTTTTGTGAGTATTTTTGACTTTGAGTGTTGTTATACGATCTGCAAAGTTCCTTGATTATATCCGGCATTCAGGTCGGAAATCTTGTCTTTTCGAGGTTATTTTTTTATAAATGATATTATTTCTTCTAATATCATTATGCCAGAATATTCGTAAGATTTTTCTTGTGAAATTCTTGTCTTTTAGTGTCGGGGTTACTATTCACGTATACGATACTATTCACGTATACGACACTATTCACAGAAAAATTAAATTTTTATTTTTTGTCCAAAATATCTATTATGGATATTAGCGTTGATTGTATCCATGTTTTGATCATTCTTGAATTTTACTCCACTATGGTTATTTATGAAGTATTTTTGAACTTGGACTGTTTAAAGTACGAATCCTTAATATTTATTCTTTTGTTTCATTGGATTCGTTTTCTTTAAAATATTTTTCATCATCTTCAGTCCTAAATGATGATATTACTGAATATCTTTGGCCTGTGGTGCAAAGATGGTTGAATTTCTTATGAATATCTTTGGCCCGTAGTGCAAAGATTTACTGGTGTTGAGATTAACATAACCAACTTTTGAATATCTTTGGCCTGTAGTGCAAAGATGAATATTTGATTCAAGATGTTTATTGATTAATGTTACAGGGATAAAATATTGACGATGGACTTTTAAATTCATAGATAATAGTAGATTTCATTCTCTACGTAACTCTTCTATGAATTATTATTTTCGCTGCGAATATTGCTCTGAAATTTGTTGTCTATTATATTACATCGATTTTTCCACGTTGAGGACTAATGATAATTTGTTACATATTATCTTAGTCATAATATTCTTTCTTTGGGCTTGTTGAGCTCACCTTTTTCCTTTTATTCCATTTTTTTCTTCTCGGGAGGCGAGAATGTAGCGAGTACTAGTCGGGGGTATGGAATGAAGGTTCTAGAATGTCGTTTTAGTAGTCCTCACTATTTTGTAAAATAGTGTATCAATAATTATAATGAGGACTTATTTGAGTGTTGATATTGTCTAGAAGACAATATTTATTTTTAAACTCACAGTTTATGTGTTGTCGTATTTTGCACGACAATTGTATTAATAAAGTTGTAGATATTTCTGTACCATGTATTTGACAACTCATAATGGGTGTTGTATACTTATTTTGGGGGCGTCACACTTTAAGTGTTAAAATATCCGATGATAAATAAACAGTAGCACATGATATTCCACAATAACACACGGTATTTCATATTATTGAACCAATAATTGTCACAGTAAGAAATACACAATATTTTATATTATTGAACTAATAATTGTCACCGTAGCAAGGGAAATAATGAAAAATCACGCAATTAAAAGTCACGGGTATTAAACAGTTAGATAGACTCATTATTTGAAGAACATTGTATACTTAAATATCTGTGATATTAATATATTAATTATAAGTTAATAATACAGAAGATGAGTAATATAATAATAATTGTGAATAGTAAAAAAAAAATATAATCTTGAAATGTAAAAATGTGTATAATTCATATATGTCGTAGATTAAAAGTAATCTTGAAATATGAAAAATATGGGTAATTAATATGTGATAGATTAAAGGTAAATTTGAAATGTGAAAATGTGGATAATTGATGTATGATAGATTAAAAATAATATTGAAATGTGAAAAATAATGATTAATTGATAAATGACATAGATTAAAGATAATTTTGAAATGTAAAAAGTGTGGTTAATTGACGTGTGATAGATATTGAATAAATTTTGACTATAAATAAGGGGCTTAGTATAAGAAGTTTCATAACTTTCTTGTTTATCCTTCATTTCACTATCTAAAAATGGTTTAGTGCAAGTGTATCTCTGAGTGTGCTAAGCATAACTTAAGTATTGGTGAATATCAATAAGAGTGCAAGTGAGTTTTTCTATAAAAGTTGCGTAAACACCCACACACCACACAATATTTACAACTTTTTCTTTAGGAGACTCTTTTTTTACAAGATTCATTTTGAAAAGTTTTATCTGGAAGACTTTTTTTTGAAATATTATTTTATTTCATTCAAAAATTATTTTGAAGTTTATTCTAATGTATTTTGTACACTACATAAATTTATACTATCAAGTCACTTTTGACGATTTCATAATATACGAGTTAGTGTACACCATGAAACTTATATATGGCAATTACTAATTAAATTATAAATATACATATAGGTTTATCAAGAAAATAAAAATCAATATCTAGCCATGTGTTAAGTTAAAGGCTATAATTTTCTTTCATACTTCTAAATTTAAACTTACTATGGTAAGAATGTATTGTCCGTTTCTACAACCTTTAACATTAAACGATAAAAAGTTCTGAAATGATTAGAATTTCCTTAATAGTTGGTGATTTATTTAATATCTAATGACCTGAACTTTTCTGTTTAATTTTAACCGTTATATTTGAACTGTGAACCTTAAATATTATTCTTGAATTCAAATCGATATTCTGGAAATTGTGTTGATAATTTGAACATTATTGGACTCTCGATAAATTAAATTATAAATCTATAATGTTTATTCTTTATCTTATTATTCTTATTATTTCTGTTCATCCTTTATATCAATGTTATTGGTACTAATCATCAGGATTTAAGTTGTTGTGAATGTCCTTAGCCTGGATGCAAAGACAATATGATGATTAATTGAATGTCTTTAACCTGTGTGGTAAGGACACGTGGTGAAAGTTCTTTTTAGCCTTAGTGCAAAGAAAACAGTTGATTGGCATAATCATGATTATTGGTGTTACAGTTGATGAAATCTTGATGGTGAATTTTTAAATTGGAGAAGATAGTAGACAATATGGCCTATTTGACTCTTCTAATGGATTATTCATTTTGCCGTAGTTATTTGTTGAAAACTTATATTGTCTAGCATTTTTTAAATCTTCGATTTATCATTGTTGAAAGCTAAAAATAACTTATTCTTCCTTATCTTAGTAATGATATACTTTTCTGACTATTGGAACTCACCATTTTGTTTTATAATTGAGAAAAAGAACCTTTACCCCACTATGGTTGTCGTGTTTTAAGCAATTAGCCACTGTACTTAAAAAAAAATCAATTGGCCCACTGTGATTTTTAAAAATGCTTAATCAAGCCATTCCGTCAAATTTTGCTCATGGACGTTAAGAAATTGGACCAATTTTCCTACGTGGCTTTTGAGAAAAAAATAAAATAATTTATTTCCTACATGGCAAGCCAGTCAACCAAATCTCATTTACCCCATTAAAGTACTTTGATGTTAGGCCAAAACTTTTTCTGCTTCAAAGCTATTTCGAAAAAGTAAAGAGAAGAATTAGGGTTCAATTTCAGTTTTCGAAGGACGAAATCGACGAGCTCATCTGAGAAATCAAAAGAAAGGTCCTTTATGGCGGCGTATCGGTGGAGGATGAGGAGGCGGCTAAATGCGTTCGCATAATTCTGGTTGGGTTAGCTTGTATCCATCTCTGAGCTTCTATTGAAAGAATGGTGATGAGTGGATTGAGTTTCGGTGGTGGAGGAGAGAGAAAAGTCGATGAGTGTACCTGAGCTTTGGGAGATTCATGGAATTCGTCTTCTTCGTTGTTGCTGGCCATTAGAAGGAGTTGCTCTGAAGGTATGTCTGGCTATGGGGAAAATCTTGCCGATGAATTTTCATAGCGGGATTAGTTTCCTTCACTCTTCTTTTACGTGTTTGGGGAATTTATAACCTCCATTTTTCAATTGGGAATAGTAGTGTTTTATACTTCCATGTTCTTGTATGTCCATTTTTTTTATAAAATATATATTTTAAAGTTAAACATAAGTATTTTAAAACATAAAACTATTTTTATTTTTATTTTTAAAATAAAACATACATATTATAAATATTATAATATTAATTTTATTAATATTATACATATTATAAATATTTAGGTAAAGAAAAGAAAGAAAATAAAACATAAAAGTATTTTTATTTTTATTTTTAAAATAAAACATACATATTATAAATATTATAATATTATTATTTTTATTAATATTATACATATTATAAATAATTTCTACCTCATTTTTAGCATTTGCATAACATATTCATATGTGTCTGATTATTTGATTCCACGTCATTTCCTTGAATTTCTTTTTGTAAAATGTCATGTAAGAAATAAATAAACAGACATTCACTAAATTTGACGAAATGACCCAATTAAGCATTTTTTAAAATCACAGCGGGCCAATTGTATTTTTTTAAAGTACAGTGACTTAATGTTTACAACTCGACGAACACAATGGGGTAAATGTGTTTTTTGCCAATTTTCAAGTATTAGGAATTTGGCTGACTGGCTTGCCACGCTTGGTCCAATTTTTTAACGTCAGTGAGCAAAATTTGACAGAATGACTTGATTAAGCATTTTAAAAAACCACAGTGGGTGAATTAATTTTTTTTTTAAAATACAGTGGCTAATTGCTTAAAACACGACGACCACAGTGGGATATATGTGTTTTTTCCCTTTTATAATTCCTTTTAGTAAATGAGAGTGTAGTTAGGGTTTAAAAGGGAGAACATGAGAATGTAATGATGGTCCGAGTTATTAGCTGTAATAGTTTTCATCATGTTGTAAAATAGTTTGACAATAATTTTAGTGAGTATATATTTAGTGTGTGTATTGTCGTACTTGCTATACATTGTATTGTAATAATAAAATATAGAAGTATTTATATATGTTATTTGTATTTTGGTGATTCAAATTGGGTTGTGTATACCCAAATTTGTGGGGCGTCACAGACCAGATCAGGTCAAACTTTGACTTTACGTCTGTCAAGTCAAGTTAGGTCAGACTTGACCATTAAATATGCGATCTGTTGAAGTCTGCGAACTAGGTCTAGGCAACTCCTTTAAAATCAAAAAAACTTTTAAATAATAAGTATACCAATGCATTACATGTAGGGCTGAGCATTTCAGTTATATCCGAACCGAATAGCTTATTCGAATATAACCGAATACTAGAATATTCATAATTTTACTATTCAGATAACTAACTAAATTACCGAATACCGAATTATCAATTTTCCTATTCGGTTATTTCGATTACTACTGAAATTAAGTTCCAACAACAACAACACAACAATTAAGATTGGAGCACAAAAAGCACCAGCTGGTTCAAATGGACTGCTCTGTTAATCTTACCCTGACTATCTAGTTGCAATGCAACATATTAGTGAAATTTGAATAACAATTTCACCTTATGTTTTAAGAACTGGCACATTCATCTACAAGTAAACTACACCAACCCTTCTTTCAAATACGATGTCAGCATCACACCCCATGCAATTAAAGGAAGACAAAAACTACTAGTCTATCACCCAATTTAATGATTAAACAAAAAGCCTAATTTAGAGCATAGGTTCTTTGGACATAATTATAAACAGACCAGTTCATGTGTAAACCTAAAAAGAGAGCAAAAAACACTTTTAATGTGTAAAATCTGTTCGATTATTCAATTAATCGAATACTAATATTTCAATAACTGTATCCAAACCCGAATACGAGCTCAGAGCAGTTATATATAGCCTTACTAGTTACTGACCTTAAGCCTTAGTTTAGGAGCTCTTTTTTTTTTCTTTGCTACGAGATCCATCCACTACAGCAGTTATAGCCTTACACTAGTGCTAATATATATGCATGGAAGGCACAGGTGCTGTGTCGGTCAATTGTACCTATCATTATATTTAATTATTTATATAATTATGTTCGTAAAATATTAAGTATTAATAAAATTTTAGACAATTAACTTATTAATGTTATATAAACTAGTATTAGTATATTAATATTAAAATTTAATCAACTAACTTATTAATATTAAATAAATTAACTAGTATGTTAATTAATATTAAAATATAATCAACTTATTAATATTAAATAAACTAACTAATATGCTAATATTAAAATGTAATCAACTAACTTAATAGTACTAAATAAACTAATTAGCATATTAATATAAAAATGTAATCAACTAACTTATTTATATTAAATAAACTAACTCGTATGTTAAGAGTATTGCCACACTTATAAAAGTTTTTACAAAAAATAACGTTAACCAATCAAAGCTATATACATTATTTAGTATCTTCTTTTTGTAACAATTTTTACTCACCAATTATACTATGACACATTATTTTGTAAGTTAATTTTTTTTAAAACTCTGTGTAACTGTAGCAATACTCATATTAAAATATAATCAAGAAACTTATTAATATTAAATAAACTAACAAGTATAATAATATTAAAATTTAATTAATTATGGTGTTTGATTGTATCTTAATGCATCTTAACATCTTACCTCTTAATGCATTTTAATAGTCCACATTTTTGTATTATGAGGTCCTCTAGATAGTTTTGACTCATTTCTATATATCTTAACTATTCAGAGGACCTCTTAATACAAATATGTGGGCTCTTAAGAGGCATTAATAGGTGGACGGTTAAGATGCAATCAAACACCACCATATTAAGTAAATTAATTAGTATATTAATATTTAATCAATCAACTTATTAATATTGAATAAACTTTGTAATTTTAATATTAAATAAACTTTGCAATATTAACTAACTTTGCAATTTTGTTTTGACCGTTGGTAATGATGAGTTGATGACCATGTTAATCTCTCATGTTCCATTCCTGTTACTCAATTTTGGAAAGTTTAAATAAATATTAATGGTTACCATGTTAATCTCTCATGTTCAATTTTGTTAGATTAAATTGTCTTGGAATGTTTCACCTTTAAGAGTACTTATCTAAAATAAAAGGGTACAATTTATAAGCTCATTAATTTTTGTTCAATCATGGTTATCCTTCTGTAGTTCTGTATACCCTCTTTGTGATTTGATTTCCAAGTTTTTTTTTTCTTGAATAATTTTATATGACTCAGTTTGGTTATCATTTTTTGACTGTATATATCAACAGTAAAATCTGGGGTTAAATATATTTTGAAAAATTCTATGCGGACATGTAATTGGATATGAGATTTCACCTATTTATATTTTGACCTCAGATAAAAATACAAATAGGTGAAATTGTAAAACACTCATGTCCAATTTCCATGTCTAATTATCATGTCCGTATAGAAGAGCTCATATATTTTTGTCTACTGAACTAAACACTAATTTTTATTTACATCACTGAACTAATTTTTTTTCTAATAAACTCATTAAACTAGTAATTAGTTACAAAAACTTTAAAAATTGTCTATTTTGTTAAAAAATTAACGGTCGATATTGTGCATCATGTGGCGTGCTGACAAGGAGAGAAAAATTGGGTTAGATAAATTAAATTAAGTTAGTCACATTTTATTAAGTTAACCCATTTTATTTAACTTAAATAACATGTGAAATTAAACTACAAAATTTTTTCTTTTCTAATAGAACTATACCTTAAAAAAAAAACTTTCTACACCAAGACACCCACGTCAAAAATATCTTCAAAATTCGTTTCAATGTCTACAATTTTTAATAAAATCTTTAGTCCCATATGACAAAAGTGCAAAAATAATGATGCTCTTTATTTATTAATTTTGATTATAAATGGATGTATGAAGAATAGGGTTAGAGAGAGAGAGAGAGAGAGAGAGAGAGAGAGAGAGAAATGTTCATACTATCATACAATCGATATGTAAGGCTCAAATTTTTTAAATAAAAGGAATTTCTTTTATTTATTATTTTGAAATAGTAAGGGTTGATTTGATTAATGTGGATAGTTAAGGGTTAAATCATAAATATTTTAAAATAAGCAAGTGGTTATAAAATATTCATTGTTGTCGGGGAATATTCGTTTGGTAGTAGAATATTAAATGCGATCGAGGAATATTAAATGCGACTACGGCGAAGCCATGTGTAGGCCCCATAACTGAAAAGCGATTGGATGAAGAAAGCGACAAATATAAGTTATTTAAAAATAACGGTAGCGTAGTTATTACAATTAACTTATTATTGGAATACCGAATTGGTTAAAACATAGTAATACGTTGTTCTTGCGATGCTATGCAGTATTGCACTAATTATTAAAGGCACTACTCGATAATGGTTCTGATAATTCTTTGCTCAAAGTATTTTATTGAGTTAATAATTCTTTCGTTGATATTTTATATTCTTTGTTGTTTGATAATTGTCATTACACGTATTTTTCATTATCGAAGCAATAATTCATATTATCGAATAATATTATTAGATAACATTATTGGCGATGTCTAGAAAGTTACATACAGGAGAGGTTTGGTCACCTAATCAATTTGCGGCGTAAGAAGGAGAAATTCTTATTGGAAAGCCCCTCTTTCACGCAGAAGCTGCGCGGTTGTCGATATTGTGATTACGTAATATTATTTATGAATAATTAATTATTGATTCATATGATGAGGAAAATATTAATTTTATGTGGATATAGATGGAGAAAAAGTTTAATGTGACAATTGTTGAAAATTGAAATTTTATCTTTTTACGATAAAATAATTCATTTAAATATATTATTATATTTTAATAATATAATAATGGTGATATTTTTACAACGAATGTGGGATATATGAGTATCTGAGGAGGAAGAGTATTTTTATTGCAATAAATGTTTAAAACATGTTAAACATGTCGGTGGACCCCATTTATTATTTCGAAATTTGATTATAAGCTTTGTAAAATCGTAGTTTGTGGATTTCGGTCAATTTCTATTTGGAATTTGGAAAAACTTTCTTCTGCAAAGTTGTAGAGAATTGAATTTTCTATAAAAACTCGCGAGATTCGAAATTTTCCGACAAAAGGGCTATTTATTGTGAATTATTGAAGTTTCGAAGCTCAAAATAATTAATTTTGAAGTTTTAAATATTTTTAATAAGAAAAACGTTTTTTTTGAGTTAGGCAAGGTGAGTCACTCTTGGTAGCTGATGGTTTGAATCAGATTTTTTGGAGTGCGTAGGAATTTAATAATTATATATTAATATTTTATTAAATTTTACGCTTTGGTGTTCTAGCAATTTCTATAAATAGGGTCTTGGGTTAGAATTGAAAATCACACGTAAAGCGAAGTTTTCTCTCTCTATATTATCGGCGTATTCTTGTGAGTATTTTGAGTATACTTTGAGTATTGTTAGGCGGTGCAAGTTCCTTCTTGACTTTATGATCAGGTGTTTCAAATTAAAATCTTGATCTTTCGAGGTAAGGGATGTTATTTTCTTCTCAAATGATATTATTTCTTCAATATCATTATCTTTGAAATATTGGTTGGAACTTTTATCAAATTTGGAACTTTTTTCATGTCGGAGTTACTTATTCATGAGTTCTTATTCATGAGATTCTTATTCACGAAGTCTTATTCATGAAGCGTGAAGATGTTTTTGTGGAATTTCTATCTTTTGGTGTCGAGTTACTATTCACGATATCTGGCCTTTATTCACGATATCTGACTATTCACGATATCTGAGACTATTCATAGAAAAATAAAATTTCTTCTTTTCGTCTAAAACATCTATTACGGATACTAACTACGATTGTATCCAGTGTTTTGATCATTCTTGAATTTTACACCACTATGATTATTTTTGAGGTATTTTTGGACGTGGATAAAACCAAGTACTAATCCTTAATCCTTAATCCTTGTCATTTTATTTCTTTGGATTCGTTTCTTTAAAAAAAAATATTTTCATCATCCTCGGTCTTAAATGATGATATTATGGAATATCTTTGGCTCAGTAGTGCTGAAGATGAATGATTTCTTAAGAATATCTTTTGGCTGTAGTGCGAAGATGAATGATTTTGAAGAATATCTTTGGCGAAGTAGTGCAAAAGATGAATATTTGATTTCGAGATGTATATTGATTGATGTTCTGAGGATAAAAGATGAGCGATGAACTTTTAAATTCATACATAGAAGATAGTAGTTTGCATTCTCTACTTAACTCTTCTAATGAATTATTATTTCATTGCGAATATTGATTTAAAATTTGTTGTCTATTGTATTCTATTAGATTTTTTTCTCTGTTGAAGACTAACGATAATTTGTTGTATATTATCTTAGTCATAATATTCTTTCTTGAGCTAGTTGAAATTTCCTTTTTCCTTTTGTTCCATTTTTCTCGGGAGGCGAGAATATAAGCGAGTGACGAAGTGGGTATGGAATGAATGTTTTAGAAAAGGATTGTTTAGTAGTCCTCACCATTTTTGTAAAATAATGTATCAATAAATGTGATGAGGATTTATTTGAGTATAGATATTGTCTAGAAGATAATATTTTATTCAAACTCACAGCTTTTCTTGTTGTAATAATAAAGTTGTAGTTGTTTACATCTTAGTATATTGTAACTCGGAATGAGTGATGTATCATATTTATTTTGGAAGGTCACATGCGATATTCTTAACTATCTTTGGAAGGAGAATCTCAAATGTTGATGGACATTTCTTCAGTATAACGGCAATGAAATAGTGAAGTGTTAATTGATTTTGCTTCTATCAATCACAAAAAAAATTCAATTAATTTTGTGAATTTGAGATTAGTGATTTGAGGGAATTGTGCTGAGAATATATATTCTATGTATTGGTTATTAGTTTCGGTTTTACAAATAGATTTTAATTCAATTTTGCAAATTGAATTTTGAATTCAATTTCTGCTAATTAGGTTTTGAAAGAGAAAAATTTGTACAAATTCGAGCTAAGATGAATAACATTGAAGAACATGAACATGAAAACTGAGCATTTATTTTTGGGAATATTATTAACGCCTTTGTTTTATAGTAACTACTTAAATGTAATTTTATTTTATTTTTTTATATAAAAAGTTTGTTTTAAGTAATTTATTTAGCGTGTATATTTTTTAAGTGCACTCAAAAAAAATATAAACAAATTTTAATATACCAAAATATTCTTCCAATATTGCCTCTTTTCATTTTTGCTCAATATATATCCAACAAATTTAATTATAAATAAAATTAAAAAAGGTTTAAGTATGTATAGTTAAAGTTAAGAAAATTATTTTATCATAATATAAAAAAAAATTATAACTTTTTTTACGTTTTCAAGCCACATAAACAAAGAAGTGACATGTCAATTTTCTCTCTCTCTCTCTCACGTGGCATGCACATACAACTTTCCGTCAAAAGTAAAAAATCTGTGACTGAAGTTGGACCGGAGTGTTTTATGGTAATATCTTACCAATTATTCTCTCAGAGGCAACCTATGGGAAAGAAAATGGCAAGAACATGTGTATATATTGTAGCCAGGGATCCTGGTTAGTTCTTGTTGGGCTGCCATTGCACAAGCACAGAACATTAAATATTGACCAGCCAATTAGTGTTCGAATTAAGGACCTGTTGAACCGGATGACCTTGGAGGAAAAAATATGCCAAATGACGCAGGTTGAAGAAAGTGTAGCATGGTCATGAAGAATTTTTTTATCGGTAACCTCCATTATCATCATCCGTATTTATGCCTTTTAGAGGTAATATATATTTAATTTGCTTTGAATGAATTAATACATGAATGTATTTCTGGTCTTCGCAGGAAGCGTGGTAGCTAGGTAAAGCGAGTGTTCCGGCTAAACAGGCATCCTCGGTTGTTTACGCCAAGATCTTCTGTCACGTCCCAATCACGTAAGACGTTTTGATCCCATGTCAATAAACACAAATAACACCAAAAGCGAACTTGGGATAGTCGTCGAGGATAAACTCCCGTGAAAGTCAAGATCTGACGATCACAAGATTAACAATAGAGGAATAAATATCTAGTGACTTGAGAGCAATAATTAATTAGTTACCTTTCACCGTGTGCCATCCTTGCTCTATATCTCCAAAGTCCGGTTTGTCCTGTATGCAACTGACTTTTCGGGCCCACAGCTTTTAGCCGACTAAGCCCTGTCCAATCCTCATTAAGTACAATGCAGAGATGACAGTCAAAGTTCTATCCCCAATCTACACCGGTCAAAGCCCAAGTGGAACCATACTCATCTAGTAATTCTATTAATCGTCACGTACCCAAATACTTCATAGGCCCCAAAATAAAGATAATATCCACCCAAATTTGGCCCAATGAATCCCGGCCTAATACTTTCAAGATCCACAACAACATATACAAGTATTATGGCTCAACATCGTGCCCCCAGTCTTTTATTAAACAGGAGGTTTAATGAAAGAGTATAAGTGGAATCGGTCCAGAATAAAAGGAATTATAATGAGATCAACAAAGGCCCAAGATACAACTTACCGAGGCCCAATAGGTAAATCTCAAACAACAATTCAAATAGAAACTGGAAGCCCAATAGAGAAGCCCATTCCGGTTAACAATGAAGGCCAAAACCGCACGCTACCTCTTCAAATTCACAATCACTGTTGGCATTAAATGAGCCGCCCTTGAACCTCGTGAAAAGTTGAAGAGAACTCTAGTATAAAAGCTGCTTTCTCCCAAATCTGACAGTTTTACCAACTCAATTCAAATTGAATATTCCTTGCTCCTCTTCTTCTCCAAATTTCTCTCTGCAACTAATTAACAATGGCTTCTCAAAATACTAATCAAAGTTCCCCACTTCGCATAACCCCTATTACCACTGTTCTTCCCAATCCGAGCTCTAGCAAAAAAGAGGCTCCAAGTTCAAATCCCAAATCTGTTGATACTCACAGTCAGAATCAACCACTAAAAACTATTCCCAATCCTTCAGAATTCTTCAAGAGTGAAGAATACTTCCCTCATGCTAACACTCCTTGCACCGTCACTGAGATTGAGTTGGGTAACCTTCGGACCCGCTACCAGATTCCGGACACCCATATGGTAAGGGCTCCAACTCCCCACGAACGAATGTACCAGCGACCCGAAGGCTGGACTGCCACTCAAAAAGGGAGTTTGCCTACCTCTCCATGCCTTCGTCATCATTCTACTAGGGTTCGTAGGCATGGGATTCACCCAGTTAGTGTCGAACTCCTATATCCACATCTTGGCATTTATCGCCTTCTGCCACGAACAAGGGATTCCACCTGATGTCAACTTCTTCTTCACCACTCATTCATGGTAGGAAAATCTAGAGAGCGAGGCTTCAAGATCTTTGAGCAAACAATCTCCCAAACCTAATGCGGGTTAGAGAAGCGACCACTAATGGACACTCCTTCGAGCAACCAAGGATGGCATAAGGAGTGGTTTTTTGTCAAAGGACCCGAAGTCTCCTCCATACCTAATTGGACCACTTCCGATCGTATATCTGCAAACTTCGGAAATATTTCAACGAAACGAGTGAGAGAAATGGCGAGCCTTCTAGAGAAGATTCACATTAAAGAATGGAGCTTTAGACTTTTGAGTAAACAAGCATGGTTGTACGACCATAACTGTAAGTCTCGAACCCAAGAGGCCGAAGCCGAAGAGAAAGCCACTCGAAGAGAGAATACCCTGCTTATGTCTGCTTTGGCGAAAGATAGAAGTAGTCTCAAAGTTGCTCTTCACGACAATGAGTGCCTTCAGAAAGACCTTGCCCAAACCAAAGAAGATTTGAAGACGTCCCGGGCCACTCATCAAGTCATCACTGATATAAATATCGATTTTCTGAAGAAAAACGAAATTTTGGCGAAGAAAATCGAAGATCTGGCCCAATCCAACTCAGTTCTGTCGAAGCAAAATGAAGATATCCAAGCTAAAGATGCAGAACAAATGGCCCATCGTCAAAAGCTTGAAGAGGAACTTCGAAAACTCCAGACTCTTAGGGATTTGGGCCCACCATTAACTGATCGGCTTCGCAAGGAGATTGAAGCAAATTACAGGAAATCCACCGAGCTGAACAATGAAGTTGTCCACATGTACTCTGAAGGGTATGAGGTGCGTCAAGTAAATCTGAAAGCCAAACTTGTAGTGGCCAAAGTAAACCTGGCTCTCCTCGACTCTTCGGACAGCGAGGACAATAAGGAAGCTTAAAGATATCATCCGAAGCTTTAGGACTCCCTGAAAAGACATTTCTCCTTTGTAAACAGTTAGATATCAATGAGATGATTAACAAATTCTTATCCTTATTACACCTTTGACCATTTCTTGTCAATAATTCATCATCAATCAACGTGAAAAATGTATAATCTTAAACTCTTAGTCAATAACTAAGCAAGTCATATAACCGATAAGATCAAGTAATAATGTGACCCGGATTCAACTCTTAAAAATCAGGTAATAAAGTAATGCAATACTTATTCGTTACCAAAGTGAGAGGTAGATCTGCTTTATAGGGAATTTGTTTACCACGAAGGGCCTAACAAACCCACAGGATGACATTTGTCTACCAAGAAGGGCTTGACAAAGTCTAAAGGATGACATTTGCCTACCAAGAAGGGCCTGACAAAGTCTAAAGGACCACCTCCTAACACCGAGGTGGCATCTGCCCGTGCATGTCAGACTATGGATGAGCTACCGAAGTCCCTCATGAATGTTTCAAACTTCGATTTCCATGGTGGCGTTTGTTAACATGATCCCTAGGCAATGGACCCGATATGACTACCCCAGGGCAATGACAAAGAGGTATATGAGATAAAATCGAATATAGCCTGGTGGTCGATGTGAGATGAACTATTTAGGCGACACAAATACCCACATGAACCCTCAGAAGAACATCTGCTGACGACGGACGGCACCAAAATTCCTCAATAGTGGGAGATGAGTCCAAAGTAGAATACCCGTCTCGCAAACAACGCCCACAATTTCGATTATCTTTGAAGCCTTTGCCAGCGGTTTTGTCGGACTCTTGATTCTCCATAACTATCGTGATCTTATTTCTTCATCCCCTAAGGACACGGCTTACGTAGCAACCTAAAAGGGTCTTGCTTACCCCAACTTCACGCACCAAAAGCGCTCCCCATGTCAATCGAACCATTTGCCGGATACAAATAATATATCTCGGCGGGAGCGGGCTTCACCAACAAAGGCACCGAATAAAGATAGGTCGTTTATTCCCTGGAAGGCATCTTCACAGCTCGAAGTCCACTGGAATGTCTTAGCATTCTTCAGCCCTTTCCACGTACCAAAGATTGAAAAACATCTTTCTGCCGATTTAGACATAAACCTTCTCAAAGTCTCTTCTGAATAGTCTTGTCTTTTCCATTCGAACTGCGACTTTTAGACGGCATCTTGAAGACGAGTATCCACATGGCGGTGTGCCTCGGTGGATTCTCGGGGAGTGTGGCCACAGGTGCGCTTCGACTATAATCCGAAGACGATAGGCGGAATTCCTTCTTGATCAATCGGGAAAATGGTGTTGGGTCTTCATCTACTCGCTTGACCATAATCCGAAGACCAATAGGCGGAATACCCTTCTTCGATCAATCGGGAAAATGGTACATTGAGTCTTCATCTACTCGCTTGACCATAATCCAGAAGACCAATAGGCGGAATACCCTTCTTCGATCAATCAGGAAAATGGTTGTTGTGTGACGCCCCCAAAATAGGTATACACAACACCCATTTTGAGTCGCCAAATACATGGTACAAGAAACAAACTACAACTTCAATAATACAAATGTCGTGTGAAATACGACAATATATCTTGTGAGTTTAAATATAATATTGTCTTCTAGACAATATCCACACATAAATAAATCCCCATCATAATTATTGATACATTATTTTACAAAATGGTGAGAGGACTACTAAACAACTCTCTCTAGAACCTTCATTCCATACCCCGACTAAGTACTATTTACATTCTCGCCTCCCCGAGAAGAAAATGGAACAACAAGAAAAGGGTGAGCTCAACTAGCCCGATAAAGAAGAATATTATGACTAAGATAATATACAACAAATTATCGTTAGTCTCCAACAGGAAAAATCGATAGAATACAATAGACAACAAGTTTCGGATCAATATTCGCAGTTGAAATAATAATTCATAGAAGAGTTACGTAGAGAATGAAATCTACTATAATTTATGAATTTAACGATCCATCATCAATATTTTATCCACAGTAACATCAATCAATATTCATCTCAAATCAAATATTCATCTTTGCACTATCTGCCAAAGATATTCATCAATCGGTCATGTTCATCTCAACACTGTTCATCTTTGCACTAAAGGCCAAAGATATTCATCGATCGGTCGTATTCATTTAAACACTGCTTCATCTTTGCACTCTGAGGCCAAAGATATTCTTGAAATCATTCATCTTTGCACTGAGCCAAAGATATTCAATAATATCATCATTTAAGGCGAGGATGATGAAAATATTTTTAAAAAGAACGAATCCAAAGTGAAACAAAATGACAAGGATTAAGGATTAATGATTCGTACTTTGTTTTATCCATGTCCAACAATACCTCAAAAATAATCATAGTGGTGTAAAATTCAAGAATGATCAAAACATGGATACAATCAAAGCTAGTATCCGAATAGATATTTTGGACCGAAAAGAAGAAATTTTATTTTTTTGGTGAATAGTGTCGATATCGTGAATAGTGTCAGATATCGTGAATAGTGCGATATCGTGAATAGTAACTCAGACACCAAAAGATAGAAATTCCACAAAAAAAAAACATTTTCACGCTTACATGAATAGTACTCGTGAATAGTAACTCGTGAATAGTAACTCATGAATAGTAACTCGTGAATAGTAACTCATGAATAGTAACCCCGACATGAAAAAGTTCCAAATTTGATAAAAACTTCAGATCAACATTTCAGCATAATGATATTGAAGAAATAATATCATTACGAAAAAAAAAATAATATCCCTTACTATCCCTTACCTCAAAGAATCAGTACTTCGGAATGAAAGGTCGGAAGTGATGCTGAATGAAACTTGTACTGAACAGCAACTCTCAAAGTATCTAAATACTCACAAAATCGCTCATAATAATATAGAGAGAAAGAGAGAAAACTTTGTTTACGGTGTGATTTTCAATTCTAACTTAGCCCTCTATTTATAGGAAATGTTAGCCGTACCAAGCGAGACTTGACACTGCTACACGATGGCTTTACACGCTACTATTGCCACCCACCACATTTGAAATAAAATTCAGACATTTTTTTTCACCAACCACAAGTGGGGCCCACTCAATTCTAGAATTTTCCACCAAAATCAATTATAAACCTAATTTTCGAATCAGACACCTCTTAAAATTCACAACAAATCATTCGTGCATTTTTAACGGTTCAAAATTTGTGGACATATACTCAACTTATATATGTATAACATATCCAAAAATTACAACGATCCAACGGTCGGATTAAATATTATAACTCACACAATAAAAGTCGTAATAACAATCGATTTGATCATTTAATACCTCCAATCCGGCAAAATACAAATAAAACATCTCAAAGATTAATTCCTTCATTAATAACCACATAAATAAATCCATCATTTATATTCATATAAAATAAATATTTTCTTATCATATGAATCAATAATTAATTATTCACAAATAATATTACGAGAATCACATTTATGACAACCAAATGCTCCCAGGAAAGAGGGCTTTCAATAAGGATCTCTCCTTCTTGGTAGCGCAATTAGGTGACCAAACCTCTCCTTGATGCAGAACTTTCTAGACATTGCCAATAATGTTATCTAATAATATTATTCAAATAATATGAATTATTGATCCGATAATGGGAAATCTTCATGCGTGTGACAATTATTGAAACAATAATAATATAAAATATCAACGCAACAATTATTGAATCAATAAAATAAAATATTGAATAGTAACTCATTGTGAAAATTATTGAGTAGTGCCATCTTACGTAAGGATCAATAATTCAACAATCTCATGCAAATCTGGTGTCTTCTTGTCTGACCACAGCGTAGACATCGTATTTTAACCACCGGGTATTCCAATGAGTCTTACTTGGTAATAACTACTATAGTTATTTTTAACCAACTTATATTTGTCGTTTTCCTCATCCAATTGCTTTCAGTTATGGGGCCCACACATGGGCTGCGCCGTCGAGCGAATATTCCCGAAGCGATCTGAATATTCCACGACCAAACGAATATTCCAAACAACAATGAATATTTTATAACCACTTGCTTATTTTGAAATATTTGCGTATTTAACCCTTAACTATCCACATTAATCAAATCAACCCTTACTATTTCAAAATAATAAATAAAGGAAATTCCTTTTATTTAAAAAAAATTCGAGGGTCTTACAACCTCCCTCCTTATGAAATTTCGTCCTCGAAATTGACGTGACGTACACTGGTGTTTGAAAAGGTGAGGATACCTCGCTTTCATTTCCGTTTCCAATTCGTGTCATTTCCTCTATAGCATGATTCCTCCACAAAACTTTAACTTGTGGTATGACCTTTCTTGGCGTGGGACATGCTCCTTCCTATCCAAGATCTTGACAAGTACCTCCTCATACGTTAAGTCTTGGCTATCTAAATGGGTTTAACTTCAATAACGTGGTTCGGGTCTTTCACATATTTACGAAGTACGGATATGTGAAACACATTATGAACACGAGACATACTTGGAGGTAACTTAAGTCTATAGGCTACATTTCCTACTCGGTCAAGAATTTGAAATGGACCGATAAAATCGTGGATTTGAGCTTTTCTCTCTTCCCAAATCTTGTAACTCCTCGCAACAATACATGATCCCCTACATTAAATTCCACATCCTTTCGATGAAGATCCGCATAACTCTTTTGTCGATCTTGTGCCGTTTGTATACGTTGTCGAATCATTAGTCATACGTACTAACTCGGGTCCCAACAATGTTGCTTCACCCACCTCATCCCAACATATTGGAGAACGACATTTTTGTCCATATAATGCTTCAAATGGAACCATGCCTATATTTGTTTAATAACTATTGTTGTATGAGAATTCCACCAATGGCAAGTACTTATCCCAACTTCCTTTGAAATCTAGGACACAGAGTTTTAATATATCTTCAAGAGTTTGAGTAGTCCTTTCTGATTGCCCATCCGTTTGAGGATGGTATGCCAAACTGAATCGTAAATTCGTGCCCATAGCTTTCTACAAACTAACCCAAAATCATGAAGTGAATCTTGGGTCACGATCTAAAACTATGGATATTGGCATGCCATGCAATCTCACAATCTCATTTACGCATATACGAGAAAGGCGTTCAAGGAAATAAGTTTCTCAGATCGGTAAGAAATGAGTAGACTTGGTTAATCTATCAACAATAACCCAAATCGCATCTATGCCTTGAAAACCGCAGGAAGACCCGTAATGAAATCCATAGTAATGTGTTCCCACTTCCATTCAAGGAATCTCAAGTGGTTTGCAACGGACCCTTAAGTACAAGATGCTCCGCCTTTACACGTTGGCAAGTTAAACACATCGAGATAAACTTTGCAATCTCTCTCTTCATATTGTTCCACCAAAATGTATGTCGAAGATCACGATACATTTTAGTACTTCCAGGATGGATTGCAAATGGCGTATTGTGTGCCTCCATCATAATCTTGTACTTCAAATCAGAGTCGTTAGGAACACAAAGTCTAGAGTGGACTCGAAGTATTCCTTCTTCATCAATTCTCGCTTCCGGAATAGCTCCTTCTTGTACTTTCTTCTTCATACGCATCAACTCCGGGTCGGTGGCTTGAGCAGCTTTAACTAAAGTCGATTATACTCGTATATCATCACGTGGGTACCTAGAGTTTTCATCTCCATCTCTATTATTTGTAAATTATACGAAATTAGTCTTTGACAATATCGTACTTTCGTACTTATATCACGATCTTCTACTCAAACACGTCTATTTTACCACGTTCGCTTTTCCGAGGATGGCATGGTGAACATGTCTTTGAAATAAGTCTCTCTTGAGTTCTTGAAGCTCTTCCCACATTCCTTGCTCCATTCGAATTTTGTATCTCTACGAGTCAATTTGCGATAATGGAATAGCGATTCGAGAATATCCTTCAACGAATCTCCGATAATAACCAACTAAGCCTAGAAAGCTATTTATTTCGATTCTTGACTTAGGTTGCTCTCAATATGTGACTCATATCCCAATCTTGGATAAGACGTCACAATGACACCTATCGCTTTCTTGTCATACGAATATAGCGTCCCCTATAGAGAGTCAGCTTAGGTGAATTCCACAAAGGAAGTCACAAGATAAAGGCTCAGTACCAAATTCTATAGTTGAATTTTTAACTCACGAAGTTGATAGGAGCCATTCTATATGAGATTTTAGAAATGAGTTTTTATCTAGGGTTCAAAGTCGATACAAAATTTAATATCGAAGCTTTGGGAGTAAGCAAGAAATTCTTGAAATACATCGGGAAAAATCAATAACAACGGGAATATTATTCAAATCGACGCGTGTCTTTATTCAAATCCATAACATGGATTAAGAAAACTTGACATCCGTAATAAGCGAATGACTTCATGGCTTGATATGAAAATGTTTGATTACAATGGTTTGATTACTTGAATTGAATAACGAGTTGCTTAGGAATATGAAAACTAACAACCTTACAAAAGCAATCAATTTGGCATGATGAGTAGTTAACCTTAAAATCACATCAAAAGCAAATATCTCTATAGAAATAAGGTTAACGAGGTAATGTGATAGTGCCAACTGAATCAAACAAGATTTCTAAACAACAGATGTAATGAAAGTTTCTCTAACGGATTCTCGAGATAGGTCAAAGTTTAATTTCTCCGTAGTCAAGTTCAAACGTTGGTATGCAAGCGAGAGAGATAAAAGAATGGGTAGAACCCATTATCTAGTAAGGTATAAACTTGCAAGAATTTATAATTAACTAACCCGTGCTAAACCGTTCGGGTTCTGTCATTTTTTGACCGGTCAAGACAAACGCTCTTCCAAGAACCGTTGACTTTGACTTTTACGGGACATCCTTTTTGAGTCACCATTCACGCTGGATCGGTTTCGATATCGTATAATCTCGGCGATATGTCCTTCTTTTCCACAATTATAGCATACCTTGGAAGGCTTTGAGCAGTTTGACCTTATATGTCCCTCCTCTCCACATCTGTAGCATCTAAGCGGCGATCGTTCTCTTCCCTAGAATTTGTTGATGGATGGTTGATGTCGTTGCTGCCGACGTCTTCCGTCATCGTTAAATCTTCTCTTTTTAGATTGGACATCTCTTTCCATAATATCAACGCGTCGTGCGGCTTTTTACCCATGCATCACTCATTCTCACTCGTTCGATTATTTCTTCTTTCATTTCGATTCCAGCTTTATCATCTTATACTACGCTAAAGAGTGCTTACATTCAAGCATCACGTATCGGGTAACCTGAAGCTTGAATCGTTGCATCCTTTTGCTCCCACGACCGCCTGCAATTCTTTAGCTTTGCTCTTCTAACTCATGAATACGATTTTGCAATTCTATATTTCGATCATAAAATACCTCTAATAAACTCTCTTGGTGTACCTCTTCTTCCTCTTCTTCCTCACTCTCTAAAATTTGTTACCTCTGCGATTATCTAAAGGGTGCAACTATCAATTCTTCACTCACCACATGGATATCTCTAATTCCTTCTTCTTTGACATCACATTATCCACGTTGGCGATTAGAGGTGTCTCCACGATCTCATTCACTCCATTGTTAAGGTTCTCGTTGACCATTCTAAAAAAACTATCATAAAACAAGGGTTAATTAAATAAATTAACAAATCACATAATACCCCCTATAATATGACCAACCAACAAATAAGCTTAGGTAGGACACCTTTAGCGAAGGATTTACTCGTCTCTCCCTCCTAGTTTTATTCCCGATCTCCATGGAGATCATATCCTAAGCTCGATATTAATCTGTGGCGCCCCCAAAATAGGTATACACAACACCCATTTTGAGTCGCCAAATACATGGTACAAGAAACAAACTACAACTTCAATAATACAAATGTCGTGTGAAATACGACAATATATCCGTGAGTTTAAATATAATATTGTCTTCAGACAATATCCACACGCAAATAAATCCCCATCATAATTATTGATACATTATTTTACAAAATGGTGAGGACTACTAAACAACTCTCTCTAGAACCTTCATTCCATAACCCACTAGTACTTCGCTACATTCTCGCCTCACGAGAAGAAAATGGAACAACAAGAAAAAGGGTGAGCTCAACTAGCCCAATAAAGAATATTATGACTAAGATAATATACAACAAATTATCGTTAGTCTCCAACGGGGAAAAATCGATAGAATACAATAAACAACAAGTTTCGGATCAATATTCGCAGTGAAATAATAATTCATAGAAGAGTTACGTAGAGAATGAAATCTACTATAATTTATGAATTTAACGATCCATCATCAATATTTTATCCTGTAACATCAATCGATATTCATCTCAAATCAAATATTCATCTTTCTTGCACTCTGGGCCAAAGATATTCATCAATCGGTCATGTTCATCTCAACACTGTTCATCTTTGCACTAAAGGCCAAAGATATTCATCGATCGGTCATGTTCATTTAAACACCGCTCATCTTTGCACTACGTGCCAAAGATATTCTTGAAATCATTCATCTTTGCACTTTCTGGGCCAAAGATATTCAATAATATCATCATTTAAGGCGAGGATGATGAAAAATATTTTAAAGAGCGAATCCAAAGTGAAATAAAATGACAAGGATTAAGGATTAATGATTTCGTACTTTGTTTTATCCATGTCCAACAATACCTCAAAAATAATCATAGTGGTGTAAAATTCAAGAATGATCAAAACATGGATCTGATCAAAGCTAGTATCCGAATAGATATTTTGACGACGAAAGAAGAAATTTTATTTTTTGGTGAATAGTGTTGAGTATCGTGAATAGTCTTGGTATCGTGAATAGTCTTAGATATCGTGAATAGTAACTCAGACACCAAAAGATAGAAATTCCAAAAAAACATTTTCACGCTTCATGAATAGTACTCGTGAATAGTAACTCGTGAATAGTAACTCATGAATAGTAACTCGTGAATAGTAACTCATGAATAGTAACCCCGACATGAAAAAGTTCCAAATTTGATAAAAACTTCAGATCAACATTTCAGCATAATGATATTGAAGAAATAATATCATTACGAAAAAAAAATAATATCCCTTACTATCCCTTACCTCAAAGAATCAGTACTTCGGAAGGAAAGGTCGGAAGTGATCTTTGAATGAAACTTATCTTGAACAAAGAACTCTCAAAGTATCTAAATACTCACAAAATACGCTCAATAATATAGAGAGAAAGAGAGAAAACTTTGTTTACGGTATGATTTTCAATTCTAACTTAGCCCTCTATTTATAGGAAAATGTTAGCGTAAAAGCAGGACTTGACTGCTACTGCACGATGGCTTTACTCGCTACTATTGCCACCCACCACATTTGAAATAAAATTCAGCACATTTTTTTCACCAACCACAAGTGGGGCCCACTCAATTCTAGAATTTTCCACCAAAATCAATTATAAACCTAATTTTAGAATCAGACACCTCTTAAAATTCACAACAAATCATTCGTGCATTTTTAACGGTTCAAAATTTGTGGACATATACTCAACTTATATATGTATAACATATCCAAAAATTACAACGATCCAACGGTCGGATTAAATATTATAACTCACACAATAAAGTCGTAATAACAACCGATTTGATCATTTAATACCTCCAATCGACAAAATACAAATAAAACATCTCAAACATTAATTCCTTCATTAATAACCACATAAATAAATCCATCATTTATATTTATATAAAATAAATATTTCCTTATCATATGAATCAATAATTAATTATTCACAAATAATATTACGTAATCACATTTACGACAACCAGTCGCTCCCTGGGAAGAGGGGCTTTCGATAAGGATCTCTCCTTCTTGGCGCCGCAATTAGGTGACCAAACCTCTCCTTAAGACAGAACTTTCTAGACATTGCCAATAATGTTATCTAATAATATTATTCAAATAATATGAATTATTGATCGATAATGGGAAATCTTGTGCGATGACAATTATTGAAACAATAATAATATAAAATATCAACGCAACAATTATTGAATCAATAAAATAAAATATTGAATAAGTAACTCTTGTGAAAATTATTGAGTAGTGCCATCTTACGTAAGGATCAATAATTCAACAATCTTTGCAATAATCACCGTCTTCTTTATGCAACCACGCGTATTCATCGTATTTTAACCACCGGGTATTCCAACGGTCTTAATGGTAACAACTACTGCGTTATTTTTAACCAACTTATATTTGTCGTTTTCCTCATCCAATTGCTTTTTTCGTTATGGGGCCCCACATATGGTCGCTACTGTCGTAAATACGAATATTCCACAACAGATCTGAATATTCCACGACCAAACGAATATTCCCAAACAACAATGAATATTTTATAACCACTTGCTTATTTTGAAATATTTGCGTATTTAACCCTTAACTATCCACATTAATCAAATCAACCCTTACTATTTCAAAATAATAAATAAAGGAAATTCCTTTTTATTTAAAAAAATTTGGGGTCTTACATGTTGGAGTGCTTGATCCCGAGGGCGGCCTCGAGACATGTCTTTAAAGTGTAGACTTTCTTTCTAACTTGATCGGATCACGTCATTCGACCACTTGGTATATGATTCTAAGCGGTATGCCTTGTACCCTTTTAGGCCATGGTCGGGGTCTTCTCAACAACAAAAATCAATCTTCTTCTAGCATCACCTTGGGCTCTCGAAAGAGAACCCAAAAAACCGCTGAAGAGCGATCAGCATGAGCACTCTTTGAAGGACCCAATCAATCCTTGTGAGATACTCATTGTGTAGAGCGAAGTCATAGCCATCGGTATCCTTTAGAAGTAAGCTGTTCTACTCTTCTTCACCATGGATTAGGCAGTAAGCGGCTACAATTTGTGATTGAAAACTTCAAGAACACTAGAACCACGACCCTCCTTTTAGCGCTTGATGTTAACGCTTAAGATCTTACGCCACGCCCCAATCACGTAAGACGTTACGATCTCGCACAATAAACACAAATAACACCAAAAGCTTGGACGGCTTGGACCGTCGGGGATAGCTTCTGGCGTGAAAGTCGATCTGAGCGATCGCTGAGGTTAATAAATGGAGGAATAAATATCTAGTGACTTGAGAGCAATAATTAATTAGTTACCTTTCACCATGTGCCATCCTTGCTCTATATCTCCAAAGTCCGGTTTGTCTCAGATGCCATCGACTTTTCTAGCCCTATGCTTTTTTAGCCGATAAGCCTCATCAATCCTCATTAAGTACAATGCAGAGATGACGAGTCAAAGTTCTATCCCAATCTACAAATCACAAAGCTCAAGTGGAACAATACTCATCTAGTAATTGATACCATCGTCACGTACCTCAATACTTCATAGGCCCCAAAATAAAGATAATATCCACCCAATAAATTTTAACGATGAGCCAAGCCTAATACTTTCAAGAGGCCCGCTCAACACGCCTAAATTATTATTACCAACACCCGGAGTCCTGGGTCAACATGGTGAATGAAGTAGCCACAGAAATTCCTTATACTTTTGCACCTTGTATTGCTGTAATAAATTCCCGAAAGAAACATACTACATGCAGAAGTCAAAAGCTGTTGTGAGTTTTAATATTTATTCCTTATATATGGTGTTAACTGTATGGCAGGTTTGTAGAGATCCAAGATGGGGTCGCTGTTATGAAAGCTTTCGTGAAGATCCGCACATAGTTGGAGTAATGACTGTGTTCATACCAGGATTACAGGGAAACACTCCTACTAATTAATTCTGATGTTCCCTTTGTTTATGGAAAGTGAGGATTACTTCATTTATATTTTCTTGGATCTTTAACCTCACTGCTTGTTAAAAACCCTATATGTGATGACTTACACCTTCCTCAGTATATAAATGTCATTCCTGTTTTTCAATCCGTTAATTAAATAGTTAAAGTCTGAAGTGTATATATATGTCGGTCAGTCGGCGTGTGTATTGTGACTCATATATTGGAACAGTATTAAGAAGAAACTGTCTTGTTTGCCAGCATTTAACAAAGGAAAGAAACATGACTATATATTAGGATGCGTGGGTAGGTAAGAGTCTTCTAACTAATGTTTCTTTTGATCTATTGGATCTACCATTACCGCTGAATCTCCTTAATTATATTACTCAGTCTTGTATAGGGATAAAGTTGCGGCATGAGCAAAGCACTAGGGGGGCGATGGTGGAACCACCAAAGGCATTAATGAGGGCAATATATACTTTGATAAGTTGGGACGAATTTCTCAGCATCCATATGCCGGCCTACAAGGATTCAATTATCAAGGGTGTGGCAACTGTAATGGTCTCATTTTCAAGTTGGAATGGAGTAAAGATGCATGCCAATCGTGATCATATTACCGGCTATCTTAAAAACACTCTGAACTTCAAAGTAAATCCAGTTGTGCAATAAGATTCAGCTTGGTTTTTTGTGTCCTTTTCATACTTAAATTTAGCATTGAATCTAATATCAAGTTTTTAATCTTTGGTGATTGAACTACTCGATCCAGGGATTTGTCATTTCAGATGATAGAGGTCTTGACAAGATGCCTTCTCCACCTCATGCAAATTACACATACTCCATCGAAACCACAATTAACGCTGGCATTGACATGGTCAGTTTTTCCATTTTAAATATTAAGAATTAATTCGCTAAAGCAATCAATTTACAAAAGAAATTTTTAAGTATAAATCTGAAGCTTTTAACTATCTAATTTGGGTCATCTCTAACTTGAATGTTCATCTACTTTTCATGGGCACATTGCAGTTCATGGTACGTACCACATAATTATACAGAATTCATTGATGGTCTATCCTTCCTGGTGAAGAATAAATTTATCCCCATGAGCCGCACCGCATTAATGATGCAGTGAAGAGAATTTTATGGGTAAAGTTTGTGGTGGGTCTATTTGAGACCCCCTTGGCTGATTTTAGCATGGCCAAGTACTTGGGAAGTAAGGTCAGTCTTGTACGTAGTTGCTGAATTGTAGGACTTTCCGACCATCTTTTCACCAGATGGTAAGACATTTTCCTCTGCTTATGAAACTGTATATTGTACAGGAGCATAGAGAGCTTGCAAGGAAAGCTGTAAGAAAATCTCTTGTGCTGCTGAAGAATGGCAAATCTGCAAACGAGCCTTTGCTTCCCCTTCCTAAAAAGGTACTAAAAATACTTGTGGCAGGAAGTCATGCCGACAATATTGGACATCAGAGTGGCGGGTTTACAATAGAATGGCAGGGACTTGGTGGCAATATCACAATCGGTAAATTTACTACCGTCACCTCTTGACTGTATGCTTTTGTTCTTCTACATTAATTTCAGACACACAGCTTGATAACTCTTAAACATGACAATGATATTATGAAGTAGAACATGTACTATTTTATTTTCTACTTCTATTTTTGTGGGACTCTGCTAGAACAAAAATCCTATGTATTACAAGTTGCTATTGTGATGGTCTTCTTGTATTTTCTATCGATTGATATAGCTAAACAACCTTTTCATGTACAGGTACCAGTACCACAATCCTCAATAACGTAAAAAGAACAGTTGATGCAGAGGCTGAAGTTGTGTATCAAGAGAATCCGGACAGTGGCTTTGTCAAGTCCAACGAATTCTCTTATGCCATTGTAGTAGTGGGGGAGCACCCATATGCAGAGACAGATGGAGACGGCCTGAATCTAACAATTCCGGATCCTGGCCCAAGCGTTATCACGAATGTTTGTGGCGATGTGAGATGTGTTGTCGTCCTCATCACTGACCGTCCTGTTGTGGTTGAACCATATCTGTCTACCATGGATGCCCTAGTGGCTGCTTGGCTTCCCGGATCAGAAGGACAAGGCGTTGTAGATGTTTTGTTTGGCGACTACGAATTCACAGGCAAGCTTCCACATACTTGGTTTAAGACTGTTAATATAGGGGACAAAAATAATGATCCACTATTAAATATTCCCATTTGGGTTTGGCCTCAAAGCAGAACCCGTCCAGGCCATAATTCATGAAAGAGAGAAGAGTGACACTGTGACATGCAGTAGCAGAAGACTTTAATTGGATAATAGATTTATAAGCAAGTAACAATGACATAGAAAACTGAAAGCTTTTATAGTGGATTGCATAATATGGAAGTGGTTAGTATGAAGTTTATTTTGGGATAAGTTTGTCAATTGACCATGTTGTATGTGTGTTAGTATTCTATTGACAAATTGACCAACTTACCAAAAAAAATAACTTTATGCTAACCGGATCCGCATAATATAGACTTTTTCTATTTATGCATGTAATAGCAGTATAGGCATATTGAAGTATTTCACATAAGGATGTTACGATACAATATTAATAAGCAACTTCTTATTCTTTCCCTTTTATTGTAAATAGTGGAATTCTTATATCACAAATAAACACAGAAAGTTTGCTATATAATTGTTTGGAAAATGATTATATAAACAATTAGTGATTTTCTTTTGACAATTTTAAATAATTAATTTATCAGAAGAAAACTAGTGTTAATTAAATGATTCATTGTTTCCTTGATATTTTTATTCATTGATTTCATATTTCATTAGTTGTGTTAAGTTATTAATTAATCCTATGGACTGTTTGGAAAAATAGAAACAATTGAAAATGTGTGCACCACTCTTTTAGACTTTGATATATATATATATATATATATATATATATATATATATTGATCTTAAGCTCGCTTTTTCTATGCCTTCAAATCAGAAAAAAAGCATGTCCTCCAAAGCTTGGTTTCTTGAAAATTCCTGATTTGGGTTGGAAAAAGCTTTAACACGTACGGTGGATGGATGAAGGTCAGTGGATTATGGGTTTCCATGGAAAAATTGGAAGTTGCAATGTTCTAACAGCCTGAGTAGTGGGCCATCAGAGAGGGGCTTGGAACATGAGAATCCAGAATTTGGAAGTGGAGACGGATTCTGAAATTGCCATGAAGATGATAAAGGAAGCTGCTACTGCTAGCTAATGTGGAAGGGGCTCATGGCTCATGCATCCGGAAGACCAATGTAAGCTAATTGTCTGTCCATTTAGTCCTTAAATTTTGTAGAACAACAAGGTGCAAATTCCTCCTTTGTAAAGGATATAATAGGAGAGGGCTGTAATTAAACTGTTGGTGTCAGGCTTATGGTTGGTTACTTATGTACAGCCTGGTAGATATGTATCAAGCTCAATTTCCATTTTTACCGCACGAATTTGAAGAAACCACATCTATAGATTATTGTTTTTTAATTTAATAGTTCAAAGTATAACACACCAATGTGTTGATAGAGTCATAGAAACACATTATAACTGTCTGAAATTATTTTTTGGAGCTAATTCTTTTGGTATTGCCGGTTAGGCGAAGTTAGTAGTAGTGTCTTTGATGCGATGAGAAAAACATATATATGGAAGGGTTCATGCACGCTGATATTGAATATTGCAGTCCAATTATTAGTTTGTTAGGAAAAAGGTAGTGTAATACTTGGTCATATTGAATATAATTCCAACATTATTTGATATATATATATATATATATATATATATATATATATATATATATACACACAAGCGGAACAAGGGGGGCGGGGGGAGAGGGTCATATGACCCCCTAACCCTATAGTCTAAAACATGTTAATATTAGTTAAATTTGATTTTTATTATGAGATGGTATTAATTTATTTGTTTTTTCATGTCTTTTCACCTATAATAAATTAACAATATTACTATAAGATAAAATAATATTAAATAAGTTTGATAATTAATTAATTAATATTACACTCATTTGTCTTACTGACTTAATAATACATTGGTATCAATTTTTTTGTAAATGAGAATAACTTAATTCATTTTCTTACTTTGAGCAGTTACTCTCAGTTATCTCCAAAAAAGATGACCAGAACCACAATATAAGGTTTTGAATATATAATATTATAATTTGTAATTTATCTATAAAAGTAGCTAATCAGTTGACTAAAAAATTCAAAGTCTAATTAATAGTTTCATAGTTAGGGAAAATTAGTATATATATATATATATATATATATATATATATATATATATATATATATGACCGAGGATCTATCCAGGACTCCAGGATTTTCTTAAAATGCGAAAATTTTATTTTATTTTTTTTTTGTCATTTTTTTTAAAATAACTAAAAAAAGTTAGCATTTTTAAGAAAATTGGAGTCCCATGTGAATCCGGACTCTCTCTCTCTCTCTCTCTCTCTCTCTATATATATATATATATATATATATATATATACACACATTTAAAGTTATTAGACTCACAACTCATAGGTTTACAATGGTTGAAATAGGATGTTGTGAAATACTATAATTGGGCAAAATAAATTTGAAAGAAGCACTACAAGCGTCAATAAATAATTTTTTTATTGATGTATTTTGACGTACCCTGTAAGACCCCAACTTTTATGAATAAAGATGAATTTTCTATAATTATCATTTTTTGAATATTATGGAATGAATTTGATATAATGTTATAGTTGTGGGTAATAGTTATAAATTTTGCAAAGTACACAAGTTGTTATATAATATTCGATTGGTCGGGGAATATTCGTACGACGGCACAATCATTGGTGGACCCCACAACGGAATTATTATAGGATTGAGAAAACGACAAAAATATTTTATGAAAATAACGGCGGAAGTTTTATCGTTAACTGTTGAAACACCCGGTGTTAAAACTACAGAAATACGCGTGGTTGCATAGTAGCACACGGTATTGATTATTGATGCTTACGTGAGAAGTCACTCAGTTTTGTTCAATTATTGCTTCAGTAATTATTGCATAGTATCTCACGTTAATTGATTCAATTATTGTCGATATTTTATATATTATTAAATCAATAATTGAGACGACGAAGTTATTAATATTATTGTGAGACCCAGAATTTTATGAAATAAAAGTATTCAATTTTTTCTATTTTGGTGAATAGTTAAATTGATAAAAATTTAAAGTTAAGGGTGATATTTAAAAATTTTTCAAAGTAAGTGATGATGAAGTTTTTTTTTATTAGTATTATTAATGTAATAAAATGAAATATTTTTTATATAAAATAGAATACTTTTATAAAGTTATTCGTTTTATTATGCTAATAGTAAAATCTTTTATATAAAGCAGAATACTTTTATAAAGGTATCTATTTTATTAGACAATAATTAAAATATATTATATTTTATTATCATAGTATTTCGTAGTACTGCGTATAGTGTTTCCATAGTAAAAGTCTTTTATATAAAATAGAATACTTTTATAAAGTTATTCGTTTTATTAGATTATAAATAGAATATATTATATTTTATTGTAAACCAATTTGGACCGTCCGTTTAAAAGTAAATCAATCTGGACCGTTTATGGATTGGTTACTATTCAGTCCATTCTCCTATAATTCCTTCATTATTTCTTACGAATTCACTGAAACTCTAGAAAGAGAAACTATAGAGAGAGTTCTTCTTTTGTAATCTCGAGCGTATTTCTTTAGAGTTTAAGAAAGCTTTGAGCGTAGAAGATAGTGCAAGTTTTCTTCAAGTATATTCCCGCCCTACCGTTCGAAATACTCTTCTTTCAAAGGTAAGGGATATTATTTGTTGTACCTGTAAGGGATATTATTTGTTGTACCTGTAAGGGATATTATTTGTTGTACCCGTAAGGGGTATTATTTCTTTCGTATTCATGAAGAGAACTTCTGTTATTCCATTCTTTATTATTATGTTGGAATAACTTTGTTTATCTAATCACCGCATACGTGGTGATTTTCTTACATTATTTCATTCCTTATTATTATGTTGGAATAACTTTGTCGATCTAAATACCGCATACGTGGTGAAATTCTTCTATTATTTCATTCTTTACTATTCATTTGGAATATCACCATACATGCATTTTACGCCAAACTCGGTTCCATTATTTATTATTCCACATTTATTATTCGCTTGAATATATCGTATGCAATGCGTTTACTTGGGACCGGGTTCCATTATTTATTATTCCACATTTATTATTCGTCGAGAATATCACATGTCATGCGTTACGCTTGGGACACGGTTCCATTATTTATTATTCATTTGGGAATAACACATGCATGCGGTCTCTATCGCATGCATGGTGAATCCTACGTTATTCCATTCTTTATTATTACATTGGAATAACTCATACATGTAGAATACCACATGCGTGGTGAATGATCCTTTATATTCATTCCTTATTAAATTGTGGAAATGATCCGGTTACGTTGATTATGATGAGATCGTTAGAGTTTATGCCTAGAGGCCAATTATTTGATATAATTGCTTAACGTTTTGATATTATATTTGATTGAATAAACGAATGATTTTATTATGGTTTTATTTCTTTGCGTTATATAATTGTTAACATAATAAAATTCCTTATAATAATGATACAAATTATATGGTTTCAAGTATGTGACTTGAACATGAGATTATATAATTACAATTAGTATCATTGTTCTTAAATGTCCCCTAATCGAGTATCATTGTTGATGAGACAACAATGATGCATTGAGACTAAGTATGTGGATGACTAATGACCAAATCTCATTGGTCATAAATATATGAGATATTAAGTCGATGCGTAGAGTACATGTTAGAGAACGATGTCTTTGGATAGACCCACCATGAGAATTCTATGTGGAGCATTATGCGAGTGTCATTAGCAATTCTCATAGTGATAATGATGTAATGGTCATCGACCGAAATCACTATATTACTACACGGGAATTTATGTACTTTGATATCATCAAATGTCACCTTTAATAGGTGGACTATAAAGGTGATTATTGGGTACATCATGAATCGTGTGAGGAATATGAGTGATCTAGATGGAATTTAACCTTCCTATATATTAGGGATGATATCCATAGGCCTCTTGATTGAGTAGGACTATGAAATGCATGGCCCGTGCTTATAACGACCCCAAAATAGGTCCATTCCATCCAACCCATTCTCGAGTCGCCAAATATATGGTACGGAAAACAACTACAACTTTATTACAACAATTGTCATGCAAAATACAACAAACACATATGCTATGAGTTTGGATACAAATATATACCAATCTGTAGTACGTCACAATGACACCTTACATAAAGGTATAGTCAAAAACCTGTTTTAGAAATTAGAATCTTTGGGAAGTGCTCAAGGAAACCTTCATACATGGGAGGCCGTGCTTTTAGGTTATGGTAGATATCATATGGCCACATGAATTATCTTTGGTTGATTAATAAACCCCAAAAGAAAAGCGAGAAGATTACTATCATATTCTTCCCAATGGTGAGTCTTCTCTTGACATATCATTATCTCCACTTGTCTCTAATTGGGTATTATACTCCAAACAAAACACCAAGATTATATAGGTAGTGCTTGTAAATATACTCAAAGAAGTGGATGAGCACAATCATGTCTTATGATGACACGAGGTTGTATGTTGTAAGACCCCAACTTATTATTAATGAAATTTAATTTTCTCTATTTATTATTTTGAAATAGTAAGGGTTAATTTGATTAATGTGGATAGTTAGGGTAAAATACGCAAATATTTCAAAAATAGCAAGTGGTTATAAAATATTCATTGTTGTCGAGAGAATATTCGTTTGGTCGTGGAATATTCGTCTTATATCGAGAATATTAAATGCATGGTAGCGCATGACCATATATGGGCCCCATAACTAAAAAGCGATTGGATGAAGAAAAGCGACAAATATAAGTTGTTTAAAAATAAGCACAGTGGTTATTCCAGAATTATCATTGTTAAAATACCCGGTGGTTAAAACACGATAGCACTACCGGTATTGCACCAATTATTGATTCTTACGTAAGAAGGCACTACTCAATAATGGTTACGATAATTCTTTATTCGATTATTTTATTGAGTTAATAATTTCTTTGCGTTGATATTTTATATTCTTTGTTGTTTGATAATTGTCATTACACAATATTTTTCATTATCGAAGCAATAATTCATATTATCTGAATAATATTATTAGATAACATTATTGGCAATGTCTAGAAAGTTACATCTAAGGAGAGGTTTGGTCACCTAATTGCAAGGCACCAAGAAGGAGAAATTCTTATTGGAAAGCCCTCTTTCCAGGAGGCTGCACGGTTGTCAATATTGTGATTCGTAATATTATTTGTGAATAATTAATTATTGATTCATATGATGAGGAAAATATTGATTTTATGTGGATATAGATGGAGAAAAATTTTAATGTGACAATTGTTGAAAATTGAAATTTTATCTTTTACGATAAAATAATGTATTATTATATTTTAATAATATAATAATGGTGATATTTTTACAATGAATGTGGGATATATGAGTATACGAGGAAGAAGAGTATTTTTTTTGCAATAAATATTTAAAACATGTTAAACATGTCGGTGGACCCCATTTATTGATTTGAAATTTGATTATAACTTTATAAAATCGCTTGGTTTGTGGATTTTGGTCAATTTCTATTTGGAATTTGGAAAACTTTCTTCTGCAAAGTTGTAGAGAATTGAATTTCCTATACATACTCATGAGATTCGAATTTTCTGATGAAAGGGCTATTTATTATGAATTATTGAAGTTAGAAGCTTCAAATAATTAATTTTGGAAGTTTAAAATATTTAAAATTAGAAAAACGTTTTTTCTTACTTTTTCTAGAATGTGGCATGTGTTTGATGGCTGAAATCAGATTCTAGGCATGTGTAGGAAATTTATTATTAATTTATTAAATTTTTACGCTTTGGTGTTCTAAGCAATTTCCTATAAATAGGGTGCTTAGGTTAGAATTGAAAATCACATTTAAATCAAGTTTTCTCTCTATATTATCGGCGTATTCTTGTGAGTATTTTGAGTATACTTTGAGTATTGCTATACGATTGCAAGTCCAAGTCATAGCCTTTATATCAGGTGTTTCAAATTTAGAAATCTTGATCTTTTCGAGGTAAGGGATGTTATTTTCTTCTCAAATGATATTATTTCTTCAATATCATTATCTTTGAAATATTGGTTGAAACTTTTATCAAATTTGGAACTTTTCCATATCGGGTTAGTTACTATTCATGAGTCTATTCACGAGTTACTATTCACGAGTACTATTAAATTAAAGCGTGAAGATATTTTTTGGGAAATTTCAATCTTTTGGTGTCTGAGTTTCTTATTCACGTATCAAGACTATTCATCGAAAAATAAAATTTCTTCTTTTGTCCAAAATATCTATTTTGGATACTAGCTTTGATTGTATCCATGTTTTGATCATTCTTGAATTTTACACCACTATGATTATTTTTGAGGTATGTTTGAACATGGATAAAACAAAGTACGAATCCTTAATCCTTAATCCTTGTCATTTTGTTTTCTTTGGATTCGTTTCTTTAAAAATATTTTTCATCATCCTCGGTCTTAAATGATGATATTATTGAATATCTTTGGCTCAGTAGTGCAAAGATGAATGATTTTGAAGAATATCTTTGGTAGTAGTGCAAAGATGAGCAGTGTTTAGATGAACATGATTAATCGATGAATATCTTTGGCACAGAAAGTGCAAAGATGAATATTTGATTCAGATGTATATTGATTGATGTTACAGGGGATAAAAGATAGCGATGAACTTTTAAATTCATACATAGAAGATAGTAGTTTGCATTCTCTACTTAACTCTTCTAATGAATTATTATTTCCAATGTAATATTGATTTAAAATTTGTTGTCTATTGTATTCTATTAGATTTTTCCCTGTTGAAGACTAACGATAATTTGTTGTATATTATCTTAGTCTTAATATTCATTACTGAGCTAGTTGAGCTCACCCTTTTCCTTTTTGTTCCATTTTTCTTCTCAGGATGCGAGAATGTAGCGAGTACTAGTCGGGGTATGGAATGAAGGTTCTAGAGAGAGTTGTTTAGTAGTCCTCACCATTTTTGTAAAATAATGTATCAATAATTATGATGGGGATTTATTTGCGTGTGTGGATATTGCTCAGATGGCAATATCTCGTATTTAAACTCACGGTTTATATGTTGTAATAATAAAGTTGTAGTTATTTCTGTACCATGTATTTGGCGACTCAGAATGGGTTGGATGGAATGGACCCATTTTGGGGGCGTCACATATGTCATTAGACATCTTGTATGATAGTGGCAAAACACCCTTCCAAGTTAAATTCACCTCACCCTCAACATCTATAGACCACCATTATATTCCCTCGCTTATCCCCCGCTTCAAACCCGGCTACACTTTTATTACTTGAAAGGAATTGTGAAACAAAAGGGTGAAGCACAACTAGCTCAAGAAAGAATATTATGACTAAAGATAAATAAATTATCAATAGTCTTCATCGAATAAATCATAGATTTAGAACATATGGTAGATGATAAAACTTTTCAACCATAGTTGCAGTGGAATGAAAGCAATCCATTAAAAGAGTCAAATAGACCATAAAATCTATTATCTTCTCCATGTTAAAAGTCCACCAACAATGTTTTATCCTGTAACATCAATCAACAATCCATCCACAATCACATGTATAACTCATAATCATAATTGTTGTTCTAAATTCTTCTTCTCATCCGGGACGAAGATAATTTCATCATTGTCTTTTACGAAACATCAAAGATCATGGTTATATCAAATCACGCCTCGCTCATAATCATACTAATAAATTCATCTTTGCACCAAGGCCAAAGATATTCATCAACGATTCATCTTTGCACTACATGCCAAAGATATTCAACAACAAGTCATCTTTGCACACACGAGCCAAAGATATTCAACAACAGTCATCTTTGCACTACGGGCCAAAGATATTCAACAATAATTCATCTTTGCACTACAAAAGCTAAGATATTCATCAACAAGTCATCTTTTGCACTACTGAGCCAAAGATATTCATATATCAAAGAAATACATAATCATTTTGAAGTTATATAACAATAATTATAACCATGTTGATCAATTCACCTTTTCACTTAAGCTAAAAATATTCAATTGTAAATTCAATGGTCATGATTATATCAGTCAACAATTCAACTTTTGCACCATCTTGCCAAAGAGAACCTATAGTCCGCGGTCATACCAATAATCTACCCATCTTTACACTCAAGTCAAAGAAAAATATCATCATTAGGGTTATAAGAATGTTATATAAAAATAATATAATCAAAACATGGTTTTAATTTCAAAAGTAAGATTCATAAATCAACGATAATTTGGTCGAGAAGAAACCAATTTGTCATGAATAAGTACCCTTATTTGTACATAAGATCGTGATATCGCAGCATAAGTAACCTCGATACCTAAAAGATAAAGTTTCAGTAATAAAATCCATATCAATATTTATAACACCTTAATCCAAATGTTATAAAATCACTTAATAATATCAAAATCTTAATATTCTTAATATTACAACAATATTTAATAATTCCTAAAACTTATAAACAATTTAATTAAATTGTTTACACTTTACTAATTAATGCATTTAATCATCATAAAATGTCAAACTCATAAGATTTCATCACCAATAACCAAAACCCTCATCAAAAATCTGTATATACCTCATATATGATTCTCAAGCCATAAAATCATATTTTCCAATTTTCTTACTTCACATAACATATTTAATTCATTTACTCATAACTAGAACATTTTCATGAAAAATACCAAATTAGTTCCAAAAATATTTATTTTCTGGGATTTAGAAGAATATAGTCCCATATTGAATATATATTTTTCTCAGAATTTTTAAAATTCATTTACTATTTTTCACATGGCCAAAACCACCGAATATTTAAATATTTATCATAAATTGTACTTTTGTCCAAAAATTCTGAAATTAATACAGTATACTGATATTATATAGATGTACTCCCAATGAAAATTTCATCAATTTTGAAGTTAACCACAAGGAGTTATAAACAGTTACTTTTAAAATAGTCTTTTCTCATAAAATCCATAACTCCTAATCTATACATCCAAAAATCGCCATTTTTGGACACAATCTACAAAACACATCAAAATATCATTTCAAATTTTTTCAAAATTTTAAAGGTTCAAAAAATTTTGAAACTAAAAACATAATAACCCTTAAAATCCCTTACTATATCACTTACCTCAAAAAAAAAAGATTTACATGACTAGAATAATTTGAATCGAACTTGCACAGTATAGCAATACTCAAAGTATACTCAAAATACTCATAAGAATACGCCGATAATATAGAGAGAGAAACTTGATTTACGGTGTGATTTTCAATTCTAACCTAAGCTCTCTATTTATGTAAAAACGCTTAGAACAACCAAAAGCAGAAAATTTAATAAAATAATAATATATATTATAAATTCTCTACGCACACTTTTGAATCCAGAATTCAGCAATTGCACACATGCAAAATGAGGCCCACACATTGAAAAAACGTTTTTGTTAATATAAATATTTAAAACTTCCAAAAATCAATTATTTTGGAACTCCAAAACTTCAATAATTCATAATAAATATCTTTTTTGTCAGAAAATTCGAATCTCACGAGTTTTTATAGGAAATTCAATTCTCTACAACTTTGCAGAAGAAAGTTTTTTCAAATTCTAAACAGAAATTTACCGAAATCCACAAACGGGCGATTTTACAAGCTATAATCAAATTTCAGTCAATAATTACCAACACACAAAATATGTGTTAAACATTTAATGCCACAAAAATACTCTTCTTCCTCATATACTCATATATTCCACATCCACTGTAAAAATATCACCATTATTATATTATTAAAAATATAATAATATATTTAAATGAATTATTTTATCAGAAAAAGACAAAATATTAATTTTCAACAATTGTCACATTAAAAATTTTCTCCATCTATATCCACATAAAATAAATATTTTCCTCATCATAAAAATCAATAATTAATTATTCACAAATAATATTACATAATCACAATATTGACAATCAGGCAGTTCCCAGGAAAGAGGGGGCTTTTCAATAAGAATTTCTCACTCTTGGTAGCGCAATTAGGTGACCAAACCTCTCCTTGAGATGAACTTTCTAGACATTGCCAATAATGTTATCCAATAATATTATTCAGATAATATTAATTATTGCTCCAATAATGGAAAATAACGTGTAATGACAATTTATGAAACAACGGTAATATAAAATATCAATGCAAAGAATTCTTGAATCAATAAAATATAATATTGAGCGGTAATTATCGTAACCATTATCGAAAGTAGTGCCTTTTACGTAAGAATCAATAATTGGTGCAATACTGGTGCTTCTTGTGTTTTAACCATAGAAAGTATTTTAACAAGATAAGCAGTAATAACTACGTAATCATTTATAAATAACTTATATTTGTCGTTTTCTTCATCCAATCTCTTTCCGTTATGGGGCCCACACAAGGCTGCGTCGTCGTACTGATATTCCCGACAAAAAGAATATTCTACGACCAAACGAATATTCTCCGACAATAATATTTTATAACCACTTACTTATTTTGAAAAAATTATATATATCACCCTTAACTTTAACTTTTATCAATTTAACCATTTACTGAATAGTAATTATAAGAAAAATTGAATACTTTTATTTCATAAAATTCGGGGCCTTACAATGCTCAAATAGTGATTTGTTTCATATAGTCTACTCATTGATCAAGAGAAACTCAGATTAAATTATGAAGAGTATGACACATTTCATGACTCGAGTTTAATCTAGGATATTAAGGTTAAAAGGATTAAATTACATTGAAACATTGGTCACAAAAGGTTGCATCGAATCATCGCTCTTATTATTACTTGGGTAGCAGTGATGCATTACTAGATGCCATTTCATTGCTTATAATTTTATAATATGATTTTAAAATTATTGCCAACGTGATAATAACCTATAAGGTCACACATATGTAACGTAATTTAAAAGGAATAAATTTAAATTTTAAGGATTTAAATATATTAATATGATTAATAGTATTTAAATCACGAATTTAAATTAAAAGAAAAGTTTGTATATATGTATATTAATTAAGTAAGACTTAATTAAGTTATATATATATATATATATATATATATATTCGGATTTCATGAAATTAGGTTTTGATTAATTCCATTTAACAACTATATATAGGATATATAGCAGCTACTTAGGGTTAGATCATAACTTAAGGTTCCTTTGGTGGCTAGTACCGCAAGTCCCTCTTATTGCAGAATCGTTCGACGGTTCGTGCGGCGTTCGTGAGGATACCATAGAGACGTAGTTTCGTGAGGAATTGAGTTAAGGATTCGAGCGCATCAATTTCAAATTCTCGTTTTTCATATTCGGTATAATCTCTAAACAACTGAGTTAATTGTTTTTCGCATGGATCCTGGTTTTGGGTTTCGAAAATTGCTTTGAATTTTTATATTTCCGCTGCGTTTTATGTGCCGAACCCCTACAGAGAGTCATAATAAAAGTATTGAACTGATGAAAATCATGGGTATATAAAGTATTAGTAAGTGTTATGATGAGTTATGTTGGTTATTATGTGAAAACATGAAAGTTTCTTAGAAATCACAAAGGGTTGAAAATCAGATTTTGGTGAAAATAGAACATGAAATTCAATTGACCATATCTCCTATTATATTTTGAATTTTTGAGTGTGGTCAAGTTCTAGAGTTAGATCTATGAGTTTTGTAGCATCTTCAAGTGGAATCACTGGAAAAGGTATTGTAAATTTTTATGTGGACTAATTTTAGCAAATGAGTCAAAAGCTGGAAATTATCAAAATGCTATTGTCCAGATTTTTAGAAGGGTTGTTTCGGCCACTTAATTTGTGAGAAAAATTTCGGCCTTTTGGGACATGAAAGTATATACTATAAGTACCTCGTGTCCAAAAATGAGCTCATTCCGACTTAAAATGAGCAAGTTATGACCATTTCAATATTTAGGTCTTTCCAACGAAAAACGCTATAACCGGAGTTCTATAACTCCGATGACCATGAAATTTAAACTAGAAGCTCACGTTAACATATGTAAGATCCTGCCAAGATTTGGGAATTTCTGGAGTTAAACTTGAGGTAGCTAATTTCTTAAGGAATTAATTAGAAATTGATTTTTGAAAAATAGTAAATGAATTTTAAAAATTCGAGAAAATATTTGTTCATTATGGGACTATATTCGCTAAATCCCGAAAAGAAATATTTTGGGACTGATTTGGTATTTTTCATAAAAATGGTTTTAATTCTGAACATATGAGTTAAATATGTTATGTGAAGTGCTTGAAGTTGGAAAATAGGATTTTATGGCTTGGAAATCCTATATAAGGAATATCAGATTTTGATGAGAAATTTAATCATTGGTGATAAAATCTTATGAGTATGACATTTTGAATGATTAAATGCATTATTTGGTAAAGTGAAAATAATTGAAATAAATTATTTATAAGTTTAAGAAGTAATTAAAATATTATTATAATATTAATAATATTTGATTATGAGTTTATTAAGTGATTGATAATATTTGGATAAATTTAAAGTCTTTAATATTTATCCTTGTTTTCGTTGATTAATATTTATATCATTGTCATCATTCTCATGTATATATATTATGTTGAAAGTCATCTCGTGTCCGTAGTACATAGATGGACTTGGTATGATTATTATACTGGGATTATTTGGTATAATCATAACCGTAATATTACAAATGATGTGGAAAAAGTCCTCATTAGCCGTAGTGCGTTGATGGATAGTTTTGGTATGATTATGGCTATGGATTCTCTTTCGCCAAGGGTAAAGATGAATTATTTTATGGCATGATCGGGGACAGTTGATGAAAACATCGATTATCTTTTGGCCGTAGTGCATGGATAATTCGTGGTCGTGATACTAAAAGAATGTCCTTGGCCTATAGTGTAGGGATGAATTGATGATGTGGATTAATTATTGAGCTGAGTCTTAGCAATGAAATATTAATTCATGGATGTGATAATAATGAATATCCTTGGCCGTAGTGCATGAATAATTCATGGATGTGATATTAACGAATATCCTTGGCCATAGTGCAGGGGTGATTCGATGATGTGGATTATTTATTAAGCTGAGTCTCAGCAATAAAATATTGATAATAAACTTTTAAATTCATAGAAGATAGTAAATATCATGCTCGCTGACGCTTCTAAAATCTGAGGTTGTATGTCTTTGGCCGTAGTGCAAAGATGAATTTTAATGAATATCTTTGGTAGTAGTGCAAAGATGAATTTATTAGTATGATTATGAGCGAGGCGTGATTTGGTATAACCATAATTTTTATGTTTCAGGTGAAGATAGGTGATAAAAATTATCTTCGTCCTGGGTGCGAAAAGGAATCCGGAATCACAATTATGATTATGAGTTATTCATATGATTGTGGACATGAATTGTTGATTGATGTTCTGAGGATAAAACATTATTGGTGGACTTTTAACATGGAGAAGATAATAGACACGATGGTCTATTTGACTCTTTAATGGATTGTTCGTTACATTGCAACTATGGTTGAAAAGTTTTATCATCTACCATATGTTCTAAATCTCTGATTTATTATTGACGAAAGCTATTGATAATTTAATTATCTTTACTTATGATATTCTTTACTGGGCTAGTTGTGCTCACTCTTTTGCTTCACAATTCCTTTCAGATAATAAGAGTGTATTTGGGTCGAAATGGGGTAAGGGGAATAGAATCGGTGATGGTATATAATTGTTGAGGTTCTCCCTAAATAGTATGAAAATAATTTTATTGAGAACTTTATATAAGTGTGTCGTATCAGATACGTCTATTTGATATTTAATTTTGGTGAACCGCAATATAGGGTGAGGCAAACCCAACTTTGGAAGGGTGTTTTGTCACTATCATACAAGATGTCTAATGACATACAACCTCGTGTTATCATAAAGATGGGTTATGCACATCCACTTGCTGAGTATATCTACGAGCACTACCTATATGATCTTGGAGTTTATTTAAAATATAATTTTCACTTGGAGACAGTGGAGAGAAGACTCTCCATTTAAAGGAACATGATAGTAATCTTCTCATTTTTCTTTGGGGTCTATTGGGTCAACCAAGGATAATTCTCTGGACATATGATATCTATCATAACTTAGATTCATGGCCTCCTATGTACGAAGGTTTCCTTGAGCACTTTCCAAAGATTTTAATTTCTAAAACAGTTTTTGACTGTACCTTTATGTAACGTACCATTGTATGGTTGTGGTCGAGGCACCATGAGAGTTACATACATTTGTATTAAAACTCACAGTATACATGTCGTCGTATTTTGCACGACAGTTGTATAATTGAAGTTGTAAATGATTTTTATAGTGTATTTTCTGGCGACTCAAGATGGGTGATGTATACCTGTTTTGGGGGCGTCATAATTATTATTTGAAATATTAACGATGTCTAGAAGTTCTGCCAATGTGAGGTTTGGTCACCTAATTACGCGCCAATATGGAGAAATCCTTATTGGAAAGCCCCCTCTTTCCTGAGAACGACCTGGTCGATTATTAGTGTGAATTATAATAATGATGATGAAGTTTTGTTTAATTAGTATTATTAATGTAATAAAACAGAAAAGCTTTTTTATATAAAACAGAATATTTTTATAAAGTTATTCGTTTTATTAGACTATAAATAGAATATATTATATTCTATTATGCATAGTGTTTTGCATAGTAAAATCTTTTTATATAAAACATAATACTTTTATAAAGTTATTCGTTTTATTAGATTATAAATAGAATATATTATATTTTATTTAAAAGAGTTTGTTTTATTAGAATGTTTTATTAGAATATTTTATAGTAAACCAATATGGACCGTCCGTTTAAAAGTAAATCAATCTGGACCGTTCAGGAATTAGTTACTATTCAGTCCATTCTCCTATAAATAGAAGTTCATTCCTTCATTATTTCTTACTTAATTCACTTTGAAACTCTAAAAGAGAAGTTTATATAGAGAAAGAAGAAGAGTATTACGCTACTTCACTACTCCTATATCCGGTTGTTCTAAGGTAAAGGGTATTATTTCTTTTCAGTATTCATGAAGAGAACTTCATTATTCCATTCTTTATTATTTCATTGGAATAACTCAGATACTGTGAAGCTACCCTATACTTGGTGAAATTCTTACGTTATTCCATTCTTTATTATTCATTTGGAACATCGTCATGCGTGCGTTTACGCATTGATTCGTTCCTTTATTTATTATTCATTGGAACATCTTGTCGATGCAATTTAATTTCACCGACTGGGTTCCGTTATTTATTATTCTGTTGGAATATCATGTCTGTAAGTTTACCGCATGACTCTGGTTTCGTTATTTATTATTCATTGGAATAACTCTGCATGTGGTCTATCGCATGCCTGGTGATTTCTTTTGTTATTCCATTCTTTATTATACTCAGTTGGTTAAAGTTTTGACTTTTATACTCCATGAAATTAGTGGAATATCCTAATATTTGCGCTTCATCCATTATCTTTTCATGGAAATATTCTTCTGAACATTCTTAAATTTTACTCTACAAAGAAGTATCATGTTGACAATTTGGACGTTATTAGTTCCTGGATAAATTAATTCTTGAACTTGTTTTATTGAATTCTTATATCATTGTCATCATCCTCATGTTTATATTATGTTGAAAGTCATCTATATTGGCTGTAGTGCATAGATGGACTTGGTATGATTATTAACTGAGGATTAATCGATATAATCATTAAAGTAATGTTACAAATGATGTGGTAAAAGTCCTCGTTGGCCGTAGTGCATTGATGGACGATTGTTGGCATGATCATGACCATTGATAAATACACGAATATCCTTGGCCCGTAGTGCATGGATAATTTGTGGTTGTGATACTAATGAATATCCTGGCCGTAGTAGTGCATGGATGATGTGGATTATTTATTGTTGAGCCTCGGCGATAAAAGTGATGAAAAACCTTTTAAATCATAAAAGATAGTAGATTTTATTCTCTTGACTCTTTTAATGGATTGTTTGTTCACCGCAGTTAAACTTGATGTTTGTTATATTGTATCGATTTAACCTTTGTTGAAGACTAACGATAATTTATTCGTATTATCTTAGTCATAATATTTTTTCTCGGGCTAGTTGAGCTCACCCTTTTATTTTCATTGTTTCTTGAGGAAATGAGAATGTAGCGAGGAACTAGTCGGGAATGAAGGGGAATGAAGTGACCGGTCAAACGATAAGATTAGTAGTCCTCACTATTCTATGAAATAGTGTGTTAATAAATGTATTGAGAACTTATTTTGAGTTTTAATCATCATCTAGAAGATAATATTTGTATTAAAACTACAAATTTCATGTTGTATATTTAAGATTGTATTTGTTTTCTGTACCATGTATTTAACGACTCAGAATAAGTGATGTATACCTATTTTGGGGGCGTCACATACCTCTTCTGAAAATTTTCTGGTTCCACCACTATATATATACATATATATATATATATATATATAGTTAAATCTGATTTTTTTTATGAATATTTGATGAGGTAGTGGTTAGTATGAAGTTAACTTTGGTCAATTGACCGATACAGTGTCGACACGCAGACAAAAGGTGATCTCTCTTTCTGCGTATTAACACTGTATTAATCAATTGACCAGCATATTATCAAATTAACTTCATTATAACCGGATCCATTTGATGATGACCAAACAGATTTATATATGTTAAGGTGAAAGTATATCAGTAAATGATGTTATAACTGCATGTTGACGCATGAAAGGGAACTAGGTTAATTTAAATATCATTTTACTTCTAAAGTAGTTAATACTTTTTTTTTTTATGGGTAATTTCAATGACACAACGTAATATGATTAGATTGTAACGTTAGAGACGTAATATAAAAGATTAAACTCTTGAATCTTCAAAGAAGATAATAAACAAAAATAATAATCTCAATTAATGAATAAATATAATTATTCACAAGTCTTAATAGGCATATTTAGAGTTCTAAACTACTTCCAAATAAGGAAAATTAAAATAACCAAAATTTAAAAAATTATCTAAATTTGATCAAATTTTGATTGACAATAAGACTACTTTAAATTGGGTTTTTAGGCTTAAAACGGTATGCATCATGATTATGAATCTAATGAGACTCGTTGCTAATTTTGATTTGATATAATATAAGTCTTATAATAAAAAAATCATACTATTTTTAAAATATACCGATCTAAAAATTCAGACCCCAACGCCAACGCTTAATTGAATTACTCTTCCATAACATCATTCACGATAATAAAATGGTGTTGGTGAAGAAAAGACAAAGAGATACTCTCTCCTAATTTCAAAGTTTTTCAGAACTACTTCAATCATATCGTTTTCCTTATAATCATATATGGTGTAAACTAATAGAGTTGTTTAGATTTAATTTAAAAAATTTATAAGTATGAAATAAGATTTTGATTGAGACTCGTTTAGTTATTGAATCGAACACAATTTCGAATTGAACATGAACAATTTTAAATTTTAAAACGAATATAATCCGAATATTAATAAAAAATAATTATAATTTAAAAAAATTGGAGTAATTTACCGAACTCTAAAATTTACTCATATTTTTGAATTATTTACATTATAATTTAACTCAAACTTTTAATTGAGCAAGTACAAACCGCAAAGGTCTAGTTGATTTTACTCCCTTATAAACACGTGTGGAGAAAATTACAAATTGAACATGTATTTCTTTCACATCATTTAACATCGCTTTCAATTCTTCACCCAAAAACTGAATATTGTAGTATGAAGTTTGACAGACTTACCCAAAATCTAATCACAGTGACTCAACTCATCTCATCCAAATCTGAACACCTCCCTCCCTCATTCCCTCCTTCCCTTTCGATGTTTAGTCGGCAAAGAGATTGGGTGTAAATCAATCAATCATAATTTCTCTCCTGGTGCGTATCTTTAACTTTCTTGCTTCTTTTGATTTTCATTTTACTTGTCTTTAATGGGGGATTATTGGTTCTGCATAGTAAATTAATTACTTGTTTCTTCAGTAATGTGCTTCTTTCTCACTACTCTATTGATGAGCAACAAGTTAACGAGTCGTGCAATTGCTAATTGGTGTAATCTTGTTAAGTCAATTAATTGCTGTTATGTTGATATAGTCTCCTCTTTGACTTTCTTAATCCTCTTATTTTGTTAATCCCATTCCCTCGTGTGATCATACACTAATCATGTTTCATTCATGTTACTCAATATTTGAAAGTTTAATTATGTTACCCATTTCTTGGATTAAATTGTCTTGGAATGTTTCATGTTTAAGAGTACTTACCCAAAATAAAAAGGTACAATTTATGAGCTCATTAATTTTTGTTCAATCAAGGTTTTCCGTATTTATATCCTTTTTTTGTGATTTGATTTCCAAGTTTTTCTTTTTCTTGAATAATTTTATATAACTCAGTTTGGTTATCATTTTTTGGCTGCATCAACAGTAAAAACTGTCACTGAAGTTGGACTGGAGTGTTTTATGGTAACATCATATCAATTTTTCTCTCTGAGGCATCCTGGGGGAAAGAAAATGGCAAGAACTTGTGTATATATTGTAAGGATTCTGGTTATTTGTTGTTGGGCTGCCATTGCACAAGCAGAGGACATGAAATATAAAGATCCTAACCAGCCAATTAGTGTTCGAATTAAGGACTTGTTGAACCGGATGACCTTGGAGGAAAAAATAGGCCAAATGACGCAGGTTGACCGAAGTGTGGCATCCACTGAGGTCATGAAGAATTTTTTTATTGGTAACCTCCATTACCATCATCCATATTTATGCCGTTTATAGGTAATATTTTGAATGAATACATGAATGTATTTCTGGTCTTGGCAGGAAGCGTGATAAGTGAAGGAGGGAGTGTTCCGGCTAAACAGGCATCTCCGGAGTCCTGGGTCAACATGGTGAATGAAATTCAAAAGGGATCATTATCAACGCGTCTTGGGATACCCATGATTTATGGGATTGATGCTGTTCATGGTCACAACAACGTTTATGGTGCAACAATCTTCCCTCACAATATTGGTTTAGGAGCTACCAGGCAAGTGGATGGGTCCTAATCCTCAAAACACTTGGTAATATTTAATATGAACAATTAAACAAATGTTTGTCTTAGAACTGACCATCTACATGCCACTAGATTTGACTCAATTTGCTCAATGAAAATAATGTTGTTTTAGTACACGTTTTAGCAAAACCTTATCAAGTGACTAGAAAGTCCACATCTGAACCCAAATGCTTATGCTTTAATGGAGAACACAACTATTTCAAATTTGAATGAACATTCGATGATTTTCCATCTTTTACAAGCAATTTCTCACCTTCCTCCTCCACGAGCTTTCTAACTCTAAGGTTTATTTCTACTAGAAAGAAGAATTGGAGAAATTTGTAGAACCTGATGAAATAACCTGAAATCTAATGAAATCTTTTCACAATGAACAGGGACCCTTCACTAGCTAAGAAGATTGCAGCTGCCACTGCTCTTGAAGTCAGAGCCACAGGAATTCCTTATACTTTTGCACCTTGTATTGCGGTAATTAATTCACAAAAGAAACATACTGCAGAACTCAGAAAACTGTTGTGAGTTTTAATATTTTTTCCTTATGGTGTTAACTGTATGACAGGTTTGTAGAGATCCAAGATGGGGTCGCTGTTATGAAAGCTTTAGTGAAGATCCCCACATAGTTCGAGCAATGACTGAGGTCATACCAGGATTACAGGGAAACGCTCCTAATTCTGAAAAGGGTGTTCCCTTTGTTTCTGGAAAGTAAGGACCTTTAGCCTCATTGCTTGTTAAAAAACCCTATATGTGATGACTTACACCTTCGTCAGTAAATGCCATTCCTGTTCTTCAATCTGTTAAATAGTTAAAGTCTGAAGTGTATATGTCGGTGTATGTTTATTGTGACTCATATATTGGAATAGTATTAAGAAGAAATTGTCTTGTTAGCCAGTATTTAACAAGAAAGAAAGAAACATCACTATATATTAGAATGTGTGGGTAGGTAAGAGTCTTGTAATTAATGTTTCTTTTGATCTATTGGATCTACCATTACCTATGAATCTCCTCAATTATATTACTTATTTTTGCCTAGGGATAAAGTTGCGGCATGTGCCAAGCACTATGTGGGCGATGGTGGAACCACCGAAGGCATTAATGAGGACAATACTCTGATAAGCTGGGACGAATTGCTCAGCATCCATATGCCGGCCTACAATGATTCAATTATCAAGGGTGTGTCAACTGTAATGGTCTCATTTTCGAGTTGGAATGGAGTAAAGATGCATGCTAATCGTGATCTTATTACCGGCTATCTTAAAAGCACTCTAAACTTCAAAGTAAATCCAGTTGTGCAATAAGATTCAGCTTGGTTTTTTGTGTCCTTTTCATACTTAAATTTAGCATTGAATCTAATATCAAGTTTTTAATCTTTGGTGATTGAACTACTCCAGGGATTTGTCATTTCAGATGATAAAGGTCTTGACAAGATGACTTCTCCACCTCATGCAAATTACACATATTCCATTGAGACAGCAATTAACGCTGGAATTGACATTGTCAGTTTTTCCTTTTTAAATATTAAGAATTCGCTAAAGCAATCAATTTACAAAAGAAAATTTATAGTATAAATTTGAAGCTTTGAAATATCTAATTTAGGTCATCTCTAACTTGAATGTTCATCTAGTTTTCATGGGCACATTGCAGGTCATGGTACCATTTAATTATACAGAATTCATTGGTGGTCTATCCTTCCTGGTGAAGAATAAATTTATTCCCATGAGCCGCATTAATGATGCAGTGAAGAGAATTTTACGGGTAAAGTTTGTGGTGGGTCTATTTGAGACCCCCTTGGCTGATTTTAGCATGACCAAGTACTTGGGAAGTAAGGTCAGTCTTGTAGTTGCTGAATTGTAGTACTTTCAGACCATCTTTTCACCACAGATGGTAAGACATTTTCCTCTGCTTATGAAACTGTGTATTGTACAGGAGCATAGAGAGCTTGCAAGGGAAGCTGTAAGAAAATCTCTTGTGCTGCTGAAGAATGGAAAATCTGCAAACGAGCCTTTGCTTCCCCTTCCTAGAAAGGCACTAAAAATACTTGTAGCAGGAAGTCATGCCGACAATATTGGATATCAGTGTGGTGGGTGGACAATAGAATGGCAGGGACTTGGTGGCAATATCACAATCGGTAAATTTACTACCATCCCCTCTTGTCTGTATGCTTTTGGTTCTTCTACATTGTTTTCACACACACACACACACACACACACACACACCTTGATAACTCTTAAACATGACAATGATATTATGAAGTAGAACACGTACTATTTTATTTTCTTGTTTTGTTTTTGTGTGACTCTGCTACAACAAAAATCCTATGCATTGCTAGTTGCTATTGTGATGGTCGTGTTGTATTTTCTGTCGATGGAGATAGCTAAACAACCCCTTTTCATGTACAGGTACCACAATCCTCAATGCCGTAAAAAGAACAGTTGATGCAGAGACTGAAGTTGTGTATCAAGAGAATCCTCACAGTGGCTTTGTCCAGTCCAACGAATTCTCTTATGCCATTGTAGTAGTCGGGGAGCACCCATATGCAGAGACAGATGGAGACAGCCTGAAGCTAACAATTCCGGATCCTGGCCCAAGCGTTATCAGGAATGTTTGTGGCGCTTTGAAATGTGTTGTCGTCCTTGTAACTGGTCGTCCTGTTGTGGTTGAACCATATCTGTCTAATATGGATGCTCTAGTAGCTGCTTGGCTTCCCGGTTCAGAAGGACAAGGCGTTGCAGATGTTTTGTTTGGCGACTATGAATTCACAGGCAAGCTTCCACATACTTGGTTTAAAACTGTTAATCAGCTGCCAATGAATGTAGGGGATCAAAATTATGATCCACTATTCCCATTTGGATTTGGCCTCAAAGCGGAACCATCCAGGCCAAAATTCATGAAAGAGAGACGAGTGACAGTAGCAGAAGACTTCAACTGGATAATAGATTTATAAGTAAATAACAATGGCATAGAAAAGTGAAAGCTTTTGGCAGCAGTCTTCTTCTCTACATGAATAATTCTTTTTTCTTTTTTTTTTTTGCAAATTGAAGTATTATTTCACAGAAGGATGTTATGATACATTATTAATATGTAACTTCTTATTCTTTCCCTTGTATTGTAAAGAGTAGAATTCTTACATCACAAATACACACTGCATGCATGGTTGCTACATATGAATTTTACTATTAATAATAGTAATTATAATTATAATAATATGATCAGTACAATAAATTAATTTATTAATACAGAAAGAATGATAGTGATGCAATACTTGTAACCCTTCTGGGAATAAATATATCTCTAGGTACGTTTTTTTTAATTAGTAAAAATAACTAGGATTATTATTATAGAATAGTTGTTAATTAATTTGAAAGCCTATAACGGAAACAAGTACTAGTATTAAAGTTTGTTTGACTAGTATTTAAAGAATGGAAGACTAATTTAAATTAGCTGGGGTATTAAAGAATATTAATTTGAAAATTAGAAACGATAGCAAGTAGTATCCGATATGAAAGCAAATTGTCATTACTATATATTTAATAATAATTTAAACACAACGTCAACGTGGGATGTACTCATAATACGTGCGTGCGTTGATTAAGGATGGATTTATTTTAGGAACGTACGAATAAATATTATTATTATTTTTTTTTAATATAAGTCGTTTTAGAATTGTGTACAAATATTAAAAAAATGATCGTAAAACATTAAATATAATATTAATTGTCTATATTACACTTGCATCGGAAGAAGAGAGTGTTATTTATTGAACACAAAATAGTGAGAGGATGAAAATTATATTTAATACTTGAATAATATTAAAAAATAAATAATTAATATTTTATTAAAATTCTCAAACGACTTAATATTAAAAAATAAAAATATTTCTCTAAAAACTTGTATAAAAAAACGGAGGGGGGTAGTACATATGTTTGGATGATCTTAAAAAGTACTCCGTATAGAGAGGCTTTTGCCTTGGTGGTGAGTTTGAAATCTTAATACATATATATATATATATATATATATATATATATATGAATGATCAAGATCAGTGTAATATTTTTCAAAGAGACGTGTAAGCAATTTGTCTACACTGGCCATGGATTGGATCCGCCCATGATAGCTCATAAACCACAACTTTCAGCAGGTTTTTTCACACCTTCATCAAAATATTAAATATTATTTTTCGTAATTTTTAATTTAAATATTCGGGTGCCCGAATAATATAATTTTTAAAATCAAAACTAAATATTAAAAAATTACAATCTAATACAACAATTCGATTTTATCCTATTTTTTGCTCAATCTTACTTTTCCTTGTAACATGCACATGACATCCCTTCGAGGAGGGATAACAACGATTATAATAGTTAAAATAAATTGATTTTATTATGGAAATTAATATTTTTATATAAAAAATAGATATTTTTATCTAATATCTCTCACATGAATAGTGAGTAAATTTCATCTCCGTGTGAAAGAGACTCAGTGTAAAAATATTATTTTTAATGTGAAAATATCAATTTTCTTTTATTATTTATTCCATTCTATGTAAGAGTCGTTTAAAAAACCTTGTTAGTTAAAAAAAAATAGAGTCTAATTTTTTTTAATAATAATATAAAATAACACAATATTCTCATATTTATAATCATAATCACAAGTTTGGTATCGTCACGCAGCAAAACTAAAAAATAAATATATAACAAAAATGTATTATTGAAATTTATATAAGAATTTTGTTTATAGAACATATACTATTATTTTTGAATTTTAAAATCTTATAAATTAATTTCAAAAGGCCATTAAGTTTTGTTTTTTCCTTCTTTCTGTAAGGAGGAGAGGGTTAAACTATAATTTAATGCTTAAAGAATTTATACTTTTTTTAAAAAATATAATGTTTAAATACGATCTTTTCGTAGCAATGAAAATAGAAAAAAAAGGAACAAACCTGGTGTTATAAATACCACACCTTTCTACCTAGGGGTGTAAACGAGTCAAATTTCAGCGAACACCTTCATGCTTAGATTCTACCGACAAGAAAAAATTGAGTTCAATTCAATTCCGGATTCGATAAAGGATTTATATTTTTTACTGTGATTCGACTCGAGATCATTATTTCGGATCTACTCTATCAGAATACCGACTCGTTTACAAAACGAGTTACTCATGAGCCTTCAAATCGAGTTTCGAATATGAACCATTTCACTTAAAACTGAACCACTACATACTAAATTGGCTATTTAACTAATATTTTTATATAAAAAAATTTCATTTTTATTTATGTATTGAAATTATAAAAAATATAATATAAATTGACATTCAATTAATTGATTTATTCAAGTACAAGTTTACACAATTTTATACTATACTTTATAAATTATAAAGATTGATACAAATATCACATATTTAGCTTACTAACATGGATCAGACCAATATTCGAATATGATCCATCGAACAAGTATCGAGTATGGTTCGAGAAAAAATGAAATATTCATTAAATAGAAAACGAGTATGGATCAGATTCGACTTGGATCGTCAATTCGAACTTTGGATTATATTTTTGAGCCAAGTACCGAACTACTTGCTCGGTTTACAACCCTATTTCCACCACCCCTTCCAAACACACACAAAAAAAACACTATCCATTGAGTGTGTGTGAGCGTTAATGGTTATCGTCACTTTAATGGTCAATCAACCCCTCAAAAAAAAAATTTGTTTTATAATGTAAGGTAAATTTTAAAAATTTTAAATAATATATATAAATTGACCCCACTAAAATTTTATAAATTTTCTATTATACGGTGTCAAATTGAAAATTTATAACTTTGTCAATCAAATTTTAATCATATATGACTCATATCTTTTAATATATATATATATATATATATATATATATATATATATATATATATATATATTATTGTTAGGTTTGTAATATTCATAACGCAATCAAATTGCATAAAATTAAGCTAAGCGTGGAAAAATCGAGTTTAAAATAATTTACAAACCATATACCCGGATCATCCTTTATGCATAATTATTAATTAAACGAAAAGATAAAGAATAAAATCATACCTCAAGATCGAAGCTTCCTCGTGTACAAGTTCACCTCCAATCCTTTCGCTCAACTTGAATCCACGGGTTTGGTTCTTTCCTTTGATCAACGTTAGCCACCCAAATGTTTGGCCTCAGAGGTGATCCACCGAGAAGAAGAAAATTCAAGAAGAAGGATGGTTGGCTAAACTCTAGTTTTCTATCTCTATAAAAAAGGTGTACTCTCCCAACAATTGGAATTATATGTCGTATGTTGAAAAAAATCAACAACCCCTACCACCCATAATAAGACTCCTCTTATTTATAGATGTGGGCAACCCACCTTAACAATTAAGGAATTGAGTTTTAATTAATTAATTCTTTTAATTAATTAAGCTCCCTAATCTTATTATTAGGATAATTAATTAAACTCCTTTAACTAATTTTTCTTCCTAATCCAATTAGGAATAAATGAGAGTACTTATATTAAATTAATTCCTAAACTCTTTTAGAAATTAAAATAATAATAATTGTAATAATATTAATAAGACTCTCTCTTATTAATTTATATTTAATATTTCTAAAATATTAAATAATAAATATTAAGCTATTTAATTTATTCTATCACCATAGATTAAATTAAATATACTTAACATATTATTACGATTATGCCATTAACTTCTTAAATAATTATTCTTCCTTTTATGGTGTGACCCTTTAGGTTCTCCATATTAAACCGGTTGTGAATAAATCAATTAGAATAATTCTAATCTTATTTAAATAAATAAATTAAACAATTAATTTATTTAAATAATATTTATTCTACAATAGGGATAAGCCTCCCCAACATCAACAACTTTCCAGATAATATAGATTTCAACATTAATCATAAAAGAACCTTTGAGTAAATAGTTCAAAAGACAATTCAATCCTTCCACCATACAATGTCCCAATTAAATATAAGGCATGGAATTCATGTCAAGTCTTATTTTATTTAATTATATGTATTTTCGACTCTTAAATGCACAACTCAAATAATGCAAATTAGAAACTCCTTTCTAATTTCATTCTGCGCTGCCAAGGACTCTTTGGGTTGTCATTTATCGAATCATAGGACATTTTCTTCTTTTATTAGAAGTGGTAGATTCTTTATTGATCATACATTATCTCCATGTATAACTTATTATACCCAAGCATACCCTTTGATATACCCTAAGGGTCTTAAGGAATAAGTCAAAGTATAACTCATCATACACAAGATATATGATGATCTCAAGTCCAAGGATTACTCAGACTACTATCACTACAGAATTCCTATTGACAGCAAATAAAACTCCATTAGGTATTCCTTAGCTTGAGCCACGTTCGGTGAACTTATTCTCTAATAAGCACCTACATACTTGCTTTAGTGTCTCCACACAAATGATCATGAGATCAATCATCCTCATCCAACGAGAAAGCATCGTATGTACCAATCTATCCGGATTCACTAATCCCCAATTTAGTAATCCAATGATTGGAAACTATTTTAGTTTTAAGCTTTCTAAGAATTTAGATCTCATTAGAATGATCATCATCATTATTCTAAAAGCATTGCTTAAAACTATGAGTTTATCACATATTATAAAACAAAGATCATGTAGATAATTTAAAAGCCTTTAATAAATTAATACTTTTTATTAATAAATGAATAAGATTGTTACAAAGTATATGCTTTATCATCAAACATGATTTGGCTCATTGTGCATACTACTTTCAATCTCCCACTTGCACTAAAGCCAATCGCCATGGTATCTTATACTCTTCTTCTCTAAGTGACGATTATCCTCATTGGATAAGCTTTAGTTAATAGATATGTAATGTTGTTCTTGAGAGTCCACTATCTCTATAGTGATTTCCCATCTTCAATGATTCTAATAATCAAATGAAAGTGCCACAACACATGTTTAGATCCAAGATGAGACTTAGGAACTATTCCTAGTTACGTAATGAACTTTTAATCCAAACAATCAACTTGCAGCCTTCATTTATAGCTATATACTTTGTCTTTATCACTAAACCAAAGAACTCTTTCTTTGTTTGAAACCTTTCAATTCACTACACCATTGCTCAAGATAACGCTTTACCTTAAAGTGAATTTTTACGTCGTCTTGTCCATTCGAAAAACTTGAGTGCGTTAAGCCCTCTAGTTTTAATTTAGACCCACCATGAATATGATCACATCCTTAGTGCTTGGGTTAAGCACTTTAAGATATTTTCACCGACTCACAGTGAACTTCTCCGTAATATGACCGATCAACATCGTGTCTCGTATATTTCATTGCATACATGATAGTCACTCATGCGACCTCTCTTTCGTGGAGTCGTGGGGACTATTAGAGAGATACACTCCATAGCTCATCGACATGAGACATCTCTTGGAGTTTGTCATGCTAAACGACTTTAACATCAAATGAATATACGCCTTGGGTTAAGTCGAGCATCCTTTTAAATCTATCTATATAGATTTGTATCCCCAATAATGATACTCTTCCCAAATCATTCATGGAGGATTGTTTAGACAACTTTATCTTTATCGATCATTGTAGCATTGGTATGTAATTCCTCATCCGTAGTATATCAACATATAATACTAGAAATTTCACGACGCTCCCACTGACCCTTTTGTACACACTAGTTTCATTCTTATTTTTGATAAAATCAAACTCTTTTGATTGCCTCATCAAAACGAATGTTCCATATTTGAGAAACTTGCTTCAATCCATTTCTCTGAGTGTCTACAACACTTACCTCATCGTATGTAACTGGATCATCATCTTCTATGATGTGTACCTCATCATCATTATCTATGATGAATCCATACCTCCCAGGTATCTTCGGTACTATTCCAGATTTACGATTCAGTTGTGGTATAATAGGTCTATCTACAGGTTCTTCTTATTTGACTTATAGTATTTTGTGGTTCTTGAACTCTTCAAGATCTATTATCCTCCCACTAGCCCCTTTTAATGATAAACACTTTTATCTTAGAAGGAAGCGTGTTTCACAACAAACACCTTTTTGCTAAGTAGGATTATAGAACATATACCCTAAACTTACTTTAGGATGTCCCACAAATCGACACTTGTCAAATTTTGTCCCAAGCTTATCCTTTGAAACCTTTTCACATAAGTTGGACAACCCCTTATCTTAACATACTTAAGATTAGGAATCCTCCCTGTCCATAACTTTTATGGAGTCTTGGGACCGGATTTTGAGGTTACCATTTTCGTAGATATGCAGCCATTTCTAGGACATTATCCCAAAAGGATATTGGAATGTCGGTAAAAACATTTTGGACCGCACCATGTCCAACAAGGTACGATTTTTCCTTTTAGATACATCAATCAATTATTACGTATCATGAGGTGTCCATTATGAGAAAAACCATTTGAGATGATCTAGAAACTTATTTCACAAGTATTTATTCCTTGATCTAATCAAAGAATCTTAATACATTGTCAATTTGTTTCACTTCTGAATTCTTTGAACCTTTCAAATAATTCATACTTGTATTTCAACAAATACATACATTCAACTCTTTGAATGATCATCTCATTTTCTTATACTAATTTGTTCAATATGCAAAATTATTTTCATGTAAGTCAAGTATACAAAATTTATTAAGTAATATTCCTAGGTTCTATACAAAACATTATTATTATAAATAGAACAACAATTGTTCTTTATTATAATACCAAAGATTTCATTGTCCAACAATAAAATGGAAATAATGTTTCTAACAAGAATTGGAATACAATAACAACTTATGACTTAATAGATTTGCTCGTAAGCGATCTTAAACTATAAGTTTCTATAGCTAATGCAAAGAACCTTTGCTTCATTTTCCGCATATAGGATTACTTATATTTGTTTAACTTTCTACTTCGCTTGGTCCCTTCATAAATCTATATTTATGATAACCAAAGTCGGTATCCAATACCCAAGTAGAACCTTGACTTAAAGAAAAATTTATTTCAATCATGAACAAAAATCGTATTATAGCAGAAACTTCACTAAGCTTCTTTGGTTAGCTCTCTCGCAAGATGCTTCGCAGATTTCTTTCCAAAGTGTCAAAGCTTATTGCGGTGGAAGCAAACTCCTTTGCTATCCATATCGCTTTTGTTCTTATTATCCTTTGTTTTTGCCTTTCTATTTACCTTCTTAGAATCGTTCTTCTTTTCAGAAGATCCTTTGGCCCCTACCAGTAAGACATGGTCTTTCTTGGTTGGAAAGTGACTCTCAACATTTTTCAACATGTTAAGCAAATCAGCAAAGCTGATATCTAGCTTGTTCATATGAAAAATTCACAACAATTGTGAAAGGAGTCCGGAGTGAGTGCAAGATCAAATCTTGGCTCAACTATCCATCCATGACAAAACTTGTTGTTCTAATTGATCAATCAAATTGATTATGTTAAGAACTTTTTATGCATTTATAGTGCCATTGGCCATTCTAGATCGGAAGAGCTCCTTAGATATCTCGATATCTATCGGCCCTACTTTCCTCACCATCAACTACTTGATGTGCGGGAATATAGTAGGAGCATCCATAGTTTCATGCTGATGCTGAAGCTCGTTACTCATGGATACGAGCATGATGCATCGAGCTAACTGTGCATCATCTTGCCACTTTCTAAAAGTAGCAATCTCTTCCTCGAGGCATTATTCGCAACCATTGCAGGGATAGGCGTATTAAGGACATAAGATAACTTTTCAGCCATGAGAACTATTCTCAAATTCCTTAACCAATCCGTTTAATTCGGTCTGGTTAATTTAGCATTTAATATACTTCGCAGTGATAGTAATTTTTAGACATTGTAAAATTCTGTAAATGAATTTGTAATTAACAACATTTTAACATACATTCTTTTATTAATTACCAAAATAAATTAGGTCTTGTTTTAAATTGGTATCTCCCACTATTTTCTTCAAACTATATTACCCTCACTTATATAGTTCGGCAAAATCTAATTAAAGATTTGCTAGTGAGAATAAGGATCCCATTTCAAATGTATATAGCCTTGTGGTGACACAACAAACTATATATAAATAAATAGGTAGACAACTTTTGTCAATTACATCAACTATGCAACTCCTCAGATTTTGCCTCTTAGATTATTTTGATTGATGGTGGCACATCCGAATCAAAATTATCCAAGTTAAGTCCCACCTAGCACTCCATATATTCAAAAAAGAAAATATCATCCTTGTGGTGACACAACAAAATAATATTGTTCAATTTTCTTTATAAGCATCAAATGTGATAAATTAACATCTTAAATACTTAATACTTGCCTTGTGGTGACACAACAAACTCATATTAAATATTTAATACTCTATTAATTTTATCATGCTGTAAGGCTGACGCTCGATATTCCAAATATCTTTGAACGCTTAGGACTTAATATAAAAATTGAGGGTTTGTTATTAATTTGTCTCATCTTGTTTAGCAAGGTATTTATATATATATATAAAATACGCGTTATATTAATTAACACGCGAAGCATGTTTGCATAATATATAATATATATAGTATAAGCATGCACATATAGAATACTATATTCTACCGGATTGATTATGGACTTTTATTCTAGTTTGGTTCACTAGAGCCACCAAGTGAACCAAAAGGTCAAACCTAGAAGTGCAAGAATTAATATTTAAATATAACTATTACATTTAAACCGGGGCTCCATTACAAATCGGGTCTTCAAGCATTTCCTCGCTCCTTGATTTCTAATTTTTCAAAATTAATTCTAACTATTCCTATTACAAAACTATTTAAAATAAATAGAAACCTTGATCAAGTAAATCGAGGGAAATACATAGGAGGAGATAGAATTTACATTAAGAAAAATTAGAGAAGGCGAGGTAATCTGTGAGACCCCATTTAATAAAATCCATACATTCATGCATCCAACTAAAATAAAATCCAATCACATTGGTCAATAATTCATAATCAATCCCATTTATTATCATATACATCACCATATGCATCAATAAATAACATTCATCTTATGAATAATAAATATTTAATATATATATTGATATCATTTAATGGGCAAATTTAGTTAGTATAAAATCTAATTTTGAATCAAAATAAACTCCTTTATTTTAATCCAAATTTAAATCAAAATAAAACTATTTTATTTTAATTTATCCAATTTTGAATAAAATAAACTATTTTATTTTAATCAAAATTTTAATCAAAATAAACTCCTTTATTTTAATTAATTATGGAATCCAATTCCATATAATAAAAAAAATCTCTAATTAAAATAAACTCTTTTATTTTAATTAATTATGGAATCCAATTCCATGTAAAAAAAAAATATTAAAGGAAACACGGATTATATTTCCTATTCACAAATAAACTCTTTTATTTTGAATAATATGAATCCTATTTCATATCTAAATAAACTTCTTTATTTAAGGAAGCATGGATTCTCTTTCCTATTCACAAATAAACTCTTTTATTTTAGGAAAAATAAAATCCAATTTCAACTCAATTAGTTATCATGAAATCCAATTCCAACTCTAATTAGTTAGCATGAAATTCTAATTTTAAAATTAAAATAAACCTATTATTTTAAAATTAAAATAAACTTTTATTTTAAAATTAAAATAAACCTTTTATTTTAATTATAAAATTATTTTGAGAGAATATATATATATATATATATAACTATTATATATATATATATAATTACCGTATATATATATTGAATATATATATATGGTAACATGGCCCTCGATTTCCGTGCGTAACTTTGAAAAAAAAAATCAGATTCCAATATATAGCTCCTGCACGGAACCGGAAGTTTATAAAAAAAAAATTGCAGGAAACTTTGTTATTGAATTCGTGAGTTCCTTGTTCCTGTTAACGAGTTGCCTTGAAAACCGTGCGCATGTATCCCAATTAAATAATAGGATTTCAAGAATCACGTGAGCATATAAAAAAAATAAAAATAAATAAATTTCGGCATTTTTTTTTTATTTATTAAATTTTATACAATAAAATTATGCCCAATTAAATTGTTCTAAACACATATCAATATATAAATTAAAACAATTAATAATTCGCATAAAGGTTTGACTCTGATGCCACTGTTAGGTTTGTAATATTCATAACGCAATCAAATTGCATAAAATTGAGCGGAAGCGTGGAAAAATCAGAGTTTAAAATAATTTACAAATCATATACCCGGATCATCCTTTATGCATAATTATTAATTAAACGAAAAGATAAAGAATAAAATCATACCCTTGAAGATCGAGCTTCCTCGTGTACAAGTTCACCTCCAAATCCTTTCGCGTTCAACTTGAATCCACCGGGTTTGGTTCTTTCCTTTGATCAACGTTAGCCACCCAAATGTTTGGCCTCTAGAGGTGATCCACCAAGGAAGAAGAAAATTCAAGAAGAAGGATGGTTGGCTAAACCCTAGTTTTCTATCTCTATAGAAGGAGTGTACTCTCCCAACAATTGGAATTATGTCGTATGTTGAAAAAGTCAACAACCCCTACCACCCATAATAAGACTCCTCTTATTTATAGATGTGGGCAACCCACCTTAACAATTAAGGAATTGGATTTTAATTAATTAATTCTTTTAATTAATTAAGCTCCCTAATCTTATTAGGGATAATTAATTAAACTCCTTTAACTAATTTTCCTTCCTAATCCAATTAGGAATAAATGAGAGTACTTATATTAAATTAATTCCTAAACTCTTTTAGAAATTAAAATAATAATAATTGTAATAATATTAATAAGACTCCTCTTATTAATTTATATTTAATATTTCTAAAATATTAAATAATAAATATTAAGCTATTTAATTTATTCTATTGTAAGACCCAGTTTTTATAAATAAAGATGAATTTTCTATAAATATTATTTTTGAATATTATGGAATAATTTGATATAATGTTATAGTTGTGGGTAATATTTATAAATTTTGCAAAGTATACAAGTGGTTATATTATATTCGATTGGTGGGGAATATTCGGTTTAGCGAGGGAATATTAAATACAATGCTTCAATCATTGGTGGACCCCACAGCGAATTATTGTCGGATTGAGAAAAAGACAAAAATATTTTATTGAAATAACGGCGGAAGTTTTCTGGTTGATCTTGTTGAACTACTTCGGTAGTAAAAATACGATGTCGATGTGGTTGCGTAGTAGTACTTGCGGTATTGATTATTGATCTTATGTGAGAAGTCACTTAGTTTGATTCCATTATTGTCGATTAATAATATGAATTATTATAGCGATAATGACGTTTTGTTTTATTGAAAGTATTATTAACGTAATAAAGCGAAACATCTTTTATATAAATAGAATACTTTATTAAAGTTATTTTATAAATAAAATATATTATATTTTATTACGCATAGTGTTTTGCGTAGTGTTTTGCGTAGTGTTTTGCGTAGTAGTGTTTGCATAGTAAAATGTTTTATATAAATAGAATATATTATATTTTATTTAAAAGATTTTTCTTTAAATATGGATAGTCAGATTAAAGTAAATCAATCTGAGATAGTTTATGGATTAATTCTTATGCATTCCATTTTCCTATAAATAGAAGCTCATTCCTTCATTATTTTCTTACGAATTCATTGAAACTCTAGAGAGAAAATTATAGAGAGAAGCTATAGAGAAAGTTATAGAAAGAAGAAGAGTATACAACGCTTACTTCATTACTTCTATATTAGGTTCTTTTACGGTAAGGGGTGTTATTCTTTCTTCTTGAGAGAGAACTTACATTATTCCATTCTTTATTATTACATTGGAATAACTTTGTAAAAGTGGCATACCTATACATAATGCTTGTATCTGTGGCATACCCTATACTTGGTGAAATCCTTATGTTATTCCATTGCTTATTTATTACATTGGAATAACTTTGTGTCTGTGTGATTTACCCTATACTTGGTGACATTCTTTTATTATTACATTTGGAACATCACATGCGTGTGTTTTACAGGACTGGTTCCGATTTTATTATTACATTGGAACATCACATGCGTGTGTTTTACAGGACTGGTTAAAATCTTTATCATTCTGTTGGAATATCTGTCTGTGTGTTTTACAGGATGCGGTTCCATCTTTATTATTACATTGGAACATCACAGCCGGGTGTGAATTTCACGACACTGGTTCCGATTATTATTATTACATTGGAATAACTTGCATCATCTGCAATCTGCGTGCGTGGTGATTTCTTTTGTTATTCCATTCTTTATTATACCCGGTTGGTTAAAACTTTGACTTTATACTCCATGAAATTAGTAGAATATCCTTGATATTTGCGTTTCATCCGATATCTTTTCACGAAAATATTCTTACGATCATTCTTGAATTTTACTCTCAAAGCGATATCGTGTTGACAATTTGGGCGTTAATAATTCTGGATAAAATAATTCTTGAACTTGTTTTATTGAATTCTTATATCATTGTCATCATCCTCGTATTTATATTTTTTTTAAAGTCATACGTGGCTTTGTAGAGCATGGATGGACTTGGTATGATTATGACCGAGGATTATTGGCGTAATCATGGCCGTAATGTTACAAATGATGTGATTAAAAATCCTCGATTGGTAGTAGTGCATTGATGGGCCGATTGTTGGCATGATCATGACCATTAATGAATACCTGACTATTCTTGCTTGGCGTAGTGCGAGGAATAATTGTGATCGTGATACTTAAGAATATCCTTGGTAGTAGTGCGGGGTGATTCGATGATGTGGATTATTTATTAAAGGTGAGTCTCTCATTTATAATGATGATGAAAAACCTTTTAAAATCATAAAAGATAGTAGATTTTATTTTCTACTTGACTCTTTTAATGGATTGCATATTCATTATGATTAAGCTGGTTGTCTATTGTATTTTATCGGTTTAACATTGTTGAAGACTATTGATAATTTATTTTGCATTATCTTAGTCATAATATTTCTTCTTGGGCTAGTTGAGCTCACCCTTTCTTTCTTTGTTCTCTTGTGAAATGAGAATATAAATTTGGGACGAGTGGGGAAAGCAGTGATGGTCACGAAGATAGCATTAGTAGTCCTCACTATACGTGAAATAGTGTGATAATAATTGTAATGAGGACTTTTTGTTTGAGTTTGTATAATATCTAGTAGAGCGATATTTGTATTTAAACTCACGTTTATGTATATATTGTACATACTGATTATGTTAATAAGTTGTATTTAAATTACATACCATGTAAGTGGCGACCCAAGATGGGTGATGTATACCTAATTTTGGGGGCGTCGCGATTTAATATCAAAGCTAAGGATATGATCCCTGGCTAAGATGTGAGAAAAGTATCTTAGGGGAGGCGGGGAATACCTTCCCATTAGTATGACCTACCTAAATTTTTGTCTTTATTTTATTGGTCGGTCGAGAATATAAAGATAATTGTTTAAATGTCAATTAATCTTTTGTTTTGTGGCGATGTCTGAAAATGACATCCGAGAATGTTGAGAATATGATGGAGCACTGAGCGATCGTTGATTCACCACATATCGATAATCGAGGATAATGTGCATCGAAGGCGACAATCCTCATGAAACAACAACTTGACCAAATGATGAATGATCAAATGTTGAGGCTTTATGCAATTTATGCAACAATGATGAGAAGCGACTCTGTCCAAAACGTAGGTGGAAACACGGAAAACTCTCGCGGGCGGTCACCATTAAACAATTCAAGGAGGCTGGGACCACCGGAGTTTAAGGGAGAGCAAAACCACTTCGGCGGAAGCATGGATAAATGATTACCAAGATATTTGATGTCTTGGGATGCTCGAGGAGCAAAAGGTTCCCTTCTTCACGCCTTTATGTTGCGTGGAGGCGGATTCTTGGTGGGAATCGGTAAAAGCGTACTCGACTTTCTTTGTCTTGAAGATATCTTGGGAGAAGTTCGGGAGGCATTCAACGACAAATACTTTCTGAAAGTATTCGCCACATGAAGGAGGTGGAGTTTATCAAGTTGGAACAAAACAATATGGCCAGTGTCGCATGATACGAGGCAAAATTTGCGGAGTTATCACGGTTTCGTCCCACTTGGTGGATAATGAAGAGAATGGCGCGAATGTTTTTAAGAGGTTTGAAGTCGGAATCGTCGACATCTTATTTCTCATAAAGCGTGTTTGTATTAGGATGTTGTAAATAGGGCTCGATTAGTGGGTAGCGATAACGAGTCATATTGACTAAAAAGAAGCGGCGGTGAAAGTTATAATACCGGTGAGAGTAGTCATCGAGCGGTGACAACAAGCGTGGAGGAATCAGCGGGCGGATATGGTAACCACCCGGTGGTGTCGGGGCCAAAAACAATAAGAATGGACATTTCAAGAAAGCGGAGATTAATGATGATGGAAAGGCGTCGGACCAAAGCACCGTTGTTAAGGAAGGAGAAAGACCACTATCGTATGCTTCAAATGCGGAGAAGAGGGACACATCGATCCGAAGCGTGCCATGCGTCAAAGCGTGTTATAATTGTGGAAAGAAGGTCACTTAGCTCGATTTTGTCGTTCTGAAGACAAATTCAACTAGGATGGAGGCACCAAAGTAGTCGAGAAAAGTCAAACCGAGTAGTCTGAGGAGGCGTTTGTTGTGACCTCCCGGAGAGCAAGGAACCCGAATGAGGTCATCACGGGTAAGCTTATCATAAACTCTAATGAAGTCTACACTTTATTTGATCTGGGTTCTACCCATTCTTTTATTTCTCTACTTGCGCTCATCGATTAAATTTGACTCAGGAGAAATTAGACTTTGACTTATCTCGTGGAAACTCCGTTGGGAGAAACCTTCATTACATCCACTATTTATAAGTCTTGTTTGGTTCAAATCGGTACCCTCACATTACTGTCGATCTTATTTCATTAAAAATACTTGCATTTGGCGTGATTCTAGGGATTGATTGGTTAACTACTTATCATGCAAAAATTGATTGTTTTCGTAAGGTTGTTAGCTTTCATATTCCTAATCAACCTATTATGCGAATTCAAACGACCAAACCATTAAAATCAATCACGGTCATCTCGAGCCATAAAGCTATTCGTTTATTGAAAAATGGATGTCAAGCTTTCTTAGCTCATATCTGATTTAAACAAAAAATCGTCGGTTTTGAGCGATATTTCTATTGTTAATAAATTTCTGACGTATTTCAGAAGAACTTCTGGCCTACCCCAGGCGTGAAATTGAATTTTGTATCGACCTTGAACACGGTACAAAACCTATTTCCAAAGCCCCATGTCGAATGGCTCTATTGAACTTCGAGGAGTTAAAGACCCAAGCTGCGAGGAATTGTTAGACATTGGCTTTATTCGACCTAGTACTTCTCCTTGGGGTGCTCACTTTTATTAGTGAAGAAGAAAGATGGGAGTATGCGACTTTGTATTGATTATCGGGAGTTGAATCATGTCACCATCAAAAATAGGTATCCATTGCCACGTATTGATGACTGTTTGACCCGATTGCAGAGAGCCAAATTCTTTTCAAAGATTGATCTTCGTTAGGATATCACCCGATTGAAGATTAGAACCGTGACATTCAAAAGGCGGCTTTCGGAGAACTCGATGCGGGCATTATGAATTCTAGTCGTGTCCTTTGGATTGACTAATGCTCCTAACGCCTTCATGGATATGATGAACCAAGTATTTGAGGAATATTTAGATCACTTTGTGGTCGTCTTTATTGATGACATCCTTATTTATTCAAAAGCCGTGAAGATCATGAAAGCAACACTTGAGGGCGACACTCAAAAGCCGTGAATATAAGCTTTATGCCGAGTTGAAGAAATCGAGTTACGGCTTGAAGAAGTAGCATTCCTTGGGCACGTGGTATCAAGTCGTGGAATATCTGTTGACCCGTGAAAGATTGAAGCTATTAAAAGTGGGAACAACCTAAATCGATGGCCCGAAGTCGTAGCTTTCTCGGTTTAATTTGGTTATTATCGGAGATTCGTGGAAGGATTTTCTCGAATCGCTACTCCATTGACTTCGGTGACTCGAAAAGATCTGAAAGTTCGGTTGGGCGAAGAATGTGAGAAGAGTTTTCAAGAACTTCGAAGAGACTTATTTATTTCATTACGACTATACGATGATACCATTTGGCTCGGAGGATTTGTCATCTCTGGTGATGCTTGAGCAAAAGGGTTGGGATGTGTTCTTATGCAACATGGAAAAGTTATATAGCCTATGCCTCGCATGACAACTCAAAGAATATGAGAGGAATTATCCTACTCGTGATGCGGGTTAGCATTTATTATCTTCTGCACTTAAAATTTGGAGGCATTACTTGTATGGGGAGAAAGTGGAGATCTTTACGGATCATAAAAGCCTCAAATATTTCTTCACTCAAAAGGAACTCAACATGCGACAACGGCGTTGGCTTGAAGCATTGAAAGATTATGATCATACCATCGATACCATCGGAAAAGCGAGCGTGGTAGGCGATGCATTGAGTAGAAGATCGTATGCAAATCTGAGTGCGTTATTGTCAACACAAAGGCCCATTTTGTGTGACTTGCAAAGGATGGAGATAGAGTTAAAGACTCTCGGGGACGCGTGTGATGATAGCGAATATCTGAGTAGAGCCGACTTTAATCGATAAAGTTAAAAGGCTGCTCAAGCTTCGGACACGGAGGCGATGCGTATGAAAAAGAAAGTGCAAGAGGTGCTATCTTAGGAAGCAAGAATCGATGAAGAAGGAATACTTGAGTCGACTCCGGACTTTGTGTTCTAACGACCACGATTTAAAGTATAATATCATGATGGGGCGCCTGACACACCATTTGCAATCCATCACAGGAGTACCAAAATGTATCATGATATTAAATCATACATTTTGGTGGAAGCAATATATGAAGAGAGAGATAAATATTTGTTTATCTCAAGGTGTCTAACTTGTCAGCGAGTTAAAGCGGAGCATCAAGTACCAAAAGGTCCATTGCAACCACTTGAAATTCGAATGGAAGTGGGAGCACATTACCATGGATTTCGTTCTGGGGTCTTCTAAGGTTTCTCAAGGCGTTGATGCGATTTGGGTCATTGTTGATAGATTGACCAAGTCGCTCATTTCTACCAAATCTGAAAACTTATACACTTGAACGTCTTGCTCGTATGTACATAAGCGAGATTGTAAGGCTGCATGGTATCTGCGGTATCCATAGTTTACGATCGAGACCCAAGATTCACTTCACGATTTTGGGTTAGGTTTGCAAAAAGCTATGGGCGCGGACTTACGATTTAGCTTCGGCATATCATCCTCGGACGGACGAGACGATCGGAGAGGACTATTCAAACTCTTGAAGATCTATTAAGACTACGTGTTCTTGATTTGAGGGAGTTGGGACAAGTTTTTACCATTGGTGGAGTTTTCCTACAACAACACGGTTATCAAGCAAGTATTGGCATGGCTCCATTCGAGCGTTGTATGGAAGAAAGTGTCGTTCTCGGTATCTTTGGGATGAGGTGGGTGAAGCAGCGTTGTTGGGGCCGGAGTTAATGCGTATGACTACGGAAAAGATTCAAACGATCCGACAACGTATAAAAACCTCACAAAATAAATCGACAAAAAGAGTTATCTTGATCTTCATCGAAAGGGCGTGGAATTTGATATAGGAGATCGTGTGTTGTTAAAAAGTTGCTCCGTGGAAAGGAGTTACAAGATTTGGAAAGAGAGGAAACTTAATCCTCGATTCATCGGTCCATTTTAATCCTCGATCGAGTAGGAAGCGTGGCTATAGACTAACTTTCTGCTAAATATGTCTCGTGTTCATGCGTTTTCACATATCCATATTACGTAAATATGTGAAAGACCGAACCATATTATTGAGTTAGAGCCAGGACGAAATAGCGGAAGATTTGGCGTATGAAGAGGTTCTGTTCAAATTTTGGATAAGAAGGAACATATTCTACGCTCGAGGTTATACCTCAAGTCGAAGTTTTGTGGAGGAACCACGATGTTGAGGAAATGACTTGGGAGTTAGAATCGAAATGAAATCAAGGTATCCTTACCTCTTGACATACCAGAATCGTACCCTATTTTCGAGGGCGAAATTTCATAAGAAGGGAGGTTGTAAGACCCAGCTTTTTATAAATAAAGATGAATTTTCTATAAATATTATTTTGAATATTATGGAATAATTTGATATAATGTTATAGTTGTGGGTAATATTTATAAATTTTGCAAAAGTATCAGTGGTTATATTATATTCGATTGGTGGGGAATATTCGGTTTAGCGAGGGAATATTAATCTACAATGGCTCAATCATTGGTGGACCCCACAAATGAAATTATTGTCGGATTGAGAAAAAGACAAAAATATTTTATTGAAATAACGGCGGAAGTTTTCTGGTTGATCTTGTTGAACTACTACTCGGTAGTAAAAATACGATGTCGTGTGGTTGCGTAGTAGCACTTACGGTATTGATTATTGATCTTATGTGAGAAGTCACTTCGGTTTGATTCCATTATTGTCGATTAATAATATGAATTATTATAGCGATAATGACGTTTTTGTTTTATTAAGTATTATTAACGTAATAAAAGCGAAACATCTTTTTATATAAAATGAATACTTTATTAAAGTTATTTTATAAATAAAATATATTATATTTTATTATGCATAGTATTGCATAGTGTTTTGCATAGTGTTTTTTGTATTGCATAGTGTTTGCATAGTAAAATGTTTTTTATATAAATAGAATATATTATATTTTATTTAAAAGATTTTTCTTTAAATATGGACCGTCGATTAAAGTAAATCAATCTAGATAGTTTATGGATTAATTCTTATGCATTCCATTTTCCTATAAATAGAAGCTCGTTCCTTCATTATTTTCTTACGAATTCATTGAAACTACAGAGAGAAATTATAGAGAGAAAGCTATAGAGAAAGTTATAGAAAGAAGAAGAGTATATACTACTGCTTCATTACTTCTATATTAGGTTCTTTTTACGGTAAGGGGTGTTATTCTTTCTTCTTGAAGAGAACTTACATTATTCCATTCACTATTATTACATTGGAATAACTTTGTAAAAAGTGGCATACCTATACATAACTTTTGTATACTGTGGCATACCTATACTTGGTGAAATCCTTATGTTATTCCATTGCTTATTTATTACATTGGAATAACTTTGTATCTGTGATTTACCCTATACTTGGTGACATTCTTTTATTATTACATTGGAACATCACATGCGTGTGTTTTACAGGACTGGTTAAAATTTTATTATACTGTTGGAACATCACATGCGTGTGTTTTTAGGACTGGTTAAAATCTTTATCATTACATTTGGAATATCTATCGTGTGTTTTACAGGATGCAGTTCCATCTTTATTATTACATTGGAACATCACATCGATTGTGAATTTCACGACTGGTTAGATTATTATTATTACATTGGAATAACTTTATCATCGCAATCACCGCATGCGTGGTGATTTCTTTTGTTATTCCATTCTTTATTATACCCGGTTGGTTAAAACTTTGACTTCTATACTCCATGAAATTAGTAGAATATCCTTGATATTTGCGTTTCATCGATATCTTTCACGGAAATATTCTTACGATCATTCTTGAATTTTACTCTACAAAGCGATATCGTGTTGACAATTTGGGCGTTAATAATTCACGGATAAAATAATTCTTGAACTTGTTTTATTGAATTCTTATATCATTGTCATCATCCTCGTATTTATATTTTTTTAAAAGTAAATACGTGGCTGTGTAGAGCATGGATGGACTTGGTATGATTATGATTGGGGATTATTGGCGTAATCATGGTAGTAATGTTACAAATGATGTGATTAAAAATCCTCGATTGGTAGTAGTGCATTGATGGACGATTGTTGGCATGATCATGACCATTAATGAATACACAACTATTCTTGCCCGTGAGTGCGGGAATAATTGTGATCGTGATACTTAAGAATATCATTGGTAGTAGTAGTGCGGGGGTGATTCGATGATGTGGATTATTTATTAAAAAGTGAGTCTCATTTATATGATGATGAAAAACCTTTTAAAATCATAAAAGATAGTAGATTTTATTTTCTACTTGACTCTTTTAATGGATTGCATATTAAGCTACTTGATTTAAGCTGGTTGTCTATTGTATTTTATCGGTTTAACATTGTTGAAGACTATTGATAATTTATTTTGCATTATCTTAGTCATAATATTTCTTCTTGGGCTAGTTGAGCTCACCCTTTCTTTCCTTTATTCTCTTGAAATGAGAATATAAATTTGGGACGAGGGAAGCAGTGATGGTCACGAAGATAGCATTAGTAGTCCTCACTATTACGTGAAATAGTGTGATAATAATTGTAATGAAGACTTTTTGTTTGAGTTTGTATAATATCTAGTGTAGGCGATATTTGTATTTAAACTCACGGTTTATGTCGTATTGTACCTGCATGTTATGTTAATAAGTTGTATTTAAATTACGTACCATGTAAGTGGCGACCCAAGATGGGTGATGTATACCTAATTTTGGGCGTCACATCAATCCTTCCACCATACAATGTCCCAATTAAATATAAGACATGGAATTATCACAAGTCTTATTTTATTTAATTATATGTATTTCGACTCTTTAAAATGATAACTCAAATAATGCAAATTTAAACTCCTTTCTAATTTCATTCTCGCCTTGGCCCGAGGACTACTTGGGTTGTCATTTATTGAATCACATAGGACATTTCTCTTTCTTTTATTAGAAGTGGTAGATTCTTTATTGATCATACATTATCTCCATGTACAACTTATTATACCCAAGCATACCCTTTGATATACCCTAAGGGTCTTAAGGAATAAGTCAAAGTATAACTCATCATACACAAGATACTGTGATGATCTCAAGTCAAGGATTACTTCAGACTACTATCACTACTGAGAATTCCTATCGATGCAAGAATAAAACTCCATTAGGTATTATTCAATGAAAGCCAGCGTTCGATGAACTTATTCTCTAATAAAGACCTACATACTGCTTTTAGTGTCTCCACACAAATGATCATGAGATCAATCATCCTCATCCAATGAAAGAAAGAACGTATGTACCAATCTATCCCGGATTCACTAATCCCCAATTTAGTAATCCAATGATTGGAAACTATTTTAGTTTTAAGTTTTCTACAGAATTTAGATCTCATTAGAATGATCATCATCATTATTCTAAAAGCATTGCTTAAAACTATGGGTTTATCACATATTATAAAACAACATCATGTAGATAATTTAAAAGCCTTTAATAAATTAATACTTTTTATTAATAAATGAATAAGATTATTTAAAGTATACGCTTTATCATCAAATGTGATTGGGCGTAATGCATCTACTTTCATCTATAATATTTTAAACTAAATAATAATCTAATTTATATTATTTTTAAAATAAATAATAAATTACTTATTTATGAGCATTGGGATTAAAAAAGTTTTTTATGAGTCGATATAGTATATATATATACCATATATTATTACTCATTATATTTTTATTGTAATAAAATATATATATATATATATATATATATATATATATATATATATCTGTTTCGAAAGTATAAAATATTAAAAAAAAATTATCTAAAGTACGCTTGCGGAATTACGCATAATTTTTTTTTATATTTTAACAATAATTTTGACCCTACTGTTAAAAACCTCTAGCTTCCCCACTGTGTGCGAGAGCATAACTTTATACCAAACTCCCCTTTTTTTTCTCAGATTCTGTATCCAATTCTCTCGGTAATACGCCATTAAGCTTCTACACTCTCAGTGAGGCTCTGTAATGTTAGTATTCTTAACTACTATTTTTTTTTAATCTTGTTTAACTGGTTACATACATCTGAAAGTTTTGGAGTTCAGCTCATACATTTGGCATATAAGATACTAAATCTACAGTTTAAACTACCTTGTTATTGATCGATGTTTGAATGCTGATTTGATGAGTTCACCATCAAATTATTACGACTTTTGGGATGCCCAGATCTTTAGTTTTGCATATTTAAACTTCTTGTGCTGCTTTCTTGTCTTTTTTTTGTGATTGAGTAAATATTGCGGTCTTTAAAATAAATGATTGCCGTTGAAGATCTACCAGAATTTTAATGTTATCCACCATCTTGCTATTTAAGTGATCAGGTGACCAAAATTTGGGAACGGAAAATATGGCGAGAAGTTCTGTATTATTGATGGGGATTCTGGTTTTGTGTTTCTGTGCTGCCATGGCAAAAACAGATTACATTAAATACAAAGACCCCAAACAGTCGGTAAATGTTCGAATAAAGGACCTAATGAGCCGGATGACTTTAGAGGAAAAGATTGGCCAAATGGTGCAGATTGATCGAACTGTGGCCTCAAATAAGGTCATGAAGAAGTACCTTATTGGTATGACTTCTTTAGTGTTCATCTTTTTATGATAGATTTATGCTATATACATGTGATTTATGGTGTATGCAATACCTATATGTATTCCTGGTTTTGTGCAGGGAGTATATTGAGTGGTGGAGGGAGTGTTCCAGCTGAAAAGGCATCGCCTGAGACCTGGGTTGATATGGTAAATGATTTCCAAAAGGGTTCATTGTCAACTCGTCTTGGGATACCGATGATTTATGGGATTGATGCTGTTCATGGGCATAACAATGTTTATGGTGCAACAATTTTCCCTCACAATGTTGGCCTGGGAGCTACCAGGCAAGCAAAATTTTAATTCTTATTTCTTCTTATATGACTTTGTAACCACTTGATCAATTAATATGAGTTTTAAGCATAACTGACCAAGAGTGAGCCAAATTAACGAGTTCTGCATCTCATTTATGATTTTCTAAAGTCTTTTCCACTTGAGGGTGTAATTCATCTCTCAAGTAATTTAGTAAAACTAAAGATTTGTGAACAACCATGATCAGGTCATTTCTTACTTCTTATAATAGACTTTCTAGTTTCTACTAGTCACTACCACTAATACTTACTATTAGTACAATTACAACAAAAATTTTTGGAAAAGAAAGTTTAAAGAAGCCCTTACAATGAAGACCCTGTCGAGTGAACCGGAAACATGATAACTTTGTCCGATAATGCCCAAAAGTATAACCGACTCTGTTTCACTAGATATGCTTGATTGTAGAACGCGGAAAAGGAAAACATGACCCTCAGATTTGGAGTAATGAATTGTAATGTTTGTGATGGTTCCAATCTGTGTAGCTTATATAGTTCTGGTGGTCAACTCTACAATGCTGATAAAATTATACGTCATTAATTTTGTGGTGACCAGGGACCCTATTCTAGTCAAGAAGATTGGAGCTGCAACTGCTCTTGAAGTTAGAGCCACAGGCATTCCTTATGTTTTTGCACCTTGTATTGCAGTAAGTAATTTAAATTAAGAAATATTACCGCTGGCCAAGATAGCTGGTGTGAGTTATTAATATTAATTTCATGGAAAGGTCTGTAGAGATCCAAGATGGGGTCGATGTTATGAAAGCTATAGTGAAGATTATAAGATTGTTAGAGCAATGACTGAGATCATACCAGGATTGCAGGGAGATGTCCCTGCTAATGCTCGAAAGGGCGTTCCTTTTCTTGCTGGACAGTAAGTACATAAAAGCTAACCCCTCTACTGTGTTTCTTTCTTTGATTGCTTTTACCCAGTATTCTAGTTAAAAAAAGAATATGATGATGTACTCACACCTTAATCAGTAAAGGCTATAGTGGGTCCTGATTCTAATAACAACCTAATTGTGGATATTTATGCATCATAGTTGTACTTAATAATCTTTATTAATAGTATTATATGGCTGAAATATATGGCAATGTATAATTCTAATTTTCATGACCGTCAGTGTTAGATAACTGGAGATTCGGCTAAAAGATTCCTTGTCCGCTATGATTCTCGTAATGTAACAGTACAAATCATTACAATACTTTCCAATCAGTTTCAAACTAACATTCTACTTTTTATTTTTTGTCTACACTAGATTTGAGCTTATACAAATCCATCAGCTCTCATCTGCTGAGGATGAAGGAGAATTTTTATAGAACTTGTCTACTTGATGATAGATAAGTTTGTCACTTTAGATATTGGGACACAACTTTTTTTTGTTTTTGTGTTTGGTTGGGACCTTATCTTGTGGACCATGGGTTCCACTTTGTCAAAACAAAGAAGTAAACAATTACTACAAAGAACCAAGAAGCATAAACAAAAGCAGAAGATGGGTCCACTTCTATATTCAAGCTTTAATTTTTGACTTTGTGACGTACTTTGTTGATTTCCAATAATCAGATAACATTTCTGGCGGTGTTAAATATTTTGTCAGTTGTGCTGAATATTGTGCAAGATATGCCACTTCAACTATATTATTGCGATTAAATTGGAAATATGAATCATCTTTTAGGAAAGAGAATCATCACCATATAATAGTTAACAGAGGCTGAGTTTCAGATATTCCATAGTTAACATTACCTAATTCACCTCCTAATAATCTCATCTCGGTCTTCATGTTATGCATAGACAAAAGGTTGCAGCGTGTGCCAAGCACTTTGTGGGGGATGGTGGAACGAACAAGGGCATTAATGAGAACAATACCCTCATAAACAGGCATGGTTTGTTCAGTATCCATATGCCTGCATACTATAACTCAATTATCAAGGGTGTGTCAACTGTCATGATCTCCTACTCGAGCTGGAATGGGATTAAAATGCACTCCAATCGTGAACTCATCACTGGTTTTCTCAAAAACACTCTGCATTTCAGAGTAACTGCACTTTTTCAATTAAATTCAACTTGCATTTCACTTTCATTATTTCATAATTGAACAATGTAACTAAGATCAAGTTTTGAATTTTTGATAAATTACTCCAGGGGTTCGTCATCTCAGATTGGCAAGGTATTGACAGGATGACTACTCCACCTCATGCTAACTACACATGGTCAATTGAAACTGGAGTTAATGCTGGCATTGACATGGTCAGTTCTTAAGCCTTAAAAGAAAACTATTCATTTATTCGCCCACTCACCATTTGCAGGTGGGACTGCCCAAGTGCTTCTAAGACATCCCTTTGTCTATTTGAGTATGAAACTTTAATTGTCAAATTTGGTTTAGCAAATTTATAACCAAAGACGCTACTATTGTGGTAACATTGCAGATCATGGTACCATACAACTATACAGAATTCATTGATGGTTTGACCTTCCTGGTGAAGAACAAGTTTGTTCCCATGAGCAGAATCGAAGATGCTGTGAAGAGAATTTTACGGGTTAAGTTTGTTATGGGACTATTTGAGAAACCTTTGGCTGATTATAGCATGACCAAATACCTAGGAAGTAAAGTAAGTCCAAGTTTTGACAGTCTTTCTACAAAAAAGCATATGTTGATCATGATCTGCTTATAATAGTATACCTTGACAAGGAGCATAGAGCACTGGCAAGAGAAGCTGTAAGAAAATCTCTTGTGCTGCTGAAGAATGGTAAATCTGCCGACAAACCATTGCTACCCCTTCCTAAGAAGACATCAAAAATACTTGTAGCAGGAAGCCACGCAGATAATATTGGCAATCAATGCGGTGGATGGACAATTGTGTGGCAGGGGCAAAGTGGCAATATTACAATTGGTAACTTACAGCAACTGCTTATTATTTTTCTCTTTCAACTCGCATTAAACAATTTTGTTCGTGATGATGATATTACCGAGAAGAGTTCACTAATCTGATGAAATTTTCACTTCCATGAATAGGTGTTTAATTGTGCAAAAGATCTCCTCTAGTTAGAGCTTTCCATTTTGTTTTTATGCATAATTAATGACACTTGCACGTACAGGAGGTACCACAATCCTCTCGGCCATAAAGAAAACTGTAGCCCCGGGGACAGAAGTTGTGTATAAAGAGAACCCTGATGCTAGTTTTGTCAAGTCCAACAAATTCTCTTACGCCATTGTTGTAGTGGGTGAGCCTCCTTACGCGGAGACATTTGGAGATAGCTTGAATTTGACAATACCTGCAACCGGCCTCAACACCATCAAAAATGTTTGTGGTGCTGTGAAATGTGTTGTTGTCCTAATTAGTGGCCGTCCTGTCGTTATTGAACCATATGTTTCGAAAATTGATGCACTCTTAGCTGCATGGCTTCCGGGAACAGAAGGTCAAGGTGTTGCAGATATTCTGTTTGGTGATTATGGCTTTACAGGCAAGCTTTCGCGCACTTGGTTCAAGAGTGTTGATCAGCTCCCAATGAACGTCGGAGATTCACACTATGATCCGCTATTCCCATTCGGCTTTGGGCTCTCCACCAAACCTACCAAGGCGACTTAGAAGTGCTACTTTGATTGTTTTACACGAGTAGAAACAAACAACCTCGACAAAGTGAGATTTTGTTTAGTTGTTACTATTTCAAAATTGAATGAGAGAGTAGGTTATTGCATTTTCTTGTAGATGTTTGGCTCGAGTATCCGAAATCTAATGATTTATTCACGTATGCTTACTTCAACATTTAATACAAGTATCATAAATTCCTGTGTGCGCTAGTCAATTTAGGACTAAAAAAGATTAGGTTTATGTTAATCCATTCTGCACAACTGTAGGAAGAATGAAGTTGGGTCAAAATGAAGGAGCACAAATCCTAGTGTTATAGTAGTAGATCAATGGGATAAAGAATTAATTACATTTACTTTTGAATGATTCTAAATGTGACCAATATTTTTTTTTTAATTTTTAAACCGTGAATACTTTTGAATGCCTAGACGATTTATTTTAAAAATTATGGCAGAATTTTGTTACGTACAAATTATTTTTGATTTTTCTTTAACAAATTATTCAATAACAAATTCATTAGTCTGTTTTTTTTATTTTATGGACAAATAGAATATTATTTTAATATTTTATTCCAATAATTATATTATTAATACTATATACTCCATCAAAAATGGTTGAAAAGTTAGTATTTAATTTTTCTTAAATAATATTATTTATTTATAATTATATAATAAATTTGTTCATAACTGTCTAAAAATTAAAATAAAAAAAATATACTTATTCGGATATTTTATACTAACAATTATCAAACTGTATTCATTTTGTATCAAAAAACGAAGAACGAATACATTTTGATACACAAGACAAAGTACAGTGCTATGGAAACAAAGCAAGACAGAATACATAAATACATATAGCAAAAACAGAAAGGGTGGAGTCCAAAGCACCTACCACAAAGGTCTACAGCTCTTGGTATCTCATGGTCTCTTCTAAGCAGGGACGTCAGTGCCCTCTTCCTTCTCTTTTATCAGCTTCAGGATTTCTACCTTCTCTTCCAGGAGGACTTCAATTTTGGTATTGATCTTCTCTAATTTCGACTTTAGCTTGACGAAATCTTTCCCCTTGTTTTTTCCCTCAACTTTTATTTTCTTCTCACCCTTCGCCTTCTTTTCCTTTTCCTTTTTATCCTTACCTTCCTTTATCTTTTCATTCTGTTTCCCCTCTGCTTCACCCTCTGAACCCTTCTCATTTCTGTCTACTTGAATCTCCCTCGAGGTAGCTGCAATCTCGCATTTTTCCTCGCCTACCTCATCCTTGTCCTTCTTCACCTTCTTATTCTTCTTGTCTACATTGTCTTCTTCTCCCTTGCCCTTCTTTCCCTCTGTTTCCTCGTTAGATTCTCCCTCTAAACACTCTTTGTCTTTGACCTTCTTTTCTTTATCCTTCTTTTTCTTGTCTTTCTTCTTCCCTTCATCTTTACCTTTGTCATCTTCATGCTTCTCTTCTTCTCCCTCTTTCTGTTTATCATCCTCTTCCTTCTTCTCATTTTTGTCTTTCTTCTTTTTCTTCTTCTTCTTCTCTATATCATCTGGATCCACAGATACGTTCTTCTTTACATCTTTCTCTTTCTCCTTACCCTCGACCTTCTTTTCTTTATTCTTCTTCTCTTTCTTCTTAGCTTCATCTCTTTCTTCTTCATCTGCATGCTTTTCTGCCTCTCCCTCTTCTGCATGTTTCTCTTCTTCATTGGCATTAAGGTCTCCATCTTTGCATTTCACCATATCTTCTTTACCTTCATTTGCTTCCTTCTTCTCCTTCTTGTCTTTTTTCTTTTTCTTGTCCTGTTTCTCTTCCTCTGATTTTCCTGCATCATCTTTCTCCTTCTTTCCTTTATCCTTGCCTTCATCTTTTTTCTCTTTCTTCTTCTCGTCTTTCCCCTTGGAATTTCCAGCTTCATCATGCTCCTTCAACTCCTCTGTCTCCTCATCTATGCCATGCTTATCCTTCTTTTCCTTCTTTTTCTTTTTATCCTGTTTTTGCTCTTCATTTTCATCAATGTTCATCTCTTCGGTGACCTGATTTTTGTTGGATTCTTTATGCTTTTCTTCTTTTTCTGTTTTCTTTGGTGCCTTTTTGTCCTCCTCGTGCAATTTTTCTCTATCTTCCTTACGTTTTGGCTTTTCTTTCTCCTGAGATTTTGTCTTCAATTCAAGTTCCACCTCAGTCTTCTCTTTCTTTCCTTTAGTTGGTACTTTTATCTTGTTCTCGGCCTTGAGATGAAGCTCTTCCTTCACCAGCCTTTCTTCTCCTTCCACATATATTTCAGTTGTTCCTTCCATCTCAGAAATTTTATCCTCACGTCAAATCTAAGTAAAAAACGGGAGAAGATTATAAATGTATAAAATTAAAATAAAGGAACAATAACCAACTTCACAATAAAATGAATTTCAATAAACACTATACAGCTTTTGAAACCACATAAAGCTAAGTTGACATGATAAAAAGCATCATGGTATTACTGAGATTAGATCATATGCAGTAAACAAAGGCTTTGTAGAAAATATGCATCTTGTTATCATATTCTTATTCAACAGTCGAATACTTTCAACTCAAACATACAGAAATTTAAGAAGCTTTTGAAGCTCTTTCAGAATTGTAATTTATATGACCAACTTCTTAATTGTTATAATGGGTATGCCATGATCATAAAAATAAAAATAAAAATTCTTACATAAAAATTAGACTCCACCCAGATACTACTCAAGCACAGCCAAGTGTGTCCAAGTTCAGTATGTACGGGTTAGATACATGTACAGAAGATAGTATGCACATAACTTCAAAAAGAAATTACTCCATAAATTTAAGTTAGGTGGATGCAGTAAAATATGCCTTTTATATACAAGAAGCTCTCAACATTTCTAATATCTTTGTTTTCTTCTTGAAATCTAGCTTCAACCTGCAAGCATACGAGGAAAAAGGAACCATATGTACAAATACTGCCATAGAAGGAAGCTCCTTCAATAAAGCATACACTCCCACCATTGTTCATATAACTTAGACGTATGCATATGATGTACATAAGCACATCTAGACAGACTTTAACAGATAAAGGGTACGGCAACAACCACCCTCATTCTGCTTTTGCATTTCTCTAAATCCTTGAAGATCTAACCCTTCATTGTTGATGAATCTAAACTTTTTCTACTTACGAGCACTGGTCATCATGAATTAAAACTCCAAACTTGAGACGTATTACATCTTTCCCCATCTAATTTATGACTTGAGAATCGGATGTTGAGTAGGGAAAGGGTTAAATACTCTTTTTTCCCATTTTACAAGGGTCGGTTTACAAATGCATCATCGAACTGATTTTTTTTACATTCGATTAACTGAACTTCAATTATTTTACAAACCGTTACAATTATGACTTTAGACGGAAAAATTACACGAACTGCCACGTAAGAGAGAGAAAACCTACATGTCAGCTATTTTTCTTTGTGGCATGCCTAGATGGAAACTTGTATAAATTTAATGTTAAATTAATCAAAATCAAATAAATAAAATAAATTAATCCATTCAAAATAAAAGTACAATTAAAATATTTTTTTAAATTTATTTTAATCATTAATATTTGTTTGGTATGGTAAAAATTTGGTATTATAGCATACAAAAAATCTTCTTTTTTTCAATTTGGTACAATTTTAAATAAATTATATAAATTACACATAAATATATAATTTTTTTAATTTAAATAATTCATTAAATTCATTAATTTAATTAACCCATCTTCAAATAAAACTAAAATTATAATTGCTATCTTCATCGTCAGATCTGCCTCCCTCTGTTATTTCCCCTAATGTTGATCCTCTGATGTCCCATGGGGATTTTGGTATCAAAACAAGAAATTCTCAATTGGATTTTTTCTCTCCTTTATTATCTCCATCTTCGTAAAAAAAATTTATGTTTAGCTCTTTGAATTCTCTTCGAATTCTGGCCTGGAGAACTCGAATTCTCCATGGCTTGGTTTGTTGATGTTCTCTCCTTTTCGCCAGATTCCATGGTGGTTTGGTTTGTTGTTTCTTATTTTATGCGCTCTGATGGCGTTAATCAAGTCGGATTTGACCAGATCCGATTTAAGTAGACTAGGTCTGGCGTTAGCAACAGAGGAGGAGGTGGTTCTAAGATAGGCGTAGAGATGGTGGGTAATGGCGGCATGGATGGATGGAATATGGCGGTGGTTATGATCGGAAGTTTATGGATGATGGTGGTGGTTATGGATGATCGGTGGTTATGGATGGAGGTTTATGGATGATGGTGGCGGTGGTGGTTGTGATCGGAGGTTTAAAGTGAAAATGTTTTAATTGTGATCGGAGGTTATGATTTTAAATGTTTTAAACTGATTTTGGCGATTTTGTGCTCTGATTTTGGGTTCTGATTTTGAACATGATTTTGGGTTCTGATTTTGGCTGATTTTGGATTGGCTGATTTTGAGTTGTTAATAATAATAATAATATCTCTTTTTCAAAATATTAGATAATTTTATATTTTTAAAATGAACTTAAAATATTTAAAAATTAAAAAAATAATATGAATTCATTAATTTATATAAATATATTTGAAAAAATTATACATTAATGTATTTATTATTAATTTATTTAATTAATTTAATTATATGTTATGTACATTAATTTGATTTATATTTTGGTTAACTATTTGTTATAGAATTGACAATTGTTGTGTTTTTTAATTGTTGAATATCCACCTAAGCATCTGATATGTTCATCTAAGCATCTGACGTAGTGCCACATAAACATTCCGTTAACTTTTAATACTTTTAGACGGAAATTTCAATTTTTGTAAAAAAATTATAGTTCAATGAGTTAACCGTAAAAAAGTTCACTTCATGCATTTGTAAACCGACCCCTAGTAGGGTGGGGAAAAGTGTATTTAACCCAGTAGGGAAAATAGTTAGTAATAGACTTGCTTAGTTGGTAAGACCTACACTATTTGCACAAATCAAGATAATATGCCGCTAACGGAAAGGGAGAGTAAAAATTGATGTTCTATTGTTGCTGTTATTGTTAAGATCCACATATTTGCTGTGATTTTAGAAATCTAACCTGATCATATCTATGCATTTTGAATAGACTTTAAGGGCATTCAGGTTTCTTTGGGTTTGCCTAATATTTCAAACACAATCAGAGCCCCAAACAGAGTGAAATACTGAAATTGGTCGAGGGAACAAATAATTGCCCTTACTTGTGGCTGATGTCGGAAGCAATATCCACGTATATAATATATCCCCAGATTTCATTAACACTCTAGTTTTGATCTGGAGGCTTAAAGATTATATACTAGTACAAGAAGAACACTATATTAAGGAGATCATATGAAAAATAATCCCAACAAAACCCTGTATTCAAAAATCCCAATTCCATTCTCTATTCCAAGATTATCCCGGTAATTAATAAAACTATTCATACAAAACGCATCAATCAAAATTGCAAACTAGACTATTTGCGAGCATGAAATGAACATATTAACATCAACAGAAATAAATGATTACCCGCAATAAGAGAGCTCCAAGAATTCTTGCAAGATTGGTAGATAGATAGATGGATAGATGGATAGATACACTAGGTTGATTTATGTGCTAATAAAAACCAGTTATGGAATTAGTAGCTGTTTGGGGGTATATGACGCGGTGATACCGCGTGTAAAGGAAAGGCGGTAATTTGAAGAACTGCTATATTAACCAGCCGGTGATTTTGTATAATAACAAATTCTTTTCCTCCCCATGACCCACGCAGTCTTTAGCGGGCCTTTTCTTTATTATGAAGTCTAGGATCATGCTTTTGTTTACAAATAGAAATATTTTTAAAATTTTATAGTAGTATTAAAATTAAATTTAATCCAAATTTTGTATTTATTAAATAAAATAATTATATATTTGGTTTAAATGACATTTTACCTAGGATTGCTCAAAATAGAATGTTCGTATAAATCTTTTACGATATATTTCAATCGATTATCTTATTGTGTACTTGTTGTATATTTTAATTCAAGATATAATAATTTATATAATGTACAAGACTATAAAAAAATGATCAACGGTAGGATAAATCTTTTTTAAAATTATATTATATATGATATGATATTATAGCAAATACAAAATTAAATAGCAGTACCATTTTAAGGTATTATCTTATCATGCATTATTCATATCATTTAAATTCATAATATAATACGAATTTGATGATAAACATAGAATAAAATTTATTGAATGATTGATTAGTCCAATCAATCTATCCAATAAAAATATATTCCTGTTGTTAACTGATAATATCACTTTGCGTGCCCAATTCTCTTCAATAATAAAAATATATTCTTGTTGTTAACTGATAATATCACTTTGCGTGCTCAATTCCCTTCAATCATGTATAAAGTTCTTAAAGTTCTAGTTTCATGGTTAAAGCATATGTCAAGGGTCCTTTTTCTTTTTTTCTTAATCACATTTTATTAATTTTTATTGATGAATGAAATCTAATGTGTGTCTATATATATATATATATATATATATATATATATATATATATAGGATATGATCCATAGCAAAAGATATTTCCATGAATGTAAAATCACAAAATATCATCATATCCGTCCATTCCATAAATCAAGTGCTTAGATTAAAAAATGAAAATACCCTTACGCTAGACGAACTAGCGTACGTGTTTAAAGAAATATTCAGACAAAATTGTCCTTGATTTACGCTAGTTGAACTAGCGTATGGGTATCTAATATTGCGATTCAAACCCATTTCATCCCTGCCATTCTTCAAACCCATTTCAACTGCTATTCTTCAAACTCATTCTTGCTCCTACGCTACTGCTATTCTTCAAAGCCTTCAAATCCCTGCGATTGTCCCCCCTGCGACTGTCATCCCTGCGTTTCTTCAAACCCATTTCAACTGCGATTCTTCAAAGCCTTGCTTGATTCATGAGAATGAGCAGCAATTTCAGATCCGTTATCCCCTGCGACTATTGTTCCCCCTTCGACTAATGCGATTTCAGTTTCGAACCCTAAACCCTGCTGCAATTTCGATTTCGAGCAAATCCTTAAAATCAAACCCTGCTGCGATTTTATTCAGATTGCGAGTCTCTCTTCTTTTTCGTGCGATTCATCTGTCAAATCCCCAAATCCCTGCTGCGATTTCTGACCGATTGACCAGGTATTTTTGCTTTTGTATATTTCTTGAATACAATTTCTTCATTTTGTGTTGTTTTGATCTTTGAAAGTTTAATGGTGCTGGAGTTCGGCTGGAAGTTAATAGTAGTTAGTAACCACTAGTTTGTTTTATTTTTTTGGCTGATCAATTAGTGCTAGGATGATACATTTTTGAAGTTCCTAGTTTTGAATTGTGTATATGTATAGGAGATGCACCAAGAGTATTTTTTGTAATAGGCCTATGATACTCCAAAATTTCTTTGAGCCCTTCAGATATCAAGCATCGATGACTTTTTCATACACAACCTTTCAGATTCTCAACGCTTTGAGGCTCAAACCATAGAATGTGTAATTGTTTCAGCCACTTCAATGCCATTGTATTCTCACTGCTTGGTTATATTTTTTCATTTTGCTCATATCCATTTTTGATGGGAATTTTTATATATTATTTAATACTCGACATTTTGATGAATATGTAGTAAACATATGGATATTAATCCCGGACCTGCTAATCCTATTGTGTTATTGGACCAAGAAAATCACGTATCGTCGGACTTATGGCAAAATATTGTAAGTTTATTAATGTATAACAACTTTCATTTTGTTAAACATTTGTTAGAAACATTCATTTTGTGACGATTTATGTTTTCATGTTGTTGGACGTGTAGGATAGGGGTGTGTTAGAAATTTGTCAAATGTCTGCAAAATTAACTGAATGGAACTTGACTGAACAACAAGAATATTTGCTGGAACAAGTAAGTTTTGGTATATTTTGTCATCAAGCTATAGTGTCAAAGATTGATGCATCTCAGATTCCGCTTCTAATTGAACGTTGGAGAAGTGAAACAAATACGTTTCACTTAAATTGTGGAGAGATTACCATTTCTTTAGAGGACGTGGGATTTTTATTTGGGTTGCCCATATTAGAAAAAGCTTTGACTTGCGGAGAATTAGAAAATCCCAAAACCTATTTTATAAGGGTTTTTGGGCAACAAGTTGTAGTAGATGAGTGGGAACAATGCTATAAAAGGGGGGGGGGCATAAGTTTGCCCTGGTTAAGACAGAGATATGGTTAATTACCTGGTGATGCTACTCCAGATGATGCCGTAAAACACACTAAGGCATATCTGTTGTACTTGTGTGGCGCTATTTTGTTTCCAACCAAGCTTAAAAATATTGTGCATCCTAGATATTTGTTGCTATTGGAAAGATTGGAAGACGAGTTACATATGCGCGGGGGCGGCGGTTTTAGGGCATTTGTATAGGGGTTTGCATGAAGGCTTTTCATGAAACAACGAAAAAATTCGCAGTTGTGCAACCCTTCTTATGATGTGGGCTCATTAAGCAGTTCAACATTTGTAAGACCCCAACTTATTATTAATGAAATTTAATTTTCTATTTTGAAATAGTAAGGGTTGATTTGATTAATGTGGATAGTTAGGGGTAAAATACATAAATATTTTAAAATAAGGAAGTGGTTATAAAATATTCATTGTTATTGGGAATATTCGTTTGGTCGTGGAATATTTTTTCTTTGTGGGAATATTCGCATACAACTACATGATCTTTTGTGGACCCCATAATGGAAAGCGATTGGATGAAGAAAAGCGACAAATATAAGTTGTTTAAAATAATAACGGCGTAGTTATTCTGAATTATCTTTGTTAAAATACTCGGTGGTTAAAACACATGATAGCACCAGCAGTATTGCATCAATTATTGATTCTTACGTAAGAAGGCACTACTCAATAATGGTTACGATAATTCTTATTCAAATTATTTTATTGATTTAATAATTGTTGCGTTGATATTTTATATTGTTGTTGTTTGATAATTGTCATTACAAGATTTTTCATTATCGAAGCAATAATTCATATTATCTGAATAATATTATTAGATAACATTATTGGCAATGTCTAGAAAGTTTTGTCTAAGGAGAGGTTTGGTCACCTAATAATTGCGGCCAAGAAGGAGAAATTCTTATCGAAAGCCCTTCTTTCAGGAGCAACTACCGTTGCGATCTTGTGATTCTGTAATATTATTTGTGAATAATTAATTATTGATTTATATAATGAGGAAAATATTAATTTTATGTGGATATAGATGGAGAAAATTTTTAATGTGACAATTGTTGAAAATTAATATTTTATCTTTTTACGATAAAATAATTTATTTAAATATATTATTTTAATAATATATTAACGGTGATATTTTTGTAATGAATGTGGGATATATGAGTATATGAGGATGAAGAGTATTTTTGTGGCATTAAATATTTAACACATATTTTGTGTGTTGGTGGACACAATTATTGACCGAAATTTGATTATAGTTTGTAAAATCGCCCGTTTGTGGATTTCGGTCAATTTCTGTTTAGAATTTGGAAAAAATTTCTTCTACAAAGTTGTAGAGAATTGAATTTCCTATAAAAATTCGCGAGATTCGAATTTTCTGATAAAAGGGCTATTTATTATGAATTATTGAAGTTCCGAAGTTCCGAAATAATTGATTTTTGGAAGTTTTAAATATTTATATTCACAAAAACGTTTTTTCAATGTGTGGGCCTCATTTTGCATGTGTGCAATTACTGAATTCTGAATTCAAAGGTGTGTGTAGGAATGGTTAATATAAATAATAATATTATATTAAATTTTCACTTTTAGTGTTCTAAAGATTTTTCTATAAATAGGGTGCTTGGGTTAGAATTGAAAATCACAATTTAAACTGAAGTTTTTCTCTCTATATTATCGGCGTATTCTTGTGAGTATTTTGAGTATATTTTGAGTATTGCTATACGGTGCAAGTTCGAGTTATAGCTTTATATCAAGGTGTTTCAATTGTAAATCGATCTTTCGAGGTAAGGGATATTATTATTTTTTCAGAATGATATTATTTCTTCAATATCATTATCTTTGAAATATTGATCTGAAGTTTTATCAAATTTGGAACTTTTGGTGTCTGAGTTACTTATTCACGTATCGACCTTTATTCACGAATCGACCTTATTCATCGAAAAATGAAAATTTTCCTTTTAAATCTAAAATATCTATTGTGGATACTAGCTTTGATTGTATCCATGTTTTGATCATTCTTGAATTTTACACCACTATGATTTTTTTTTAGGTATTTTGGACTTGGATAAAACAAAATACGAATCCTTAATCCTTAATCCTTGTCATTTTGTTTTCTTTGGATTCGTTTCTTTAAAATATTTTTCATCATCCTCGATCTTAAATGATGATATTATTGAATATCTTTGGTTCGTAGTGCAAAGATGAATGATTTCGATGAATATCTTTGGCCCAGTAGTGCAAAGATGAGCAGTGTTTAGATGAACATGACCAATGATGAATATCTTTGGCTTTGTAGTGCAAAGATGAATATTTGATTCGGATATATATTGATTGATGTTACAGGATAAAAGATAGAGCGATGAACTTTTAAATTCATACATAGAAGATAGTAGTTTGCATTCTCTACTTAACTCTTCTAATGAATTATTATTTCATCATGAATATTGATTTAAAACTTGTTGTCTATTGTATTCTATTAGATTTTTCCTGTTGAAGACTAACGATAATTTGTTGTATATTATCTTAGTCATAATAGTCTTCTTCGGGCTAGTTGAGCTCAAATTTTTTCTTTTTATTCCATTTTTCTTCTCGGGATGCGAGAATATAGCGAATAGTCGAGGGTATGGAAATGAAGGTTCTAGAGAGAGTTGTTTAGTAGTCCTCACCATTTTTGTAAAATAATGTATCAATAAATGTGATGAGAATTTATTTGAGTATAGATATTGTCTAGAAGATAATATTTGTATTCAAACTCACAGTTTCTTGTTGTAGTAATAAAGTTGTAGTTGTTTACATACCATGTATTGACAACCTCGAATGGATGATGTATACCTATTTTGGGGGCGCCACGGTTGGTATCGAGCTTAGGGATATGATCTCTGGCGGAGATCGGGAATAGAACTAGAGGGGAGAGACGAGTAAATCCTTCGCTAGTGTGTCCTACCTAAGCTTATTTGTTAGTTGGTCAAGATATAAGGATATTATGTGATATATTGATTTCTTAATTAACCCTTGTTTTTGGCTTAGCGATTTGAGAATGTCGATTGAGAATATTGCAGTGGAAATGAGACCGAGGAGACGCTGTACTCACCAACGAGGAGAACGCATACATGACCTGGCAATGTTCCTCCCGTGAACAACACCAACGAGCGAGATGATGAGCGAGGGGATGTTTAGAAGCTTTTTGCAGTTCATGCAAAATCAGACGAGGGAGACTCGTGTGACGCCCCCAAAATAGGTCCATTCCATCCAACCCATTCTGAGTCGCCAAATACATGGTACAGAAATAACTACAACTTTATTATTACAACATATAAACTGTGAGTTTAAATACAGATATTGCCATCTAGACAATATCCACACGCAAATAAATCCCCATCATAATTATTGATACATTATTTTACAAAAAATGGTGAGGACTACTAAACAACTTCTCTAGAACCTTCATTCCATACCCGACTAAGACTCGCTACATTCTCGCCTCCCGAGAGAAGAAAAATGGAACAAAAAGGAAAAGGTGAGCTCAACTAGCTCAAGAAGAATATTATGACTAAGATAATATACAACAAATTATCGTTAGTCTTCAACAGTGAAAAATCTAATGTAATACAATAGACAACAAATTTTAAATCAATATTCGCAATGAAATAATAATTCATTGAAGAGTTAAGAGAGAATGCAAACTACTATCTTCTATGTATGAATTTAAAAGTTCATCGCCTATCTTTTATCCCCGTAACATCAATCAATATACATCCGAATCAAATATTCATCTTTGCACCACTATGTGCCAAAGATATTCATCACCGGGTCATGTTCATCTAAACACTGCTCATCTTTGCACTACTACCAAAGATATTCTTCGTAAATCATTCATCTTTGCACTACAGCCAAAGTATTCAATAATATCATCATTTAAGATCAAGATGATGAAAATATTTTTAAAGAAACGAATCCAAAGGAAACAAAATGACAAGGATTAAGGATTAAGGATTCAGATTTGTTTTATCCACGCCCAAAAATACCTCAAAAATAATCATAGGGTGTAAAATTCAAAATGATCAAAACATGGATACAATCAAAGCTAAGTATCCGTAATAGATATTTTAGATTTAAAAGAAAAATTTTCATTTTTCTATGAATAAGGCAGATTCGTGAATATAAGGTCAGATACGTGAATAAATACGTGAATAGTACTCGTGAATAGAACTCGACACCAAAAGATAGAAATTCCACAAAAACATCTTCACGCTTCAGCTTAATAGACTGTGAATGAAAGAACTCGTGAATAAGAACTCATGAATAGTAACTCGTGAATAAGAACTCATGAATAGTAACCCCGACATAAAAAATTCCAAATTTGATAAAAAGTTCCAACCAATATTTCAAAGATAATGATATGAAGAAATAATATCATTTGAGAAGAAAATAACATCCCTTACCTCGAAAGATCAAGATTTCAATTTAAACACCAGGATATAAGCTATGACTTGGAATCAGAGTATAGCAATACTCAAAGTATACTCAAAATACTCACAAGAATACGCCGATAATATAGAGAGAGAAAACTTGAGTTCACGGTGTGATTTTCAATTCTAACCCAAGACCCTATTTATAGAAAATCGCTTAGAACACAAAGCGTAAAATTTAATAAATTAATAATATAATTATATAAATTTCCTACACATGCCTAGAATCTGATTTCAAACCATCAAACACATGCCACATTCTAGAAAAAGTAAGAAAAAACGTTTTTCTAATTTTAAATATTTTAAACTTCCAAAATTAATTATTTTGAGCTTCTAACTTCAATAATTCATAATAAATAGCCCTTTCATCGGAAAATTGAATCTCATGAGTTTTTATAGGAAATTCAATTCTCTACAACTGCATAGAAGAAATTTTTTCCAAATTCCAAATAGAAATTGACCAAGAAATCCACAAACCAAGCGATTTTACAATTTATAATCAAATTTCATCAATAAATGGGGTCCAATTGACATGTTTAACATGTTTTAAACATTTATTGCAACAAAAATACTCTTCCTCCTCGTACTCATATATCCCACATTCGTTGTAAAAATATCATCATTATTATATTATTAAAATATAATAATATATTTAAATGAATTATTTTATCAAAAAAGATAAAATTTTAATTTTCAACAATTGTCACATTAAAAATTTTCTCCATCTATATCCACATAAAATTAATATTTTCCTCATCATATGAATCAATAATTAATTATTCACAAATAATATTCTGTAATCACAATATCGACAAACGAGGTGCGCTCCAGAAAGAGGGGCTTTTAATAAGAATTTTTCTCCTTCTTGGTAGCGCAATTAGGTGACCAAACCTCTCCTTAGAGCAGTAACTTTCTAGACATTGCCAATAATGTTATCTAATAATATTATTCAGATAATATGAATTATTGCTTCGATAATGAAAATATTGTGTAATGACAATTATGAAACAACAAAGAATATAAAATATCTACGCAAAGAATTATTAACTCAATAAAATCTTTGAGCGGTAATTACGTAACCATTATTGAAAAGTGCCTTCTTACGTAAGAATCAATAATTGGTGCAATACTGGTATGCTTCTTGTGTTTTAACCACGGGTATTTTAACAAGATAATAACTTGAATAACTACTACCTGATTATTTTTAAACAACTTATATTTGTCGCTTTCTTCATCCAATCGCTCGTTATGGGGCCCCACACATGGGTCACGGCTAGGTTGCATTTAATATTCCCGACAAAGATTTAATATTCCACGACCAAACGAATATTCTCTCGACAACAATGAATATTTTATAACCACTTGCTTATTTTGAAATATTTTGCGTGATTTTACCCTAACTATCCACATTAATCAAATCAAAACCCTTACTATTTCAAAATAATAAATAGAGAAAATTAAATTTCATTAATAATAAGTTGGGGTCTTACAACCTCCCTCCTTATGAAATTTCGTCCTCGAAATTGGCGACGATATCTGGTGTTTCAAAAGGTGAGGATACCTCGCTTTCATTTCCGCTTCCAATTCCTGTGTCATTTCCTCTATAGCATGATTCCTCCACGAACTTTAACTTGTGGTATGACCTTTTCAAGCGTAGGACATGCTCCTTCCTATCCAAGATCTTAACAGTACCCCTCATACATTAAGTCTTGGCTATTTCATTGGGTTCTAACTCTATAACGTGGTTCGGGTCTTTCACATATTTACGAAATATGATATGTGAAACACATTATGAACACGAGACATACTGAGGTAACGCAAGTCTATAGGCTACATTTCTACTCTCGGTCAAGAATTTGAAATGGACCAATAAATCGTGGATTGAGCTTTTCTCTCTTCCCAAATCTTGTAACTCCCTTCCATGGAGCAACTCGCAACAATACATGATCTCCTACACTAAATTCCACGTCCTTTCGATGAAGATCCGCATAACTCTTTTCTCGATCTTGTACTGCTTTGTATACGTTGTCGAATCATTTGGATCTTTTCGGTGAGTCATACGTACTTAACTTTCGGGTCCCAACAATTTTGTTTCACCCACCTCATCCCAACATATCGAGAAGCGACACTTTCGTCCATATAATGCTCAAATGGAGCCACACCTATACTTACTTGCTCGATAAGCTGTTGTTGTAGGAGAATTCCACCAATGGTAAATACTTATCACAACCGCCTTGAAGTCAGGACACGAGTCTTAATAAATCTTCAAGAGTTTGAATAGTCCTCTCGATTGTCCGTCCGTTTGAGGATGGTATGCGAACTGAATCGTAAATCCGTGCCCATAGCTTTTTGTAAGCTAACCCAAAATCTTGAAGTGAATCTTGGGTCACGATCCGAAACTATGGATACTGGCATGCCATGCAACCTCACAATCTCATTCACGTACATACTATCAAGACGTTCAAGGAATAAGTCTCCGATCGGCAAGAAAGAAAGCGAGACTTGGTTAATCTATCAACAATAACCCAAATAGCATTGATGCCTTGAGAAACCGTAGGAAGACCCGTAACGAAATCCATGGTAATGTGTTCCCACTTCCATTTCGGAATCTCAAGTGGTTTCAACGGACCCTTAGGTACAAGATGCTCGCCTTTACACGTTGACAAGTTAAACACATTGAGATAAACTTTGCAATCTCTCTCTATTATTTCCACCAAAATGTATGTCGAAGATCACGATACAATTTAGTACTTCCAGGATGGATTGCAAATGGTGGTGTATTGTGCTCCATCATAATCTTGTACTTCAAATCGAGTCGTTAGGAATACAAAGTCTCAGAGTGGACTCAAGTATTCCTTCTTCATCAATTCTCGCTTACGGAATAGCTCCTTTTTGTACTTTCTTCTTCATACGCATCATTTCCGGTCGGTGGCTCGAGCAACCTTAACTTTTTCTATTAAAGTTGGCTCTGTCGTATACTTGACATCATCGCTTTTCGTTCCGCATATGATCTTCTATTCAACGCGTCATACTACCACGTTCGCTTTTCCAGGATGGTATTGAATAGTGTGGTCGTAGTCTTTCAATAGCTCGAGCCAACGTCACGCCGCATGTTGAGTTCTTTTGAGTGAAGAAATATTTAAGGCTTTTATGGTCGAATATATCTCCACTTTCTCCCCATATAGATAGTGCTCCATATTTTTAGCAAGCAAACGATCAACGCTAACTCTAGATCATGAGTAGGATAATTCCTCTCATACTCTTTAAGTTGTCATGAGGCATAGGCTATGACTTTCCCACGTTGCATGAGAACACATCCTAACCCTTTGCGAAGCATCATCAGAGATAACAAATCCATCCCAACCAGATGGTATTGTTAGAAACAGTCTTAGAAATAAGTCTCCTCTTAAGCTCTTGGAAACTCTTCTCGCATTTTTTCACTCCAAACGAATTTTGTATCCTTCCGAAGTTATTTGAGTTAATGGAGTAGCGATTCGAGAAAACCCTTCCACGAATCTCCGATAATAACCATTTAAGCCCAAAAGCTACATTACTTGATCCACCGACTTGGTTTCTCCAACTTTCAGTATTGCTTCAATCTTCACGGATCAACAGATACTCCATGTTTCGACACCACGTGCCCAAGAAATGCTACTTCTCAAGCCGAACTCGCATTTCTTCAATTTGGCATATCGTTTGTTTTCACGAAGCCTTTGGAGTACCAAACTTCAAATGGTGCTCATGATCTTCACGACTTTTGGAATATATAAGGATGTCATCAATAAAGACAACAACGAACCGATCCAAATATTCCTTGAATACTTGGTTCATCATATCCATGAAAGCCGCAGGAGCATTAGTTAGTCCGAAAGACATGACTAAGAATTCATAATGCCCATACCAGAGTTCGAAGGCGTCTTTGGAATATCCTCGATTCTAATCTTCATTGATGATATCCGTAACGAAGATCGATTTTTGAAAAGAATTGTGCCCTTCGCAATTGGTCAAACAAGTCATCAATACGAGGTAGAGGATACCTATTCTTGATGGTGACATGGTTCAATTCAGATAGTCAATACAAAGTCGCATACTCCCCGTCTTTCTTCTTTACAAAAAAAGCAGAGCACCCCAAGGAGATGTCTTAGACGAATGAAACCGATGTCCAACAATTCTCGTAGTTGAACCTTTAACTCCTCGAAGTTCAATAGAGCCATTCGATATGGGGTTTTAGAAATGGGCTTTGTACGCAGTTCAAGATCAATAAAGAATTCAACTTCACGCGCGGGGTAGGACCAGGAAGTTCTTCAGAAATACGTCGGGAAAGTCAATAACAACAGGGAATATTATTCAAATTTGACGTGTCTTTATTCAAATCCATAACATGGGCTAAGAAAGCTTGACATCCGTTTTTCAATAAACGAATAGCTTTATGATTAGATATGACGGTGATTGATTTTAATGGTTTAGTTGTTTGAATTCGCACAACAGTTGGTTAGGAATATGAAAACTAACAACCTTACGAAAACAATCAATTTTGGCATGATGAGTAGTTAACCAATCAATCCCTAAAATCACATCAAAAACAAGTATCTTTAAAGAGATAAGGTCAACGGGTAAGGTGATGGTGCCAACTTGAATCAAACAAGATTTATAAGCAGTGGATATGATGAAAGTTTCTCCTAACGAAGTTTCCACAGATTGGTCAAAGTCTAATTTCTCCGAGTCAAGTTTAAGCGTTGAGCACAAAGGAGAGAGATAAATGAATGGGTAGACCCGGTATCAAGTATGGTATAAACTTCGCAAGAATTTATAAATAGCTTACCCGTGATCACCTCGTTTGGGTTTCTCGCATTTTGACCGATCACAACAAACGCTCTTCCGGAATCGTTGACTTTGACTTTTTCAGGGGACGATCTTTTTGAGTCACCGTCCCCATTGAACTAGGTTTATTCACCGTGACAATCTCGAGCGATATGTCCTTCCTTTCCATAATTATAGCATACCTTGAATTGTGGGCGGATTTGGACCGATATGTCCCTCTTTCCGCATTTATAAGATATGACCGGTGGTCGTTCTCCTCCCTTAGAACCGATTCTTCTAAAAGCCAGATGCGTCTTCATATGGTCGTTGTTAAATCTCCTCTTTTAAAATCTCCTCCGACTCGCTTCTTCGCTTTTTTCATGGCATGATTACCACCAGAGTGGTTACCATTTTTGTCCGTCATTTCTTTCTCCATTTGGTTATCATTATTCATTGATTGTTATCTCTGTACGATCCTGGTTGTGGTCCTCAATTGACCGTACTCGTTATCTCACTCTAATAATTGAGCTCATTTTATAACATCCGAATAGAGAGAAAATTTATGAGAAATGAGATCGACGTATCCGGGTTTCAAACCTCTAAGAAACATCCCGCCATAATACGTTTCTCATTCTCCACTAAATGAGGTGCAAACACGGATAACTCGCAAACTTTGCCTCGTCTTTGAGACACCGTCGTGTTGTTTTGTTCCAATCGATGAACTCCACTTCCTTCATATAACGAACACTTTCGGAAAGTATTTGTCATTAAATAGCTTCAAACGTCTCCCAAGACATCTTTGAAGCGGTGGATGGGTACGCTTCACGAGACTCCCACCGATGAGTCCGCCACCGCCACGGAACATAAAGGTGGCGAATGGAACCTTCTGTTCCTCCGTGCATCCCAAGACATCGAATATCTTGGTAATTTGTTTGACCCTTGTTTCATCATGATCGGATCGGCTTTCCCTTAAATTCGGTGGTCCCAACTCTTTGAAGCGCTTGGTTGTGACAACCCGTGAATTGCTATCATTTCCTCCTCAGATTTTGAACACGAGTCTCTCCTCGTCGATTTTCATGAATCGCAAAAGCTTCTAAACATCCCTCGTTCATCATCGCTTTCGGTGGTGTTGTTCACGGGAGGAACATTGCCACTGACTGTGACGCGTTCTCCTCGTTGGTGAGTATGTAAGGCGTCTCCGCGGTCTCATTTCCATTGTTAATATTCTCGATCGACATTCTCAAATCATCGCCATAAAACAAGGGTTAATTAAAGAAATCAATATATCACATAATATCCCTATATCTTGACCAACTAAAAAATAAGCTTAGGTAGAACACACTTAGCGAAGGATTTATTCGTCTCTCCCCTCTAGTTCGATTCCCGATCTCGCCAGAGATCATATCCCTAAGCTCGATACCAACCGTGTGACGCCCCAAAATAGGTCCATTCCATCCAACCCATTACGAGTTGCCAAATACATGGTACGAAATAACTACAACTTTATTATTACAACATATAAAGCGTGAGTTTAAATACAGATATTGTCATCTAGACAATATCCACACGCAAATAAATCCCCATCATAATTATTGATACATTATTTTACAAAATGGTGAGGACTACTAAACAACTCTCTCTAGAACCTTCATTCCATACCCCAGGACTAAGTAGTTTCGCTACATTCTCGCCTCTTGAGAAGAAAAATGGAACAAAAGGAAAAGGGTGAGCTCAACTAGCTCAATAAAGAATATTATGACTAAGATAATATACAACAAATTATCGTTAGTCTTCAACGAGGAAAAATCTAATAGAATACAATAGACAACAAATTTTAAATCAATATTCGCATGTGAAATAATAATTCATTAGAAAAGTTAAGTAGAGAATGCAAACTACTATCTTCATGTATGAATTTAAAAGTTCATCGTCTATCTTTTATCCCTGTAACATCAATCAATATACATCCGGAATCAAATATTCATCTTTGCACTACTGTGCCAAAGATATTCATCGATTGGTCATGTTCATCTAAACACTGTTCATCTTTTGCACTACTGACCAAAGATATTCTTCAGAAATCATTCATCTTTGCACTACAGGCCAAAGATATTCAATAATATCATCATTTAAGACTGAAGATGATGAAAAATATTTTTAAAGAAACGAATCCAGTGAAATAAAATGACAAGGATTAAGGATTAAGGATTAGTACTTTATTTTATCCACGTCCAAAAATACCTCAAAAATAATCATAGGGGTGTAAAATTCAAGAATGATCAAAACATGGATACAATCAAAGCTAGTATCCAGAATAGATATTTTAGACGAAAAGAAAAAATTTTATTTTTCGATGAATAAGTCAGATTCGTGAATAGTCTTGAGTATCGTGAATAGTGCCATATACGTGAATAGTAACTCGACACCAAAAGATAGAAATTCCAAAAAAACATTTTCACGCTCACCATGAATAGTACTCGTGAATAGTAACTCGTGAATAGTAACTCGTGAATAGTAACCATGAACATGAAAAAATTCCAAATTTGATAAAAAGTTCCAACCAATATTTCAAAGATAATGATATTGAAGAAATAATATCATTTGAGAAGAAAATAACATCCCTTACCTCGAAAGATCAAGTCTTCTAAAGGAAACACCAGGATATAGGCTATGACTTGGACTTACAATCAGTATAGCAATACTCAAAGTATACTCAAAATACTCACAAGAATACTTTCGATAATATAGAGAGAAAACTTCAGTTTACGGTGTGATTTTCAATTTTAACCTAAGCACCCTATTTATAGGAAATTGCTTAGAACACCAAAAGAAGATTTAATAAATTAATAATATAATTATATAAATTTCCTACACATGCCTAGAATCTGATTTCAACCATCAAACACATGCCACATTCTAGAAAAAGTAAGAAAAAACGTTTTCTAATTTTAAATATTTTAAACTTCCAAAAATTAATTATTTTGAGCTTGAACTTCAATAATTCATAATAAATAGCCCTTTCATCATCAGAAAATTTGAATCTCATGAAGTTTTTATAGGAAATTCAATTCTCTACAACTTTGCAGAAGAAAGTTTTTTCCAAATTCCAAATAGAAATTGGATCGAAATCCACAAGCGGACGATTTTACAATTTATAATCAAATTTCGATCAATAAATGGGGTCCACCGACATGTTTAACATGTTTTAAACATTTATTGCAACAAAAATACTCTTCCTCCTCGTATACTCATATATCCCACATTCGTTGTAAAAATATCATCATTATTATATTATTAAAATATAATAATATATTTAAATGAATTATTTTATCGAGAAAAGATAAAATTTCAATTTTCAACAATTGTCACATTAAAATTTTCTCCATCTATATCCACATAAAATTAATATTTTCCTCATCATATGAATCAATAATTAATTATTCACAAATAATATTTGAGAATCACAATATCGACAACCGTGTAGTTCAGGAAGAGGGCTTTCAATAAGAATTTCTCTTCTTGCGCCGCAATTAGGTGACCAAACCTCTCCTTAGATGTAACTTTCTAGACATTGCCAATAATGTTATCTAATAATATTATTCGAGATAATATGAATTATTGCTTCGATAATGAAAAATATTGTGTAATGACAATTATTGAAACAACAAAGAATATAAAATATCAACGCAAAGAATTATTAACTCAATAAAATATTGAGCGATAATCATCGTAACCATTATTGAGTAGAAGGCTTCTTCACGTAAGAATCAATAATTGGTGCAATACGCATTGTGTCTTCTTGTGTTTTAACCACCCGGTATTTTAACAATGATATCTGTGATATAACTACGTAGTTATTTTTAAACAACTTATATTTGTCGTTTTCTTCATCCAATCGCTTTCAGTTATGGGGCCCACACATTTGGTCATATAAATGCATTTAATATTCCCCGACAAGATTTGAATATTCCACGACCAAACGAATATTCTCTGACAACAATGAATATTTTATAACCACTTGCTTATTTTGAAATATTTGCGTATTTTACCCCTAACTATCCACATTAATCAAATCAACCCTTACTATTTCAAAATAATAAATAGAGAAAATTAAATTTCATTAATAATAAGTTGGGGTATTACAACTCATGTTCAAAATACAAGAGAAATGATAGCAATTCACGGGTTGTCACGCATTGAAGCGATTCAAAGAGTTGGGACCACGAATTTAAGGAAAGCGGATCGATCATGGCGGAAACATGGGTCAAGCAAATTACCAAGATATTCGATGTCTTGGGATGCATGGAAGAACAGAAGGTTCCATTCGCCACCTTTATGTTTTCAGTGGCGAGGCAGACTCTTGGTGGGAGTCGTGAAGCATACCCATCCATCCTTTTCAAGATGTCTTAGAGACGTTTCAGAAAATATTTAATGACAAATACTTTCACGAAAGTGTTTGTCATATGAAGGAAGTGGAGTTCATCATATTAGAACAAAACAACATGGCGGTGTCTCAAAGATGCGAGGAAAGTTTGCGAGCTATCCGGTTTGCACCTCATTTGGTGGAGAATGAGGAACGATGTACGCGGATGTTTCTTAGAGGTTTGAAACACAAGATACGTCAATATCTCATTTCTCATAAATTTTCTCTCTATTCAGGATGTTGTTAATGAGGACTCAATTGTTAGAGCGAGATAACGAAGTATGTTCAACCGAGGGACCATAACGAGGATCATACCGGAGATAGCGATCAATGTAATAACGATAACCAAATGGAGAAAGAAGCAGACGGACAAAATGGTAACCACTCTGGTGGTAATCATGGCCATGAAAATAGAAGAAGCGAAGTCGGGAGGAGATTTTAAAAGAGGAGATTTAACAACGATTATGTGAAGACGCGGTCAAGGCTTGACAGCAAGAATCGGTTCTAAGGAGGAGAACGACCACCGGTCATATGCTATAAATGCGGAAAGAGGGACATATCATTCAAACCGTCCACAACAGTTCAAGGTATGCTATAATTGTGGAAAGGAAGGACATATCGCTCGAGATTATGCAGTAGCGAAACCTAGTTCAATGAGGACGGTGACTCAAAAGATCGTCGAGAAAAAGTCAAAGTCAGCGATTTAGGAAAGAAGCGTTTGTTGTGGGTGGTTAAAATGCGAGGAACCCAAACGAGGTGATCACGGGTAAGCTATTTATAAATTCTTGCGAAGTTTATACCTTTACTGATAATCTGGGTGCTACCCATTCATTTATCTCTCCGCTTGTGCTCAACGTTTAAACTTGACTCGGAGAAATTAGACTTTGACCTATCTGTGGAAACTTCGTTAGGAGAAACTTTCATCACATCCACTTTGTTTATAAATCTTGTTTGATTCAAGTTGGCACCATCACCTTACCATTGACCTTATATCTTTAAAGATACTTGCTTTTGATGTGTTTTTAGGGATTGATTGGTTAACTACTCATCATGCCAAAATTGATTGTTTTCGTAAGGTTATTAGTTTTCATATTTCTAACCAACCCGTTGTTATGCAATTCAAACAACTAAACCATTAAAATCAATCATCGTCATATCTAATCATAAAGCTATTCGTTTATTGAAAAGCGGATGTCAAGCTTTCTTAGCCCATGTTATGGATTTGAATAAAGACACGTCAAATTTGAATAATATTCTGTTGTTATTGACTTTTCCGACGTATTTCACGAAGAACTTCCGGTCACCCCGAATGTGAAGTTGAATTCTTTATTGATCTTGAACACTGTACAAAGCCCATTTCTAAAATCCCATATCAAATGGCTCCTATTGAACTTCGTGGAGTTAAAGGTCCAACTACTGAGAATTGTTGGACATCGGTTTCATTTGTCTGGTACATCTCCTTGGGGTGCTCTGTTTTATTAAGTAAAGAAGAAAGAGCGGGAGTATGCGACTTTGTATTGACTATCGGGAAATGAACCATGTCACCATCAAGAATAGGTATCCTCTACCACGTATTGATGACTTGTTTGACCGATTGCAAAGAGGCACAATTCTTTTCAAAATTGATCTTCGATTACGGATATCATCATTTGAAGATTAGGCGAGGATATTCCAAAGACGCGCCTTAAGAACTCAGTATGGGCATTATGAATTCTTAGTCATGTCTTTTCGGATGACTAATGCTCCCGCGGTTTTCATGGATATGATGAACCGAGTATTCAAGGAATATTTGGATGGGTTTGTTGTTGTCTTTATTGATGACATCCTCATATATTCCAAAAGTCGTGAAGATCATGAGCACCATTTGAAATTTGGTACTCCAAAGGCTTCGTGAAAACAAACTATATGCCAAATTGAAGAAATGCGAGTTCGGCGAGGAAGTAGCATTTCTTGGGCATGTGGTGTCAAAACATGGAGTATCCAAGTGGACCCAATGAAGATTGAAGCAATACAAAGTTGGGAGCAACCGAAGTCGGTGGATCAAGCACGTAGCTTTACGGGTCTATTTGGTTATTATCGGAGATTCGTGGAAGGGTTTTCTCGAATCGCTACTCCATTCTTTCGCCTAACTTTCGGAAGGATACAAAATTCGTTTGGAGCGAAGAATGCGAGAAGAGTTTCCAAGAGCTTAAGAGGAGACTTATTTTAAGACTGTTTAACAATACCATCCGGTTCGGATGGATTTGTTATCTCAAATGATGCTTTAGGCAAAGGGTTAGGATGTATTCTCATGGCGTGGGAAAGTCATAGCCTATGCCTCGCGACAACTTAAAGAATATCGGAGGAATTATCCTACTCATGATCTAGAGTTAGCGGTGATCGTTTTTCGCGCTAAAGATATGGAGGCACTATCTATATGGGGAGAAAGTGGAGATATATTCGGACCATAAAAGCTTTAAATATTTCTTTCACAAAAAAGAACTCAACATGCGGCAATGACGTTGGCTCGAGCTATTGAAAGACTACGACCACACTATTCAATACCATTCGGAAAAAAGCGTGGTGGTACGCGACGCGTTGAGTAGAAGATCATATGCGAGGAATGAGTGCGATGATGTCAAGTATACGATAGAGCCAACTTTAATAGAAAAAGTTAAGGTTGCTTCGAGCCCACCGACCTGGAGCTGATGCGTATGAAGAAGAAAGTACAAGAAGGTAATATTCCGGAAGCGAGAATTGATGAAGAATGAATACTTCAAGTCCACTCTAGACTTTGTGTTCCTAACGACTCTTATTTGAAGTACAAGATTATGATAGAGGCACACAATACACCATTTGTAATCCATCCTGGAAGTACCAAAATGTATCGTGATCTTCGACATACATTTTGGTGGAACAATATGAAGAGAGAGATTGCAAAGTTTATCTCAATGTGTTTAACTTGTCAACGTGTAAAGGCGGAGCATCTAGTACCTAAGGGTCCATTGCAACCACTTGAGATTCCGAAATGGAAGTGGGAACACATTACCATGGATTTAATTCGGGTCTTCCTACGGTTTTCAAGGCATCAATGCTATTTGGGTTATTGTTGATAGATTAACCAAGTCTCCGCTCATTTCTTGCCGTCACGGAGACTTATTCCTTGAACGTCTTGCTAGTATATATATAAATGAGATTGTGAGGTTGTATGGCATGCCAAGTATCCATAGTTTTGGATCGTGACCCAAGATTCACTTCAAAATTTTGGGTTAGCTTGCAAAAAGCTATGGGCACGGATTTATTGATTGATTCAAAGATACCATCCTCAAAGCGGACGGACAATCAGAGAGGACTCTTCAAACTCTTAAAGATTTATTAAGACTCTGTGTCCTAGACTTCAAAGGCAGTTGGGATAAGTATTTACCATTGGTGGAATTCTCCTACAACAACAGTTATCAAGCAAGTATAGTTGTGGCTCCATTTGAAGCATTATATGGACGAAAGTGTCGCTCTTCAATATGTTGGGATGAGGTGGGTGAAGCAACATTGTTGGGACCCGAGTTAGTACGTATGACTACCAAAAAGATCCAAATGATTAGACAACGTATACAAATGACACAAGATCGACAAAAGAGTTATGCGGATCTTCATCGAAAAGACGTGGAATTTAGTATAGGGGATTATATATTGTTGCGAGTTGCTCCATGGAAGGGAGTTACAAGATTTGGGAAGAGAGGAAAGCTCAATCCATGATTTATTGGTCCATTTCAAATTCTTGACCGAGTAGAAAATGTAGCCTATAGACTTGCGTTACCTCCGAGTATGTCTCGTGTTCATAATGTGTTTCACATATCTGTACTTCGTAAATATGTGAAAGACCCGAACCACGTTATTGAGTTAGAACCGGACGAGATAGCCGAAGACTTAACGTATGAGGAGGTACCTGTCAAGATCTTGGATAGGAAGGAGCATGTCCTACGCGCAAAGGTCAAACCATAAGTTAAAGTTTTGTGGAGGAATCATGCTATAGAGAAAATGACCTGGGAGTTAGAAACAGAAATGAAAGCGAGGTATCCTCACCTTTTGAAACACACAGTGCGTCACGTCAATTTCGAGGACGAAATTTCATAAGGAGGGGAGGTTGTAAGACCCCAACTTATTATTAATGAAATTTAATTTTCTCTATTTTAAAATAGTAAGGGTTGATTTGATTAATGTGGATAGTTATGGGTAAAATATGCAAATATTTTAAAATAAGCAAGTGGTTATAAAATATTCATTTTTGTTAGGGAATATTCGTTTGGTCGTGGAATATTCTTCTTTGTCTGGAGAATATTAAATGCGACTGCCATGCAGTCTTTTATGGGTCCCATAAATCTGAAAGCGATTGGATGAAGAAAACAACAAATATAAGTTGTTTAAAAATAGCATGGCGTAGTTATTACCAAGTATTATCTTGTTAAAATACTAAATTGGTTAAAACACAATATAGACACTCAGTATTGCATCAATTATTGATTCTTACGTAAGAAGGCACTACTCAATAATGGTTACTGAGTAATTCTTTATTCAAGATTTTATTGATTTAATAATTATTGCGTTGATATTTTATATATCATTGTTGTTTGATAATTGTCATTACACAAGTATTTTTCATTATCGAAGCAATAATTCATATTATCTGAATAATATTATTAGATAACATTATTGGCAATGTCTAGAAAGTTTTGTCTAAGGAGAGGTTTGGTCACCTAATCATTGCGCAAGAAGAAGAGAAATTCTTATTGGAAAGCCCCTCTTTCTGAGAGAACTACTGGTTGCCGATCTTTGTGATTCTGTAATATTATTTTGTGAATAATTAATTATTGATTTATATAATGAGGAAAATATTAATTTTATGTGGATATAGATGGAGAAAAGTTTTAATGTGACAATTGTTGAAAATTAATATTTTATCTTTTTCGATAAAATAATTCATTTAAATATATTATTTTAATAATATATTAATGGTGATATTTTGTAATGAATGTGGGATATATGAGTATATGAGGATGAAGAGTATTTTTGTGGCATTAAATATTTAACACATATTTTGTGTGTTGGTGGACACAATTATTAATAGAAATTTGATTATAAATTGTAAAATCGCCTGCTTGTGGATTTGGTCAATTTCATTTAGAATTTGGAAAAATTTCTTCCGCAAAGTTGTAGAGAATTGAATTTCCTATAAAAACTCGTGAGATTCGAATTTTCTGATAAAAGGGCTATTTATTATGAATTATTGAAGTTCCGAAGTTCCGAAATAATTGATTTTTGGAAGTTTTAAATATTTATATTCACAAAACGTTTTTTCAATGTGTGGGCCTCATTTTGCATGTGTGCAATTGCTGAATTCTGAATTCAAAGGTGTGCATAGGAATGGTTAATATAAATAATAATATTATATTAAATTTTCTACTTTGGTGTTCTAAGCATTTTCCTATAAATAGGGTCTTGGGTTAGAATTGAAAATCACACACGTAAAGCTGAAGTTTTTCTCTCTATATTATCGAGCGTATTCTTGTGAGTATTTTGAGTATATTTTGAGTATTGCTATACGGTGCAAGTTCAAGTTATAGCTTTATATCAGGTGTTTCAAATTTTTTAAATCTTGATCTTTCGAGGTAAGGGATATTTTTTTTTCAGTAATGATATTATTTCTTCAATATCATTATCTTTGAAATATTGATCTGAAGTTTTTATCAAATTTGAAAATTTTGGTGTCTGAGTTACTATTCGTATACTCTGACTATTATTATTCGATATCTGAATTATTCACGAATCTAAGACTATTCATCGAAAAATAAAATTTTTTCCTTTTCGTCTAAAATATCTATTGTGGATACTAGCTTTGATTGTATCCATGTTTTGATCATTCTTGATTTTACACCACTATGATTATTTTTGAGGTATTTTTGGACATGGATAAAACAAAGTACTGAATCCTTAATCCTTAATCCTTGTCATTTTGTTTCTTTGGATTCGTTTCTTTAAAAATATTTTTCATCATCCTCGGTCTTAAATGATGATATTATTGAATATCTTTGGCACGTAGTGCAAAGATGAATGATTTCGATGAATATCTTTGGCCCGTAGTGCAAAGATGAGCAGTGTTTAGATGAACATGAATTAATCGATGAATATCTTTGGCTGTAGTGCAAAGATGAATATTTGATTCCAGATATATATTGATTGATGTTACGGGGATAAAAGATAGCGATGAACTTTTAAATTCATACATAGAAGATAGTAGTTTGCATTCTCTACTTAACTCTTCTAATGAATTATTATTTCATTGCGAATATTGATTTAAAACTTGTTGTCTATTGTATTCTATTAGATTTTTCCTGTTGAAGACTAACGATAATTTGTTTATATATTATCTTAGTCATAATATTCTTTCTTGGGCTAGTTGAGCTCACCATTTTCTTTTTTGTTCAATTTTTCTTCTCGGAGGCTAGAGAATATAGCAGTGCAAGCCTGGGTATGGAATGAAGGTTCTAGATAGAGTTGTTTAGTAGTCCTCACCATTTTGTAAAATAATGTATCAATAAATGTGATGAGGATTTATTTGAGTATAGATATTGTCTAGAAGATAATATTTGTATTCAAACTCACAATTTTACTGTTGTAATAATAAAGTTGTAGGTTTTTTTGTACCATGTATTGACAACTCAGAATGGGTGATGTATACCTATTTTGGGGGCGTCACAACATTGGTCGTCCTACCCCTAAGCCTATGTCCCAGAAGTTGATACCTAGGGCATTATCCTGGGCATACTCCTCTTTTGATCCTAATTCAAAACAATATCAGCGCCTTAAAAATCCACATCACCATCTTCTATTTTATCGAGGAGAGCTTGATAATATGTTGGAAACAGATAGGGTGTGGCGTCCATATCAGTTATTTGATAGACGTTTGTCTTGGGATTTTTTTGAGGCAAGGTTAGGTGGAGCTGCTCGTATACCATTGATACATTACGACATTGTTGAGTTCTAAATGCCTGGCAGATTTATGAGGCAATTTGGATATTTGCAGTCGTATCCATCTAATGCTGAAAATATGGTGGAATTGCGGAAGGAACATAAATTATTTGAGAGAATAAATTTTAAAAATCATAGGGGCCAACTATATTCGATTGTGGGATGCATACATGGAGAGTTTAGAAGGACAAGTGTTGGAGGCTTTGTAACATATATCTATCGAGGATTATATGACGTGGTATAGAGAAATTACTCGACGACGAATACACCATACTCGACCCTTTAGGCGTCAAGGGGAAGATTATGAGCCACAGGTATTCATTGACCAATATTTGGCTGTAAACACTGTAAGTTATTAAATTTATAATATTGATTAATGTTTTTGTTTTAATAAAACTGATTATCTTGTTTTATTAATATAATTTTTTAATTTAATTATAGATTGAGAGTGCAAAAGCTATATTTAAAAAGATGTTGTCAATTGGACATCCACCTGAGTTAAGAACCATGTATAACACATGGTTCAATACATTATACCAGCCGTTCATGAATGACTATAGAGGTGTTCCAATCAATCCAAATCCAACGCAAACTCAAGTTGGGCAGATGGAGATTGACATGACAGGATCCCATCCTACAGTTGGGCAGATGGAGATTGATATGACAGGATCCCAACCTACAGTTCAAGAGACTCACCCTAGCGTTGGCCCTTCTACTCGACATAGTAAGAAAGTGCCAGCTAGAAGGATGGAGGGAACAAAGCACACTCACTTTTTCAAGTACTTAAAGATGGAAAAAATCAATTGGCTAAATCATCATTGGTTTAGTCCAACTCACGACCCATCAAACTTTCCTCATAGCCATCTAGAAGGTCTATACAAGTTTGAATTTAAAGATGTTAACTGTTTGAGACCCAATGGTTGGTTATGGGAATATGTCTTGGATGCTTATATGATGTTGTTGCGAGACAAAGAAGTTAAAATGTGTAAAGAAGTTTTCCAAAGATGGGCTCGATTTTATTTCATGCCAACGTACTTTGCGTTGTTAGGTACCCAAAACTTACCAAGTGTGGGAGTAGACATGCCAACCATACGAAAATTTCTAAGAAGTTACATCAATCCTACAGTTGGTGACCCAGTACATGAGTGTGATTACATATTCGTTCCAGTCTTCAACGAAACCAACAGTCATTTTTGTAAGACCCCAATTTTTTTTTTAATAAATATGATTTTTCTATAAATATCATTTTTGAATATTATGGAATGAGTTTGATATAATGTTATAGTTGTAGGTAATATTTATAAATTTTGCTAAGTATGCAAGTTGTTATAAAATATTCGATTGTTCTGGGAATATTCTTTTTGTAGGGAATATTCATACAACCAAGACAATCATTGGTGGACCCCCACAATGAAATTATTGTTTGATTGAGAAAAGCAGCGAAAATATTTTATAAATAACTACGGAGGTGTTATTGTTAAAGTCATTGAACTACCCTAGTAAGAAAAAGTACAAAGAATGTCTGGCGTGGTTGCATAAGTAGTACACCAGTATTGATTATTGATGCTTACGTGAGAAGTCACTCATTTATACTCAATTATTGCTACAAGAATTCTTTGATCATATCTCTTATATTATTGATTCGATTATTGTCACAAGATCATCGCATTATATGTTATATTATTAAATCAATAATTGAGACGCATAAAGTTATTCATATTATTAAATTGTAATATTTACAATGTCTAGAAGTTACATCGAGGAGAGGTTTGGTCACCTAATTGCGGCGCCAATAGGGAGAAATCCTTATTGGAAAGACCCTTTTTCCGGGAACAACCTCGATTGCTAAATATTGTGAGTTATAATATTAATGATGAATAAGTTCGTGTTGATTAAAGATGAATTAGATAGTTTCATCAGGTTGGGATTATTTGTGTTAGTAGAAATCGACATCTATTAGATGATAATTTATATCCGGAGGTTATATTGTTCAATCGAAGTATTCGGAAACTTTTCGGTTTGAGTACTATTCACGAAGTTACTATTCACGAGTTACTATTTACGAGTTACTATTCACCCTATTCATTATTCACTCTAGTATTGTGTATTGAAGTATTTGGGTACAATATTATTCCATGAGGAGATGTGCTAATTTTTCGAATAGTTGGTTGAAGTTATATTAGTGAATCAATATGGACATTTGGTGGAAAGTTATAATAGTGAATCAATATGGATCATTGGGTTTAAAGTTTTAATAGTAAATCAAGTATGGACCGTTGCTTTAAGTTTAATAGTAAATCAATCTGAACCGGTCCATTTAAAAGTAAATCAATCTGGACCGCTCAGAATTAGTTCTTATTCAATCCATTCTTCTATAAATAAGCTCATTCCTTCATTATTTTTTATAATTCTTTGAAACTCTAGAGAGGGAAATTATAGAGTGAAAGAAGAAGAGTATTCTCGCTACTTCACTACTTGATATCCAAATGTCTTTTACAGTAGAAGGGTGTTATTCTTTCTTATTCATGAAGAGAACTTCTATTATTCCATTCTTTATTATTCAGTTGGAATAACCTGTATACGCGACATACCCTATACTTGGTGAAATCCTTATGTTATTCCATTCTTTATTATTCTGTTATAATATCTTGTCTGCATGCGTTTCTACTGGGACGGTTCATTCTTTATTATTACATTGGGATAACTTTCAGATACGCGGACTCCCTATACTTGGTGAAATCCTTATGTTATTCCATTCTTTATTATTACATTGGAATATCCACATCACATGCGTTTTACGCTGGGACTGGTTAAAATCTTTATTATTCTCGTTAGAATAACTTTGATACGCGAACTCCCCTATACTTGGTGAAATTCTTATGTTATTCCATTCTTTATTATTACATTTGAATATCCTCGCTCATGCAGGTTTTTTTTGGCTTGGGACCTGGTTCCGTCTTTATTATCCCGTTGGAATAACTCAGATACGCGCGGACTCCCTATACTTGGTGAAATCCTTTATGTTATTCCATTCTTTATTATTCGTTGAATATCCTCACATGCATGCGTTTACGTGGGACCGGTTCCTTATTTATTATTCCGCCGTAATATCCTTCTAATGCGTTCTGGCGGACACGGGTTCCATATTTATTATTACATTGAATAACTCGTCTGCGTGCTTTATCTATCACATGTCCGGTGATTTCTTTTGTTATTCTATTATTTATTATACTCGGTTGGTTAAAGTTTTGACTTCATACTCCATGAAATTAGTGAAATATCCTTGATATTCAAGGCTTCATCCAAAGATATCTTTTCATGGAAATATTCTTTCGAGCATTCTTGAATTTTACTCTACAAAGAAGTATAATGTTGATAATTTGGACGTTATTAGTTCTGGATAAATTAATTCGTGAACTTGTTTTATTGAATTCTTATATCATTGTCATCATCCTCGTGTTTATATTTTTGAAAGTCATCGTGTATTCTGTAGTGCATAGATGGACTTGGTATGATTATGACCGTGGATTATTCGGTATAATCACGATCGTAATGTTACAAATGATGTGATAAAAGTCCTCATTGGCCTGTAGTGCATTGATGGACGATTGTTGACATGATCATGACCATTGATGAATACACGAATATCATTGGCCCGTAGTGCATGGATAATTTATGGTCGTGACCCTAATGAATATCCTTGGCAGTAGTGTGAGGATGATGTGGATTATTTATTGTTGAGTCTCAAATGATAAAAGTGATGAAAAACTTTTAAATCATAAAAGATAGTAGATTTTATTCTCTACTTGACTCTTTTAATGGATTGCTTATTCCGCTGCAGTTAAACTTGTTGTCTATTGTATTTTATCAGTTTAACATTGTTGAAGGCTAATGATAATTTATCTTGCATTATCTTAGTCATAATATTTCTTATTGGGCTAGTTGAGCTCACCCTTTTCTTTCACTGTTCTCTTCAGGAAATGAGAACGTAGCAGGGACTAGTCGGGGAACGGAGTGATGGTCCAGATGATAGTATTAGTAGTCTTCACTATTCTGTTAAATAGTGTGACAATAAATATAATGAGGACTTATTCTGAGAGTGGATATTTTCTAGAAGATAATATTTGTATTAAAACTCACAGCTTTCTTGTTGTATATTAAAGATTGTATTTGTATTCTGCACCATGTATCTAGCGACCCAAGATGGGTGATGTATACCTATTTTAGGGGCGTCAGAATTTTTGCTTGTTTATTTGGAGTTTCAGCAAGTGGAAAGTTATGCTACTTGACCCACTTTATGTTGACAACCCATTAATGCCATTGTCACAATTATACTAAAACTTCTTTGCAGTTGTGGTGAGTTCATTAATATAAGTCTTGTTTTTCATGTCATTACAAAGACATGTAATTCCTACTACTTCGGACTTATAAGTACTGGGTTTATATTTTATAGGTAGAGTTAATTCCTTTGCTGCTTCTTCAGGCAAATCCTACAGCAAAGTGGCCAAAAACGAAGCCAAAAGCTGAAGCCTGTGTGAATAGACCGAGACAATGGAACGAAAACGATTGTGGCATATATGTTGCAAAGTACGTGGATTTCTTTTTGCACCGTATAAACATCATGGTGCAACCGAGGTGGACACTTAACGAGGCTTATAATTTTAGGTTTAGAATAGCACATGAGCTTAGAATGTGCAAAGCTAGGGACATTCCTGAATCATATTTGTAACGAACAAACTTTAGATTCGGATTCAAATGAAAACTAGTTAATGTATTTTTTACTAACTTTTATAATACTTTGATTTAGTAACTCGGTTATCAAATTCAAAAATGTTTCAATCTTTTTTATGTACGTTACTATGGATGTCTTTTGTCTTTTTTGTATCTAATGTATGTCTGCTCTGTGATGGTTACCACTTTGGTTCTTAAGGTAATTGCTTCCAGAACTGTGTTAGCTGAAATGTTACGTACTGATTAAATAGGGAAGAAAAGAAACATTTATCAAGGTTTTCATGCATGCTAACTCTGCTTTTTGGCCTGATGTAGTATTAACTCTGCTTCTGGGGTCCTTCCTTTGAGGCTTTTGTTATTTCACACACTGCTCTGTGTGGTTAAACAATAAGATGGCATTCTTTGATTCCCATTTCTCTCAAATTTGTTGTAAATCTCATTTTCTATGTTTGTACATTATCTCATACATTTCGGTTCCCAGCACATCACACCGTCAAATGGAAGGAGGTTCTTTTTTGGGCAGTGGGTCATTGATTGTTGTTGGACAAGGAAACAACAATATATAAAGTTGTGAGATATTCCTTGGTTCATCTACTTCAAGTTCCTGAGTGGTGGAAATTAGTTTCTGTATAGCAAATCTGGGAGAAGTTAATTGGTGTTACTGATTTGATAGAACAAATTCTTTTGATATCTGTTAACGCCAAGATCTTTCTCCACGTTCCAATCACCAAGACGCGTCCGATATCCTGCACAGTTCAACAAGTCAACACCAAAAGCTTGACTGCCTGACCGTTGGGGGATAGCTCCGACGTGAGAGTCAGTATCGGCGATCACAAGGTTAACAATGGAGAGAAAAATAATGTCTAATGTCTGAGAGAGAATAATAATATGATTGTGTGTAATGTTTTGTTACCTACCTCTTTTGTGATCCTATCCCCATACGTACTCTTATCCCGGTTTACCGTGCCACCCATCACCTCCTGACACCTTTTCCCTCACTCCCGGTCATTTCAGCCGAAAGTATGTAGCCTACTTCCTCACCTGCTACCACTCTTTGCCACCGCCGGTCATCTGAGTCCCATCCTCATTAATGCCATGCAGAAAGGTGGAAGACATAGTAGTCAACTATTATTTGGCATAATGATTACCGGTCAAAGTTGGGTTAAGTGGCAATTTGTATAATGGGCCAATTTAATGAATAATCCCAAATAACGGAAATGACCCAAACGACCGGATCCAACCGAAAGGACCCAATGAAATAATCAAGTAATTGGGCCCAAATCATTCGGACCAATCAGGACAAGAATAACATAATCCAAGGGAGGAGCCCATTAAGTCTGGCCCAATAAGGAAAAGGATTATGGCCCAACATTGCCCCCAAGTCTTTTATTAAACAGGGTGTTTAATGGAAGACTATAAACAGTATAGGCCCATGATATAACAAATTATGATAAGTCCCAAGAGGTCCAAAGTGAAACTCACAAAAGCCTAACAAAATCGGTCCAAACTGATATCAGAAACAGAAATGGGAGGTCCAATAGACACAAGTCCACTCAGGTAAAGATATTTAGACCCAAAAATGGACGAAACCTCTTCCAATTCATCATAATTGCTGTAAATTAAATGTGCCGCCCTCGATTACTGGTGTGGTAAATCACAAGATAAAAGATAAACTTTACCAATTAAGCGGTTTTACCGCCAATTTGAAATTTGAACCTTTGAACCTTCTTTCCTCTCTGCAGAACTTCCTCCTCCTGCTTTTACTTAAATCTCAACAATGGTGATTTGTGAATTCTAGCCAAAATTCTCCCTTCGTGACTGACTCTGTTAGCCGTCTCCCCAATCCAAACCCTAACCAAGAGGGTTCGAGTTCCAACCCCCAATCTTCAACAATCATGGGGGGAAATCCACCTCTGATCCCTTCTGCATCACCTTCTGACTTCTTCAAGGACAGGGAACAGTTTCCCCATGCCAACATCCCCTCCTCTATCACGGAATCTGAGATACGTATCCTCCAGACTCGTTATCAGATTCCAGACATGTACGCCATAAAGGCTCCTGCTCCTGAAGAGCGTATGTATCAGCGACCGGACGGTTGGGTTGCCATGCCAGTCACTTTCCTAGAAATGGGGGTTCGCCTACCCCTCCATACATTTGTCGTTACCCTCCTAGGGTTCATAGGAGTGGGTTTTGCTCAGTTAGTGCCCAATTCCTATATCCACATCCTGGCATTCATTGCCTTCTGTCATGAATTAGGGATTTCTCCTTCCGTGGACATCTTCTTCACCCTCTTCTCTGCCGGTAGGTCTCGAGAACGAGGCTTCAAAATGTTGAGTAAGCAGTCTCCCCGACCCAACACCAGATTTGAGAGGAGACCCCTGATGGATACCCCTTCCAACAATAAGGGTTGGCACGAGAAGTGGTTTTTCGTTACAGGACCCGAAATCTCTTCTCTTCCAGATTGGACTACCTCTGATCGGGTCTCTGCTGACTTTGGAGATATCTCCGAAGAGCGTGTGAGGGAGATGGCAGATTTTTTGAAGAAGATTCCTCCAAAAGAATGGAGTTTTACACTTCTGACCAAACAAGCCTAGCTATATGACCACAAATGTAAGTTTCGAACAGCTTTATAACATAATTTTGAGATATTTAAGTGATACGGGTTCTGATACATGATTTTTTACAGTGTCTATGATCAAACCAACTTCTTTGGAAGTGAAAGATCTGGAAGATTTTTTGGCAGGGAAGAATACGGATGCGAGCGAAGAGCATCCGACTGAAGAATCTTCCCAGGCTGATCCTGAAAGTAGTATGCACACAAGCTAATCATGTTTGATGATAAAGCATATACTTTGTAACAATCTTATTCATTTATTAATAAAAAGTATTAATTTATTAAAGGCTTTTAATTATCTACATGATGTTGTTTTATAATATGTGATAAACCCATAGTTTTAAGCAATGCTTTTAGAATAATGATGATGATCATTCTAATGAGATCTAAATTCTTAGAAAGCTTAAAACTAAAATAGTTCCCAATCATTGGATTACTAAATTGGGGATTAGTGAATCCGGATAGATTGGTGCATACGTTCTTTGCTTCGTTGGATGAGGATGATTGATCTCATGATCATTTGTGTGGAGACACTAAAGCAAGTATGTAGGTGCTTATTAGAGAATAAGTTCACTGAACGTGGCTCGCTAAGGAATACCTAATGGATTTTTATTTGCTTGTCAATAGGAATTCCTGTAGTGATAGTAGTACAAGTGATCCTTGGACTTGAGATCATCATAGTATCTTGTGTATGATGAGTTATACTTTGACTTATTCCTTAAGACCCTTAGGGTATATCAAAGGGTATGCTTGGGTATAATAAGTTGTACATGGAGATAATGTATGATCGATAAAGAATCTACCACTTCTAATAAAAGAAGAGAAGTGTCTATGTGATTCGATAAATGACAACCCAAGAGTCTTGTTAAAGCGAGAATGAAATTAGAAAAGAGTTTCTAATTTGCATTATTTGGAGTTGTACATTTAAGAATCGAAATACATATAATTAAATAAAATAAGACTTGACAAATAATTCCATGTCTTATATTTAATTGGGACATTGTATGGTGGAAGGATTGAATCAGACGGTAACTATTTACTCAAAGGTTCTTTTATGATTAATGTTAAAATCTATATTATCCGGAAAGTCGTTGATCGCTAGGGAGGCTTATCCCTATTGTAGAATAAATATTATTTATTTAAATAAATTAATTGTTTAATTTATTTATTTAAATAAGATTAGAATTGTTCTAATTGATTTATTCACAACCGGTTTAATATGGAGAACCTAAAGGGTCACACCATAAAAGGAAGAATAATTATTTAAGAAGTTAATGGCATAATCGTAATAATATGTTATGTATATTTAATTTAATCTATGGTGATAGAATAAATTAAATAGCTTAATATTTATTATTTAATATTTTAGAAATATTAAATATAAATTAATAAGAGGAGTCTTATTAATATTATTACAATTATTATTATTTTAATTTCTAAAAGAGTTTAAGAATTAATTTAATATAAGTATTTCATTTATTCCTAATAGAATTAGGAGGTTAAATTAATTAAAAGAGTTTAATTAATTATCCCTAATAAGATTAGGGAGCCTAATTAATTAAAAGAATTTAATTAATTAAATAAAACCCAATTTCTTAATTGTTAAGGAGGGTTGCCCACATCAATAAATAAGAGAGTCTTATTATGGGTGGTATGGGTTGTTGACTTTAACAAAAGACGTAATAATTCCAAGTTGTTGGGAGTATGCCTTTTCTATAGAGATAGAAAACTAGGGTTAGCCATAACACCAATCTTCTTGAATTTTATTCTTCCTTGGTGAATCACCTCAGAGGCCAAACACATGGGTGGCTAACGTTGATCAAAGGAAGGAACCAAACCCGGTGGATTCAAGATTGAACGCGAAAGGATTGGAGGTGAACTTGTACCGAGGAAGTTTCGATCTTCAAGGTATGATTTTATTCTTTATCTTTTCGTTTAATTAATAATTATGCATAAAGGGTGATCCGGTATATGGTTTGTAAATTTTTTAAACTCGATTTTTACACGCCTAGCATTATTTTGCAATTTGATTACAAGCATATGAATATTACAAACCCAATAAATGGCATCGAGCCCAAACCTTTACGCTAATTATTAATTGTTTTAATTTAATACGTATATTGATATGTGTTGTAACAATTTATTTGGGATAATTTTATCAGATAAAATTTATAAAAAAAATAAAATAAAAAATCGGTAATTAATTTTTATTATAATTACCGAATACATGTTAGCCACTACTGTTGCCGAGCAAGCTGCTGGTCATGCGAATATTGGGATTAACAAGTTTTTGATGACGCACGGAAATCGATGCAGATTGCAAACAAACAAAAAAAAAAAAAAAACACGGAACAGATTTTTTTTATTTCCTGGTGATAAACGTGGCTGCATGGATTTCAAGTAAATAAAGGATAGGATGGCATGTATTAATATATATATATATATATATATATATATATATATATATATATAAGTTACGGATATTATATATATATAATAGATATATATATATATATATTATTCTTAATTATTATATAATTAAAATAAAAGTTTATTTTAATTTTAAAATAAAAGGTTTATTTTAATATTAAAATATAAAGTTTTATTTTAATCTTAATAATTTTATAATTAAAATAAAAGTTTATTTTAATATTAAAATAAAATGTTTATTTTTATATTAAAATATAAAGTTTATTTTAATTTTAAAATTAAATTTCATGCTAACTAATTAGAGTTGGAATTGGATTCCATGATAACTAATTGGAGTTAAAATTGGATTTTATTTTTCCTAAAATAAAGGAGTTTATTTATGAATAGGGAAGTAAATCCATGTTTCCTTAAATAAAGGAGTTTATTTAAATATGAAATAAGATTTCATATTATTCAAAATAAAGGAGTTTATTTGTGAATAGGAAAGAATATCCGTGTTTCCTTTAATAAAAGATTTTTTTTATTATTATATGGAATTGGATTCCATAATTAATTAAAATAAAGGAGTTTATTTCGATTAAAATTTTGATTAAAATAAAATAGTTTATTTTATTCAAAATAGGATAAATTAAAATAAAATAGTTTTATTTTGATTTAAATTTGGATTTAAATAAAGGAGTTTATTTTTATTCAAAAATAGATTTTATACTAACTAAATTTTGCCCATTAAATGATATCAATATATATATTAAATGTTTATTATTCATGAGATGAATGTTATTTATTGATGCGTATGGTGATGTGTATGATAATAAATGGGATTGATTATGGACTTTTGACCAATGTGATTGGATTTTATTTTAGATGGATGCGTGAATGTATGGGTTTTATTAAATGGGGTCTGCGTACACGCCTTCTCTAATTTTTTTAATGTAAATTCTATCTTCCTCCTATGCATTTCCCTCGATCACGATCAAGGTTTCTATTTATTTTAAATAGTTTTGTAATAGGAATAGTTAGATTAATTTTGAAGAATTAGAGATCAAGGATCAAGGAGCGCTTGAAGACGTTTGTAATGGAGCCCGGGTTTAAATGTAATAGTTATATTTAAATATTATTTTTTTGCACCCCTTGGGTTTGACTTTTTTGGTTCACTTGGTGGCTCTAGTGAACCAAACTATAATAAAAGTCCATAATCAATCAGGGTAGAATATAAGATTCTATATGTGCATGCTTATACTATATATATTATATATTATGCAAACATGCTTCGCATGTTCATTAATACGACGCATATTTTTATATATATATAAATGCGCTTAAACAAGATGAGATAAATTAATAACAAACCCCTCAATTTTTATATTAAGTCCTAAGCGTTCAAAGATATTTGAAATATCGAACGTCGCTTTCTACAGCATGATAAAATTAATAGAGTATTAAATATTTAATATGAGTTTGTTGTGTCACCACAAGGCAAGTATTAAGTATTTAAGATGTTAATTTATCACATTTGATGCTTATAAAGAAAATTGAATAATATTGTTTTGTTGTGTCACCACAAGGATGATATTTTCTTTTTGAATATATGGAGTGCTAGGTCGGACTTAACTTGGATAATTTTGATTCGGATGTGCCACCACTTGATCAAAATAATCTAAGAGGCAAAATACAAGGAGTTGCATAGTTGATGTAATTGACAAAAGTTGTCTACCTATTTATTTATATATAGTTTGTTGTGTCACCACAAGGCTATATACATTTGAAATGGGATCCTTATTCTCACTAGCAAATCTTTAATTAGATTTTGCCGAACTATATAAGTGAGGGTAATATAGTTTGTAGAAAATAGTGGGAGATACCAATTTAAAACAAGACCTAAATTTAGTTTGGTAATTAATTAAAGAATGTATGTTAAAATGTTGTTAATTACAAATTCATTTACGTAATTTTACAATGTCTAAAATTACTATCGCTCATGAAGCATATTAGATGCTAAATTAACGAGAATCAATTAAAGCGGATTGGCTAAGGAATTTGAGAATAGTTCTCATAGTGAAAAAGCTATCTTATGTCCTTAATACGCCTATCCCGCAATGGTTTGCATAATGCCTACGAGGAAAGATTGCTACTTTTAGAAAGTGGCAAGATGATGCCTGATTGGCTCAATGTATCATGCTCGCATCCATGAGTAACGAGCTTGCCACAAGATGAAACTATGGATGCTCCTACTATATTCCCCGCACATCAAGTAGTTGATGGTGAGGAAAGTAGGACCGATAGATATCGAGATATCTAAGGAGCTCTTCCGATCTAGAATGGCCAATGGCACTATAAGTATGAATAAAAAGTTCTTAACATAATCAATTTGATTGATCAATTAGGACAACTGGTTTTGTCATGGATGGAGAGTTGAGCCAAGATTTGATCTTGCACTCACTCCCGGACTCCTTTCACAATTGTTGTGAATTTTTTATATGAACAAGCTAGATATCAGCTTTGCAGATTTGCTTAACATATTGAAAAATGTTGAGAGTCACTTTCCAACCAAGAAAGACCATGTCTTACTGGTAGGGACCAAAGGATCTTCTGAAAAGAAGAACTATTTAAAGAGGGTAAACAGAAAGGCGTAAACAAAGGATAATAAGAGCAAAAGCGTCACGGATAAAGAAAGGAGTTTGCTTCCACCGCAATAAGCCCCGACTTTGGAAAGAAAGCTGCGAAAAGCATCTTCTCGCAGAGGCTAACCAAAGAAGCTTAGTGAGTTTTTGATTCATAATACGCTTTTTGTTCATGATTGAAATAAATTTTTCTTTAAGTCAAGGTTCTAATTAGGTATTGGATACCGGCTTTGGTTATCATAAATATAGATTTATGAAGGGACCAAACAGAAGTAGAAAACTAAACAAATATAAGTAATCCTATGTGTGGGAAATGAAGCAAAGGTTGCAACATTAGCCATAGAAACTTATAGTTTAGATCGCTTTACGGGCAAATCTATTAAGTCAATAAGTTGTTATTGTATTCTAGTTCTCGTTGAAAACATTATTTCCATTTTATTGTTGGACAATGAAATCTTTGGTATTATATTTAAGAACAATTGTTGTTTCTATTTATAATAATAATGTTTTGATAGAAATGGAATATTACTTAATAAATTTTGTATACTTGACTTACATGAAAATAATTTTGCATATTGAACAAATTAGTATAAGAAAAGGAGATGATCATTCAAAGAGTTGAATGTGTGTATTTCTTTGAAATACAAGTATGAATTATTTGAAAGGTTCAAACAATTCGGAAGTGAAACAAATTGACAATGTATTAAGATTCTTTGATTAGATCAAGGAATAAATACTTGTGCAATAAGTTTTAGATCATCTTAAATCGTACCTTGTTGGACATGGTGCGGTCCAAAATGATTTTACCGACATTCCGGTATCCTTCTTCAGGTCATGTCCTAGAAATGGTCTGTGACATCTCACGAAAAAGGTAACCTCAAAATCAGCCCCAAGACTCCATAAAAGTTATGGACGTGGAGGATTCCTAATCTTAATTATGTTAAGATAAGGGTTGTCCAACTTATGTGAAAAGGTTTCAAAGGATAAGCTTGGGACAAGATTTGACAAGTACAATTTGTGGGACATCCTAAAGTAAGTTTAGGGTATATGTTCTATAATCCTACATAGCAAAAGGTGTTTATTCATGAAACACCACGCTTCTAAGATAAAGGTGTTTATCATTAAAAGGGCTAGTGGGAGGATAATAGATCTTGAAGAGTTCAAGAACCACAAAACACTATAAATCAAATAAGAGGAACACGTAGATAGACCTATTGTACACACAACCAAATCGTAAATACGGAATAGCACAGAAGATACCTAGTAGGTATGGATTCATCATGGATAATGATGATGAGGTACGCATCATAGAAGATGATGATCCCGAGTTACATTCGATGAGGTAAAGACTTTAGTGTGTACAAAAAGAGATTGGGAGCATCGTGAAATTTCTAGTATTATATGTTGATATACTACGGATGAGGAATAACATACCAATGCTACAATCAGTAAAGATAAAGTTGTCTAAACATTCCTCCATGAATGGTTTGGGAAGAGTATCTTAATTGGGGATAAAATCTATATAGATAGATACAAAAAGATGCTCGACTTAACCCAAGGAACGTATATTCATTTGATGCTAAAGTCGTTTAGCATGGCAAACTCCAAGAGATGTCTCATGTTGATGAGCTATGGGGTGTATCTCTCTTAATAGTCCCCACAGACTCCTGAAAAGAGAGGTCGCATGAGTGACAATCATGTATGCAATGAAATGTACGAGACCTGATGTTGATCAGTCATATTATGGAGAAGTTCACTATGAGTCAAAAAAAAAAAAAAAACATCTTAAAGTGCTTAACCTAAGACCAAGGATGTGATCATATTCATGGTGGGTCTAAATTAAAACTAGAGGGCTTAGCAGACTCAAGTTTTTCTAATGCATCAAGATGACGTAAAATCCACTTTAAGGTAAAAGCGTTATCTTGAGCAAGTGGTGCGTTGAATGGAAAGGTTTCAAACAAAGAAAGGTTCTTTGGTTTAGTGATAAAGACAAAGTATATAGCTATAAATGAAGTCATGAGTTGATTGTTTGGATTAAAAGTTCATTACGTAACTAGGAATAGTTCCCAAGTCTCATCTTGGATCTAAACATGTGTTGTGGCACTTTCATTTGATTATTAGAATCATTGAAAGATGGGAAATCACTATAGAGATAGTGGACTCTCATGAACAACATTACATATCCATTAATTAAAGCTTATCAACAAAGCAGGATAATCGTCACTTTGTAGAAGAAGAGTATAAGATACCATGACTATTGGCTTTAGTGCAAGTGAGAGATTGAAAGTAGTATATACACAAGCCAATCATGTTTGATGATAAAGCATATACTTTGTAACAATCTTATTCATTTATTAATAAAAAGTATTAATTTATTAAAGGCTTTAATTATCTACATGATCTTTATTTTATAATATGTGATAAACCCATAGTTTTAAGCAATGCTTTTAGAATAATGATGATGATCATTCTAATGAGATCTAAATTCTTAGAAAGCTTAAAACTAAAATAGTTCCCAATCATTGGATTACTAAATTGGGGATTAGTGAATCCAGGATAGATTGGTGCATACGTTGCTTGCTTTCATTGGATGAGGATGATTGATCTCATGATCATTTGTGTGGAGACACTAAAGCAAGTATGTAGGTGCTTATTAGAGAATAAGTTCATCGAACGCATTGGCTCGCTAAGGAATACCTAATGGATTTTTATTTGCTTTGTCAATAGAATTTCTGTAGTGATAGTAGTCAAGTGATCCTTGGACTTGAGATCATCATAAGTATCTTGTGTATGATGAGTTATACTTTGACTTATTCCTTAAGACCCTTAGGGTATATCAAAGGGTATGCTTGGGTATAATAAGTTGTACATGGAGATAATGTATGATCAATAAAGAATCTACCACTTTAATAAAGAAGAGAAGTGTCTATGTGATTCGATAAATGACAACCCAAAGAGTCCTGGTTATAAATGAATGAAATTAGAAAGGAGTTTCTAATTTGCATTATTTGAGTTGTACATTTAAGAATCGAAATACATATAATTAAATAAAATAAGACTTGATGAAGAATTCCATGTCTTATATTTAATTGGGACATTGTATGGTGGAAGGATTGAATTTCAGGTAACTATTTACTCAAAGGTTCTTTTATGATTAATGTTGAAATCTATATTATCCGGAAAGTCGTTGATCGCTAGGGAGGCTTATCCCTATGTAGAATAAATATTATTTATTTAAATAAATTAATTGTTTAATTTATTTATTTAAATAAGATTAGAATTGTTCTAATTGATTTATTCACAACCTAGGTTTAATATGGAGAACACAAAAAGGGTCACACCATAAAAGGAAGAATAATTATTTAAGAAGTTAATGGCATAATCGTAATAATATGTTATGTATATTTAATTTAATCTATGGTGATAGAATAAATTAAATAGCTTAATATTTATTATTTAATATTTTAGAAATATTAAATATAAATTAATAAGAGGAGTCTTATAAATATTATTACAATTATTATTATTTTAATTTTTAAAAGAGTTTAGGAATTAATTTAATATAAGTACTCTCATTTATTCCTAATAGGATTAGGAGGTTAAATTAATTAAAAGAGTTTAATTAATTATCCCTAATAAGATTAGGGAGCCTAATTAATTAAAAGAATTTAATTAATTAAATAAAACCCAATTTCTTAATTGTTAAGGAGGGTTGCCCACATCAATAAATAAGAGGAGTCTTATTATGGGTGGTATGGGTTGTTGACTTTAACAAAGTACGTAATAATTCCAAGTTGTTGGGAGTATGCCCTTTCTATAGAGATAGAAAACTAGGGTTAGCCATAACACCCATCTTCTTGAATTTTATTCTTCCTTGGTGGATCACCTCTAGAGGCCAAACACATGGGTGGCTAACGTTGATCAAAGGAAGGAACCAAACCCGGTGGATTCAAGATTGAACGCGAAAGGATTTGGAGGTGAACTTGTACCTGAGGAAGCTCGATCTTCAAGGGTATGATTTTATTCTTTATCTTTTCGTTTAATTAATAATTATGCATAAAGGGTGATCCGGGTATATGGTTTGTAAATTTTTTTAAACTCTGATTTTTACACGCTTCCGCATTATTTTGCAATTTGATTGCGCACATGAATATTACAAACCCAACAGATCCCCCTATCACCGATCCACCAACCACTTCCCTTCAAAATGAAGAACCCCAGACCAATGAGCCCAACATACCCGAAGAATCCCTCAGACCCCGCCGAAGAAAAAGATCCGCCAAAAAATCCAAATCCACCCAACCGGAAACAAACCCTGAAAGTGATCCGGAAGTAATTCCCGAAGCAACCCCACAAGCAGCCCCAGCACCCAACCCCAATCCTGTACCTTCTGAATCTATCCCGGTGAAGAGGAGTCTACTCGACATACCTTTGCATGATCGGGCAAAGGTTCTTCGTGTGAAGAAGATAAGAACAAAGATAACCCCCCTGACCGCCGAAGAGCTCCGAGTTCCCTCATCTTCGATTGACATCCCTCCAATAATCCCCACAGAAATCCAAGTGCCTGATGATGAACCGACCGGATTTATCCCCATCCCATCCCGAAAAAGGAAACATCCAGCAGACAGCCATCCCGATTCATCTTCTGCACCTCCACCGACCCCCGAACCCACTCCTGTTCGGTCTCCTTCTCCCGAAACAATACACGTGGACCCCTCGCCAGTTCGTAATCAACCCCCGCCTTCTCCTCCAAGACAAACGACTGCCGAATTTCAGCATGAAGCTATAGCCTCTTCAACCATGTGGCCTCGATTTAATGCCCATTTTCCCTTTCATCTATTCGACGCCTTTGTACGCGAAACTGATGACCATCGATTCGAGAACAGTTCGAACGGGGATTTACTTAGTGAGGGCATGAGCTATCTGGCAAAGGTAAACGGTTCTCTCCTTTATTTCCGTATTTATCTTCATACTTATATCTGAAAACTGATCAAATAATACTGGACATGCATAGGCGAATGCTGTGTTCGGGCGTCTGCGTCCGAGGTCCCTCGAGTCTGAATCCAAGGAAGAGGCTCTGAGGAAGAAGAATGCCCTTCTGAAGTCTGCCTTGGCTAGGGAAAGGACTCAACGCGAATGCGTTCTTCATACAAATGAAGGGCTTCAAAAAGAGTTAGCCCAAGCCAAGGAGATGTGAAGGCATCCAATGAAGAATCAAGTCAACTAAAGCCCAAGATGAGGAGATCGTCAAAATGAATGTTGACTTGGTTCAGAGGAGCGAGATAAGGATGGAGAAGATCAACGAACTAAAGGCTGATGCTAAACTCTTGACCAAGACCATCCATAAACTAGAGCTGGCAGAAACTCGTCATCTGAATAAGCGCTAAAAGCTCGAAGAAGAAATCCGAGAACTCAAGGCCCTTCGGGACCTTGGGCCTCCTCTAACCGATGACCTTCGCAAACAAATCTGTGAAGAGTATCGGAACTCGGATGAGATCAATGGGGAGATAATGAAGATATACTCTGAAAGCTACGAGCTCTGCCGGAGTCATGGCAATGAGAAGCTGATTGCAACCAACGCGGATCCATCCTTGTTCGACTCTTCAGATGACGAAAATGGTGCCTGAAGCTGATGCTCTTATTTTTCCTTGGTTTTATTAAAGAATATTTGTGAAGTTTTCTGTTATTTTTCTTTCTTTAATTTATAGGACTTGTAAAAATTATCTAATATTGTAATTAGATTAAATATCAATGAAAAAGTGGTTTCATCCCTTATGACTTGATTTTGCATCAATTTTTGCCAATACTCCAATATTAATTCAACTAGAAAGATGCACAAACTCTTTCATGGATCTGAATTGAACCGTTAATTAACAACTAAACATGTTATATAACGTGTAAGATGAAGTTAAAGAATGAGGCATTAGAACTCGACACTTAGAATAATTTTAGGTAATAAAGTAAAGGGATACTTATTAGTTACCAAGTGTGAGATGATCCGCTTCATTAGGAATTTTTTTTACCCCGAAAGGCCTAACAAAACCAAGAGATGACATTTGCCTCATCATGAAGAAGGGCCCGACAAAGTCAAAAGGACAACACTTGCCTACCACGAAGGGCCTGACAAGGTCTGAAGGATGACACTTGCCTACCCCGAAGGGCCTGACAAGGTCTAAGTGTCGACAATTGCCTACCACGCAGGGCCTGACAACGTCTTAAGGATGAAACTTGCCTACCTCGAAGGGCCTGAAAAGGTCTAAAGGATGACACATGCCTACTCCGAAGGGCCTGACAAGGTCTAAGTGTCGACAATTGCCTACCACGCAGGGCCTGACAACGTCTTAAGGATGACACTTGCCTACCACGAAGGGCCTGACAAGGTCTAAAGGATGACAATTGCCTACCCCAAAGGGCCTGACAAGGTCTAAGTGTCGACAATTGCTTACCACGCAGGGCCTGACAACGTCTTAAGGATGATACTTGCCTACCACGAAGGGCCTGACAAGGTCTAAGTGTCGACAATTGCCTACCACGCAGGGCCTGACAACGTCTTAAGGATGACACTTGCCTACCACGAAGGGCCTGACAAGGTCTAAAGGATGACACTTGCCTACCCCGAAGGGCCTGACAAGGTCTAAGTGTCGACAATTGCCTACCACGCAAGGCCTGACAACGTTTTAAGGATGACACTTGCCTACCACGAAGGGACTGACAAGGTCTAAAGGATGACACTTGCCTACCCCGAAGGGCCTAACAAGGTCTAAGTGTCGACAATTGCCTACCACGCAGGGCCTGACAACGTCTTAAGGATGGCGTTTGCCTACCACGAAGGGCCTGACAAACCCATAAGGTCCACCTGCCATTAAGGCTACCATCGAATGGTCAGCGAGTCCCCTCGAACCTCCTTACACCACTAAACTGATCAGCAACGAAGACAAGATTTGTTTGAGAAAAAAGGGGACTTTTATTGATGATGACATAAATATTTACAGACTTCCAATGTACTGACATCATTTTTACTGAAAGTACTTCCTAAGCTCGCCAAATGCGTGCAAGTATTTTTAATTGTCGAATTCGCCTAATGCCTTCAACCAATAAGTCCCCTTGACTTCTAAGACTTCAGTTATTTCATACGGTCCTTCCCAATTTGGCATCAGCTTTCCCAGATTCTGAGGTGTAGATGCCTCGGCTTCTCTGAGGACAAAATCTCCTACTTCGAACCTGCGAAACTTTACCCCCTTGTTATAATGCTTGGCCACTCTTCGCTGATAGGCTGCCAATTTGATTAAGGCTGTTTCTCTGACTTCCTCAAGCAAATCAAGATTGGCCTTAAGCCTTTCCTCATTGTAGATCTCTTTGAATTGACTAACCCGAAGACTTAGAGATCCAATTTCAACTGGGACTAAGGCATTAGTACCATAGGCCAATCTGAAAGGTGAATCCCCCGTTGTAGTCCTCGGAGTAGTTCGGTAAGCCCATAACACGCTAAGTAGCTCTTCTGGCCATCTGCCCTTGGCTTCGTCCAATTTGCGCTTGATCCCATTCAGCAGCATTCTGTTGGTCACTTCAACTTGTCCGTTTGACTGAGGATGAGCTCATCAAGTCTTTTCATCGTTGGATCCCCAGTTCTTTCAGAAATGTTTCAAATTTCGATCCCACAAACTGACGTCCGCTGTCCGATATTACCACCTTAGGAATTCCGAATCGAAATACTACTGATTCTTTCAAAAATTTCAAGCATTCCTGTTCCGTTATTAATCTAAGTAGCTTTGCTTCTACCCATTTAGTCATATAGTCGATGGCAACTATAATAAAACTGACTTGACCTTTTACTTTCGGTAGCGGACCCAGTATATCAACCCCCCAGACAGCGAAGGGTATAGGAGATAAGATCGAGTATAGCTCTTCTGGTGGCTGATGTGGGATCAGACTGTTGAGTTGACACTTCTCGCACTTCTTGACGTATTCAGTCGCTTCCTTGAAGATGGTAGGCCAGTAGTACCCTTGACGAAATACTTTATAAAGGCTAATGACTTAGCCGCATATATGGTCGCCACAGATGCCTTCATGTACTTCTGGAGAGAGCATATTCAACCGGATGGAGTCAAACATTTCAATAGTGGAGACGAGAAAGCCCTTTGTAAGCAGATCTCCATCAATCGTAAAAAAATTAGCACTCTTATACTTAATTTTCGCTAGCATCCGATCCAAGAAGGTAAGACGCCATCTGCCGGATACTCTATATACGGGAATTGACCAATTGGTGGTTGGTTAACGCACATCACCGATTCATGATAAACACTAGGATGTTGCAAAATTTCTAAGTAAACCGACCCATCAAAGACGTTAACATCCGTAGTGGCTAATTTGGAGAGTGCATCAGCAATGGAATTGTTATTATGCTCGACCCCCTGAAACTCGTAGGATTGGAAATATTGAAGTTGTTCCTTCAATTCTGCAAAATATTTGATCATTCTTGGGCCTCGAGTTTCGTATTCCCCAGAAAGTTGCTTAACGACTAACTGAGAATCACTGAAGATGACTATTCTTTGCACTTCAAGACTCTTTGCCAGTCGTGAGGCCTTTTCATTTTGGTCATCTCGGTATCGAGTTCTAGGCGAGGTGCCTTCTACTCGTTTCCGACCATGGCCAGACCCTTTCTCCGTCGGGAAAACTAGCTTACGCTTAGCCTTGCCCACCGCCTTCAGCCAAAAATCTTCATGTGATCGTTTGACGCCTTTGTCTTTGGCATGAACACTTATCACGGCCCCAAACGATCCTCGATGACACCTCGTGATGCCGATTCACCGGCGATTTCTACCGCTTCCCGCCGGTGTGTAGGTGTTCTACTCTTCACCATGAATATCGACGTAGAAACAAACACGATCGTGATTGAAAAATACTCAGGACACTAGAACTCACCGCCCTCCTTCTAGCGCCAATGTTAACGCCAAGATCTTTCTCCACGTCCCAATCACCAAGACGCATCCGATATCCTGCACAGTTCAACAAGTCAACACCAAAAGCTTGACGACCTGACCATCGGGGAATAGCTCCGGCGTGAGAGTCAGTATCGGCGATCACAAGGTTAACAATGGAGAGAAAATAATGTCTAATGTCTGAGAGAGAATAATAATATGATTGTGTGTAATGTTTTGTTACCTACCTCTTTTGTGATCCTATCCCCATACGTACTCTAATCCCAGTTTACCTTGCCACCCATCACCTCCTGACACCTTTTCCCCCACTCCCGGTCATTTCAGCAGAAAGTATGTAGCCTACTTCCTCACCGCTACCACTTTGCCACCGCCATCATCCGAAATCCCATCCTCATTAATGCCATCTGAAAGGTGGTGGCAGACATAGTAATCAACTATTATTTGGCATAATGATTTCTGCAGTCAAAGTTGGGTTAAGTGGCAATTTGTATAATGGGCCAATTTAATGAGTAAGCCCAAATAACTGAAATGACCCAAACAACCGGATCCAACCGAAAGGACCCAACGAAATAATCAAAAGAATCTACCAAATCATTCGGACCAATCAGGACAAGAATAACATAATCCAAGGGAGGAGCCCATTAAGTCTGGCCCAATAAGAAAAATGATTATGGCCCAACAATATCTTTGACAGTGTGCTTTATGTTTACCTTGTGCTGAATGTGATTCTGGGTTGTCTGTTATCTAAAATATGAGTTCCATCTTAAAGATTGACATAGTATAAGTTGCTTTCGTCATCCCTTCATCTTTGATAGACTATCTATAAACATGTTAAAGAGGTCACTCTCTTGAAAAATTATGTAATCGTGTAGTAGATGTAAATAAAATTTAGGCAAAGCCAACTATTTTTTGTTAATAATTATTTAATCTTTACTCTTTTATTCTTGTAGTATAATGTGATTCATTGTTCTCAGGGAAAGTTTGTTGTTTGACATATTCTGAGTAGTGCTATTCAATGTTTCAGAGGATCCTGCCCCACTGGTTCTCAAGAAGGAGCAAACGAAGAATCTATGGGACGAAGAAGATGTGGATGAAAATGATATAAAGGAATCTTGGGAGGATGAAGATGAGCCTGCTCCGGTATATTTTTTTATGGCTCGTCAGTCAAATGCAGGGTTTACTATAGCAGTTATGCAGAGCATCTAACTGTGTTTCTGTTTAATAAAGTTCATTTCAGTCATTGTGGGGTTATTATGAGATTTTTCATAGTTATTTTACTTGATTCATTTATTGACTAGGAGCTTTGACATTTCTTTTAATAGATCATCAATTTTATTGATTTGGAAAGATCATTACTCTGATGTAGAGTTTATTATAGCATTTATGCCGTTTATCTAATTGTTGTGTGTGCTCACTGTTAAATCTCATCCATGATGGATTTAGTTGTCTGATCTTTTCATAATTTTCTAAATCACCTGATGCAGTCCTTGAGTAGGAGCTTTAACATTCCTTTTAATAGATTACCAAATTTAGGAATCTGGAAAAATTAGATTTTTAGATCATGAGCATAACTCTTTGATGGATTAAAGCACAGTGTAAACCTGGTTGGGGTATTGTTGCTGTGTAAATTTGTACAATTTTTTTATTTTTTGTGGACCTATATAACTTGAATATTAATATGCAAAAAGATTTAATTTCTGTATGTGCCATGTGGCCACAATTGCACAAGCAAAATAAACATTTAGAGACCACAACTATTATAATAATGTTTTACATTTTGGGATGCATGAAACAGGGTAGACTTGTGTTCTTGAAAAAAAAAATTTGACTAATCAGACACTTCTTTGTACTAACCCAACTGAAGTTTTTCAAGAGAGGGATAATGAAAACCTTGATAAATTAATTAAACCACAACATGCATTTATCAGCTGACTTTCCGTACTAACCCAACTGCATTTGTTCACCTGAGTCAGACGCGTACCTAAACAGATTGCAAGTAAATAATAAACAGATTGCAAGTAAAAAAAAAACATCCTCAAAAATCAAAATATATAAACAATTCCTCATAGTTTTGCCATTACATAATCATAAAATCACATATTAAGATAACTTCAAACATCCGACTTTTCTTGACCCATAATTTTATAGTGGTTCCTCTTCTCATGATTGGTCATCATACTGCATATTGCACACTTTCTCAATTATTTACGACTTGAAGCCTCTTCGATCCCACTCTTTATTCTTGTAGTTTTTTTTCGTCCCTTTGTTTGCGAACAAATAGGCTCCAATAACGGCTCATCTTCAACGGGCTGATCATCGTCTTCTCGAATATCAGGAACCTCTTTGACACTAATTTCATCAGGGTCAAATTTCTCAACGATGGGTTGATTGTCAATGCACAATTGTACGACATGCTTAAAACCATTTATTGAGCATGATCCAATAGAAGCTAATCGCAAGAGCAATGTCACCAAATAATTGTAACGCATCGTCTGAGATTCCTCGTAGTTGGGCATTTCAATCAAATTTTTTGGTAATTCAGCGTTCACTTTATTACCATCTCTACACCACCGCCTTAAAACGTATTTATCAGGTATCTTTTTTGTACTTTTGGCAATCATATGCCTTATAATGTGTTTACAAAGCATGCCAGAATGTTCAAATTTTTTACAATTACAATTTATATCTCCAGTTTGAACATTACTAACAACGAGAGCGCACTATTTGATTCTTATTTGTCGTCATTTTGCATTAATGACAATGCATACGACTTTGTATCCGATGTTGTTAGATGTTGAAGCTTCGCATTACGTACTTATGAGATTTTATTATCTCAATCAAAGCTTCGAACATCTCCTTTGTATAAATATTTGCTCCATGTGTTTCCAATGGTGATTCAAGAGTCATATTTTGGTCCGATGACAAGATTCTGACGGCCGACTTTTTCTCTCTCTTGACACTGCTTCTCAAGTGCTTTTTCTGTATTTACGATAAATTCTTTGATACTCGTTGTCGCATTCACATATTCATCGAACAAACTGTTCATTCCCTCACTCCTGGATGTAGTTGTCATTCCTGCTGCAAAAAAATTCTTTGTGTATGCCTTGATCCATTTGTGCTTAACCTCATAAAGTGATTGGAGCCAATTATGGTCATGCAGTTCGTAATCTATCATCAACTTTTTCCATCGCTCCTCAAAATTCGCAACAGTCAAAGATTTATACACACAATAGTTAAAATCATGTTTAAATGTTGGGTACTGTTCATACAATGTATGTAATTTCTCTTAAAATGTGTTGCTAATATGCCATGTGCAAAGAGCATGGTGTGTTTCTGGAAGAACCTTAGCAATCACATTGCTCATTGCTTTGTCCTGATCAGTGATAATGGTAATCGGTGCCTTCTTGTTCATCGCTTGAAGCCAACTTTCAAAAACCCATACACAAAAGTATCCTCTGTTTCGTCCTGAATCAGTGCAAAACCAAACAAGATGGAATGATAATGATGATTTACCCCCGTGAACGGAATAAACGGCATAGAATACTTATTCGTTTGATAAGTTGTATCAAATGTCACTACATCCCTAAAATTTTTGTAAGCTATCATCGCTCGATAATCTATCCACAAGATACATTCGATGCGATTATCTTCATCTCGTTTGATATCGTAAAAAAATAAAGGATTTTCCGCCGAGAGTTTTTTCAAGTATTGCAATGCTGCTTGGGAATCGTTTGAATCTATTGTGTCACGCTTTATATCTCGTACAACATTCTGAATATCCTTATCACTGAAATCGATATTTTCCACCCCTCCTCCTATTTCACTAAATACATTCATCATTTTACTTGGCCCAACTCCAGCCCTTGTGAAAGTTCCGATTAAACTTCGGGCAACAGAAGTTATATTTTTCTGTGTTTGAATGAAATTTTTCTTGCTCAGAGTCACCAAATCATGATTGTGAGACAGCTCAATTTTTGAAACTTTCCAGGTATCTTCATTCTTTAGGTGAACAACAAACATTCTAGCTTTGCATAACGTCCGACCTATAGAATCCCTTTTTCTTTTGACCTTACTACCATCAACTTCATCAACGTCTTGTTTCTTTCTTTCAATTGGTTTTCTAGCTTTCTTACATGTAAAAAGTCGGTTGGACAAATTGTTGGAGTGAGCATATTTATGAGTTGCCCCAATTTTTATTTCAAATCCACAACTACGTGCATATGTTCTATAAAATTCTTCCGCCTCTTGGATAGTAGAAAAAATCTGACCCTCATATGGACTTTTTGAAACGCTAATATGCGATTGGTTCGTGTTATGAACACCAATATTATCCATGTCAATATTATCATGAGAAGAACTTGAATTAAACATGTCTTCAGCCATAATTGAGAACTTACCAGAATGATTTTGACCTGCAAAGCTTTGCTTGATGAATTGCGCAGCTTTCTTCCTTAATATTTTTTTGGAGGATATTTAAAATAAATTATCAGGAATAAATTTGATAATAATAAAATTTGATAGCATCATATTTGTTTTAGCCATATTTTATTCATACTTGCTATGGATGCAAATCCGTTTCATTCCTTCTGTGATATTCCTTTGATATGGATTGCAATCGTTTGCTTTCCTTATGATATTGGATTGCATATGATTGTTGAGTAGCGTACGCCGTATAAGGAATACATTCAGAGCCCTACTAAACTCTACACTGGTGGCTTGGGGCAATACTGGGAATTGAAGGCAATTTTTGTAGTACGCTAGTTGGTGTAGCGTACGGAGATTAACAATTTTACTCGTATGCTAGACGATGTGGCGTAAGGCAGTAGTTTATTTTTTATCAAAGCGCTTGATTTATGGAATGGACAGATATGATGGTATTTACCCAATTTATATCCATAACAAATACTTGTTATGGATTATATCCTATATATATATATATATATATATATATATATATATATATATATATATATATATATATATATAGGTTCAATGATTTTTACATCGATCAACCAAAAATTACCGGCCGGCACTATTAATTACAAATTAATTAACTATAGTATATATATATATATATATATATATATATATATATATATATATATATATATAAAAGCATACATGCATACATGCAAGCCTGCATAATCTTCGATTATAGTAATTAATATTCTAACAAATTAGAAACGAGTCTCACCGAGCTTCTTCTAAGCCATAACTCATACATAACCATGTAAAAAGCATCATAATCGACTGCAAAATGATGCCACTGAAAATGATTCCGCACCTTCATCACGTTATTTTGTAGGCCTACATATTCATCATTATATTCAATCTGTTTAAGTATTTTCTTCAGATTTGGAATATCCATTGTGGAAACGACGACGGAGAAGCTATTCCAATTTAATATATCTGCAAATGGGAGGTCATAATGGTCTGCTAATATCACCGGGACACAACCATAATATAGCGCATCGCCAATACGAGCAGTGTTCACTTCGAAACCTTTGGCATGGATGCAGAATTGGCTCCCCAGAAGTGATTCATTGTACGGCGTTTTGAGCCGCTTTTGGTGAACTGAAATCTCAGGATCGTTTTTCCAAAGACTAACAAGGTTTTCCCGTACTCGGGAGTTCATTGCTCCAGCATAGAAGGCAAGCTTTTTCCTAAACAAATTCATCCATTCCAGTAAATTCATCATATATATATATCATCCATTCCAGTAAATTCATCATATATATATATAGCTACTGCATGCATGCTGATGCATCTACGTATTCTTACTTATTTTAATTTCCTACTTCACAAGCACAAGCACAAGCAAATAAAATTGGACTTATACACGCATGCGACAGCTCAAGGGTCCTTGACAAAAATGGTCATGATGATCAGCAATTTTGTTTTGTCACTTGTATTTTTTGCATTAATATATACTTGTATTCTTTTACATTTTATACAATTATGTATGCACCAAATATAAGACTGCTGACATTTCTTCGTGAGTAAATCTTGGTATACTAACAACTCACAGTATTAGTGAAGGACAATTAAATATTTTATCACAAGATCACTTGAGTCATACAATTACCCATTTTAGGTAAACTCTAATTTTTGAGACCAAATTTATTCTTTCTTCGTTAAGAACTACCGAGGTATAACTATAGGTATAAGTTATTATAACTATATATATATATACACTGCCAACTATTTCTTCCTTTTTCTACCTCATTAGCTCTAGTTCGAGTAAGGTCTCCCCTTATTGCTTTCCTATGGGTAAAGTATAAAAGGTTAGTGCATATATACAATGACTTTTTTCTTGCATCTTGTTTGTTTACAAAAAATATGATTGGAATTAATCAGATATTTATCTTAATTTAACACTATTTCGACCTATTTAATTTTTTACGAGGGACTATAGTATTTTAATGTGAGATTATTAATCTCATAAAGTCATTTGATAACTTAAAATGAGGGGACTATATTAATCTCACATTCATCATGGAATTATATAATTCCTTATAAATAGCATGAGAAATGACAAAAATAATGTAGTCCGTAGACTATTTAAAGGATTATTAATACTCCATCATGGGATAAAATATATAGTTCAAAATAATGTTAAATTAGGATGAATAATCCAATTCCAAATATATTTTTTTTTCAAACAAACATAACATTGGGAGTTTCTTGGCGATTCGTACATATAAGGAGTTTAGCCCGGAGTTGCCAAATACTCTCACTAATGACTTAGAGAACTACATATTAGTATATTTACGTATCCAAACACAATACTCTTATGTATCAATACTCTAAACTTAGCATAACCAAAAATTTCTTTGTTGTTTAACCAATAATTACACAAATATCAATATTTTAACTTAGTATTAAATGCTCAAACATTACATTTGTACTAGATTGCATAAAATAACCAACTTGTTGATTTAACTAAAAAAAATTTATACGTAAAACTTAGATTTATTTTATTTAAATTCTAAGAAAGTCTTAACTATATGAAGTTATATAAAAATAGCCTAGCGTTCGAAGTTTTAATTAAGTAGTGATGCATATATATCGAAACGAACCACGTTTCAGGTAACATTGATTTAACCTCATTTTGCCCTTATTGTTGTTTTAGAAAACATATATAGAATTAATAGTTTTATAAAGAGTAGGAGAAGTATAAAAATTCAAAATTAATAAATAATATACCTTTTGGAGGGTGGTTTATTAGGAGGCTCCCCCCCGTGTCTAGGCCATATCTGTGGCACTGATGCATCCTTATGACCAATATACCCTTGCAAAAAATAATTAGAAGAGCACACCAATTGAATCGCATTGCCTCTCACTTGTGTAGCTTTCTCCATAGCCGTTCTCCCAATAGAATGACAAGCCACATAAAAATGGTCAGCCCCACCCGTCCGATTCCAATACGGATAGCGATGACTAATGTTAAATATGTAATCTTTAATAAAATCTTTAATGCCGCCAACGCCGATTCGTCTGTCGTGCCTCAAGCTTGCAATTGAAAATGGTAGGAAAAAAAGGTCGGCTTCCGAAGGATTTTTGGTGATGAAATGGCTTCTCATTAGAGCCTTTTTGAAGTAACTTTCGCTTGCGTAGTTGCCTCCAGGTTCATAATTCACAGGCAACAGCAGCACATTCGCAAATGGATCGTTCAACTCGTGGGGATAAACGTATATTTTTAAGGTTTTGTTCATTTGCTTGTACTCCTCTACAAATATTTCTCTATCATGGAATAACTCCTCCTTTCGATCATTCCTAATATTCTCACCTGAACCAGAAAAACAAAAAATCATCTTCATATATTATTTTGCTTGATACAATATTATTCTAAAAGCATTTTAAAATATCAAAATTATAAATTCATATTAAATTTTGCATGCAGATCATGAACTAATTAACATCAGAGTTAAATAAATATTAAATATGTAAATGGTGTCGTGCAAGAAAGTTTGAGTGAACAAAAAATTCCAATTCTGTCTGCCTTGCCTGCTGTATTTTAAAGACTATACGAAATATTGTCTTATATAATTATTACTACAATGATATATTTATGCTGATGGGGATGGCTTTGACTCGATCGGTGGTATTATTAATTGTGTCCTTTATAGCTTTCATCACTCTTTTTATATGTATCCGGCTCACCAAACAAACCGAGCTATATACACGTTTGAATAAAGTTAATTTTAATCAATTGATTAATATAGTATCAATACACAGGTGAAAAATAATTTTTTTTTGTCATGGCGTGTCGATCTTTGTATTAATCAATCAACCAACTTACCACGTAAGTTAAGAAGCGTATCTTATATACACCATCATATATGACATTCCTAGCTAAACTCGGATTACATTATTAAAAATTCAAAAATAAAATTTATTATCGAAAATATATATATATATATATATATATATATATATATTAAAATATTCAAGGAGGAATTAAAGTAGTATAATTAATTCCATAATTAAACTATTATTCTAAACAGTTTATTGTGCGGACATGCCCTCACAAAAAGTTTGTTTTATACCACCATATATGAATAGTTATATCATTGGAATATTGTCTCCAATATAATAGTATAACTCACCATATTTACATACTATTATTGGTAGGTAAGAGGCTTAATCCGGTTGATAATGAAATATCAACTTCTTCTTTTAATGAAATATCAACTTCTTCTTTTCTAATGACCAAGTAAAAGATAAAACAAAAATTAAAATATCAACGTTAACATCACAAAAAAATAAAAATGCCGCTAATATAACTAGACTAATTAGTCGTATTTATCACCCTACCTATACAAGTCATAGTTGATGTATAGTTTTTTGTTTATATAACGCTAGTGGTTATCCAACTAATGGTGATAGCTTGACTATACATACATGCATGCATGCATGTGTTTATCATACATGGTCGTGGAAGTTAAATAGTTATATTAATGATCAATGAAAAATAAGTTTAACAGCTAATTATAACATAGTTTTAAACATCAAATGATCACTTGGTAATCCATTCAAATAATAATTAAAAAATATTTTAAGACACGCTAATACGGGGAAACATAGAATTTTATTTTGAAATGAAATATTAATATATAGATAGAGATGAACTATATATTTAATTATGATAATTTAATTTCAGTAGTTAATTATAACATTTTAAATTTATAATTTGACAAATACATATCAGCCGGCGCCCCGCACTGGTAAATTAATATAAAGTTCATGGCCTTTCTGCTACCTAATGGGAAAAGGAATTGAACGCTGTGATGTAGTTTGAGGGAGAAGAAGAATGGTATTAGTTGATATTTGAATAAACTAATTGTATATTGAAAAAATTAAGAGGGTAGCTTAATTATATAGTTTAATTATTTTAAGTGATATTCCCCACAGTAAACAGCTAGCTAGGCCGGGTTCTATTAGTCCAGCTTATGTAAGTATTGTATCATAATCTTATTTTTATTTAGTGTTAAAAAAATTCTTTCTTTGTCGCAGGGGCATATGCCAGGAAGAAATAAAGTTTAAAATTAAAATACTAGTGAATCTCTCATGGTTTTACAATTATTCAAAAACATATATAAGTTAGTATGTATAATATTCAAGAACCAAATAAATGAAAAAACAAAAATAAGAAATGGAGATGGAGATATATAGAGATAGAGATAATAGATATATACATGATAGATAGATAGATATATATATATATATATATATATATATATATATATATATTATAAACATACTTGAGCACAATCAAATTTGCATGGCAATTAAATAACTTAATTAGAAACTAAGCACCTTAATTAACAAACTGGATAACCAATAATCGAGACCTATATATATATAAAGAACATGTTCAAGAAATTAACCATAAATATATATATGTAACCCCAAAAAAGGAAGAAAATTCAATACCATTTGTGATCTCTTGAACTCTTCTTGACCGTTGACTCTCAGATATTTCACTACCATTTGTCATAGCAGTGATCTCATCGGCTATAATAAGAGGTTCCGAAAAGTTCATGACATGTAAATTTTCATGAGATAGAATTCGAATAATATTGGGGTTAATTAAAACCGGTGAAGTGTTATTGTTGAAAGAGCTACTGAGCTTTGGTGTAATGAAAAAATGGGTGTGGTGCGGTTGAATAACCAGTTTCAAAGTTGGAGTAACAGAGAAAAATAAAAAGAGATATATCACAAGAACGAAGCTTGTGGATATGAAGAACCAGCCTTTCAATGAATCACTACGACGAGGAAATGAAGGCACAGAAAATAATGAACGACCCATGAATATGACCTTACGTATTAAGCTCAAAACTGGCGTGTATATATTAAGTTTGTAATGTAACTAGCTAGAGATAGAAAGAAGAAGAAAAAGAATTATACATATATATGAACATGACTGAATCTAGTTCAATAGTCTTCAGGAGGGAGAGAAATATATATATATGTTATTCTAGTTGAAGGATGATTATAAATTGATCCTATATGAGTTATATAGTTTAATAATTTTGAAGATTCTAACCACACACCCACATGTATACATACCAATATATACTTTTATATCCACAATCAACATTGCTCAATATTGTCAAATTTGATATAGAATATAAAAATCGATATACTTATCGTTGATTATGAATAATGCCTTTATATATGTATAATTCTTTTTCTTTGTGGGCCTGGAAAGTAATGTATTATCATAACTGTATAAATTATTATTAAATTAAAGTAAGTGTACTATCAGCTAGTTGGTGTCGTGTAAGGAAGAAAGATTAAATAGACAAAAAATTGTATGCAAGGAGGGTGCGTACGTTGTGTTGTGTATTAGAGCATCTAAGCTTCTTTAATTAGTAAGACTAATTACCACTCTCGGTTTAATTTTTCTTCATGCGATGGCTTTGAGCCTTTGACTTGTCATTTTGGCTTTAAATACATTTCAGAATTTTGGTTTTTAGAAGGTTGTAGTGTCATAAAGTACTCTGGTTGATTTTTTTTACCCTCTAAAATATAAAGATTTGATTAATTATAAAACACAAATTAACACACTTGCATATAAATGATTTTGATGATTTATTAATATTTAAAAAATATTTCAGTTTATGTCCTATATAATTACGTACTATACCTAATTTCATTTCACACAAAAAAATCCCCATTAAAAAATTTACAAATATTAAGTATATATTTTTGTTGTATGTATAGCCTTTAAATCACTAATGACTTATTAATATTATTATGTAATATGATAATACAATTATGATAATAAATTTAAAAATATCATTTCACTTGTACTACTATCATTAAACTACTAGACCAAATGCGACTTTTCATGTAGATATGAGGGAGTAATATTTAAGAAAAAAATAATATTGAATTTAAAAGACCCATTACATAATGAAAGATATATATATTAATAAGATATAATTTATTTTGAATTTGGGCGGAAAAATACAACAACGAATCAAATTCATTTGATTTGGATGGGAAAATATAAGGACAGTTCAGATTTATTCTAATTGATTTGAACAAAAAAAAGTGGTCGAAAAAAAAAAGAGGAGAGAAAAAAATAAAAATAAAATTATTAAAATAATTAAAATAAAAATTTTGTTACGTCGTAGCTACGAACAATTACTAGCAGAGAGAGAGAGTTGTACGTAATTCACATACAATATATTGTCCACTACTTTAATATGCGAATACAGTGCATTTTATACATTTCACCTTTTTGTCGTTTTGAAGATGATGCATGCATATGTATATGCATGTGCATAGAGTTAAAGACAACCTTAATTTATGCATGATAATTATTAATTGCATGGCTAAACTCTTTTTAGTGCACGAACCACGTGGACAGTTGTTTTCGTAATATTCTAAAAAAAAAATTTAATTAAGAACGTTCATTTACGTACGTACGTACGTATATTATGGTAGGGTATGGTATGGTATCGGTAGGTAAGATGCTTAATTCGATTGAAAGTTGTATTTTGTTAACGGAAAAAAGTGAAGGGATACCTTTTCAATCAATCTACGACGGCTCAATGTCGCTACTCGTACTGTGAGGTAAGAAACCTATTCGGGACTATTTATTTTAAAGGATTTAATTGTAAATTAAAATATAAATTGATTTATAAGTTATTTTAAATTGTGATTCATAATTAAAAATATTTGTCATCAATTTGGTTTACAAGTTAAAAATTTTGTTAAAATAAGTTATGAAGGTATTCGGCTCATAATGAATTATAAGTTAAAATAATGTAAAGATTATTAAAAGGACATTAATAAAAAAAGGAACAAAATAGACATTATATTTGGTCAAACTAACTTATCATTTTAAAATAAATCACAAATAGTTACTTATTTTTTTGACTTAAAAACCAATTTATACGTTAAAAAATAAGTAACTCCCAAACACTCAAAAATAACTTATAAATTAGTTTGATCAACTTATAATTCACTGCCGGACAC